>VXAV01006492.1:32253-55543 GCA_013399715.1 Alectura lathami
TTTTACCTAAATGAGAATTTGCCCCCCCCCCCCCCCCAGCCCCTTGCTGCAATTTTTTTTTCCTTCCTTCCTTCTTCTGGAAAGCAAGGTTCATGCAGAAGCTGACGTAGCACTAGTCACCTCAGCTTCATTCGTATTAATGAATTTAATAAGGTAATTCTTCCCTTTAGAAGGAGAATAGTCAAGGATCCAGTAGAATCCTGTTCTATCATATTTTTCTTCACAGAAAAACCTGGCCTGGAAAAAAATGTAGAGAATTTAATTAAAGTTTAGAAAAATCTTAAGACAAAGACTTGAGAACGGAAAACCACAGCTATTTCATTTGTATACATTTTCCTTCTGTTTTCTAGCAATGAAAATATCAACAAGCAAAAGACTAAATTACAGAAGCATCAGCTAGTGCTGAAAAAGAAAAGTATGTCAGGGCATGTTATGAGACCCATAGAAAATGCAGAAAAATGTCCCCCTCATTTCAGAATCAGATCAGCCTCTCCTCATCTGCCTTCTCATATGAGGACGATTATAATATTGCAGAACTTTCCAGAATTGCAGAACTTGAAGTCTGATCAATCAAGTCAGAATTCAGTCTTTTCATGAGTCAATGTTTTAGCATCATCATTACAATGAAATCACTGTATAATCTCAGAAGGAAGTGTTTCCAGGCAAGTTTCTCCACATGCAGTTCCCAGAAGACCTGTCCTAAACACGCAGGAAGAAAATTAAGATACAGGAAATGTTTTAATTAAGCTGTTACTTCATTAACTTAAACCATGTAGGAGCTACTAGCAACAACTTACTCAGTTTAAATTGTCATTCTTCAATTGTTTTAGCTAGTAAAGGACTGTCCTGACTCCCCAGTCTTCCACAGCTGGTCCACAGCCTGCTGTGGTTAATCCACCTTGTCCTCTTTTCAATCACAGCTGAAAGGGCTGCAGAGAAGGAGTTGTCTCCTTGCTGTAATAGAAGTCAGGTGTTCCTGCTTTGTTTCTTGCTTCATTCGGGTTTCCCTTAGTACTTGTTCATACGTCATAGATGTTACCTAACTTCCCACCAGAGTACTGAATCCCTGACCTGTTGGGTAGGAAAGGCAGAAAGAGCTGAATTAAGTACAGGAGACGGAAGAAAAAAAAATTATTCAGATTCACCACAAATACAGGGTTTCACCAGGAACTCCTTCACCAAAAAGATGATTGTCAAGATGAGCAGAAAAGACAAAGAATGACTTGACAATCAAGCTATTGAAGAGCTGGCCAGAGTGGCAAGGATCCCTGCATACAGCAATCCAATGTTACTACAAAAGATTTAATTACTTAATTACTTCCATGCACTTCAAGCAGCGATGAAACACTACTATTTCTCTATAAAGCAAGTCTGCTTTCCTCGTTGTCAATATGCACAAAGACATGCTAATAGAAATGAAAGAAGTAAGAAATACCAATTGAGCTATGCGATGCCTATGTGTACTAATATATATTTACTATGGAGAGGCTTAAGAAGACAAATCATAAAGATTTCGCTACACAGGCAGGAGTCATCAGGATGCTCCAGACAGCAGCAACACACCGAAGAGCAGAAACTTGAATTCCCTCAAGCAGTTGACAGCACAGCAGTATATGTGTGAAGTCTCCAGAGTCATAAGCCTTGTTTTAAAGTTTAGAGCATATGTTGCTGCTTAAGAAAACACACCAAGTTTATAGGAAAAACATCAATATATTAATGCTAGGTCTGCATAGGAACCTGCCTGTATAGAATGCTGAAGAGCATCAAGTTAGCAAGCTTTACCAGACTTCTTCCAAAATGCATTGCATATCAAAATGCAGCAGTTATAGAGCAACTTATATCAGTATGTACTGCGTCTCAACATGGAAGAAGTGTAGTGAAGGTATCTGTTGTTTTGTAATCAGTTACCTGTGATTCTCCAAGTTATCTCTAAGTTCTAAGGAAAATTGGAGAGAAAGAGTTAAAAGGTTTAATCCAACTGTGAGCCTTTGATCTGCTGAAAAGATATTTTAGAGCTGAAGCTGAAAAGAATCTGGGTTTCAGTCTGCTTTTCTTTCTTCGTCCTTTTTCTTTTGTCTACAAAACTTTCACGTGCTAGCCTTGTGATGGATTTGACTCAAAAGCCTTTCTTTTACCAAAGATTTCAAAAGTCTTGAATGGAAACCTGCTATATAAATCATCGTTATTTAACAAAGCTTGACATCTTCTTCCCTCAAAGATTTCTTTCTTAATATGATTATGTACTTGCAGAAGAAAGAACATGGCAGATGAAATCAACTGTAATGTTTTAGCTAGCTTTTTTTTTCTTTTTCTTTTGGCTGCACTAGATTCAAGTGTTTAGAAATGTGAATTCACCAATATAATGCCAACCAAATTTCCAAAAAAAATTTCTAAAATCATCTGAACAAAAAAAACCTGTGTTACATTCCTTTTTTTTTCTTTTTAAGGGAAACTACATATAGATTTGCAAGTGAACTACGAGTACTCAACATACTTATATTCATGATACATTTAAACTTGAAAGATTCCTCTTGGTTTATGTACTTGAAATACCATGTTTTTTTTTTTTTTAAATAGAATTATCACATGCTTGTGACATTATACTGCTTCTGGAGGAGAATTAATAATTAGAAGGTTATCTAGCTTGCTAAATGTTCTGACCCTTAAAATAGTAAGAATATGTTTAAATAGATGTAGAGAAATAGCAAGTGTCTTAGCTTGTACTCAAAGGCTCCAAATTATTGTTCTCTATCAACATTAATGCCCTGAAACATTGAACCAGAAGGATTTCTTGACATTTCAAATGACTTCATAGCTTAGACAGCTCAGTAGTAAAGATCCAAGGCCAGTGGTTTTCCAAATAGCAAAAGAGAGGCTGAGAAGAGTTCTATTTCACTGTCATGAGAAGAGGGCTTATGTAGGCCAGTGGTGTAATACAGAAGGAAAATAGGACAGCTTTACCTTCTTCAGATGGAGGAAGAGGGAAATTCCAAATCTACAAATTCCAAAACAAAGCAGGCCACCGATAGAGAAATGGATCAGAAAAAAAAAAAAGGCAGTACAACAATGCAAAATCTGAATCTGGTTGTTAAAACTGTTAATTTTGTAAGTTCTGCGTAATATCCTTCAGGAACACACCTTCGGTTTCATACTGGTGTTACAACCTACAACGGATAATAAGATAGCTTGAATGCATATTCCAGCAGTTGAATGACTATAACAATAGGCATAACTAGTGGTCATGTAATACAGAATTCCTTGCCTTGGTGGACAATCTAATTGTTAGTTGCAAACTTCCTCTGACTGCTGCAGTGCTGTCCTTACCTCTCTTCCCTCCCAGAAAGTCAACCCATGTCATTACCTGCTTAGTAATAGATCCCTTTGTACTCGCTACCCTTCCAGAGCTTTCTATGGGCCTGTATTATTCACTCCCATTTTCACATCTCTCCTCCCCTGCCAAGTTCTTAGAATAACATTATTCTTATAATTAAGGTATCTGCCCAAACGTTCACCCTTAGTTAATAGTAGTGCCAAATTCTCAAATCCTATTTGTGTTTCAGCATTTTCTTGTTTTCGTTTAGCACTGTTGCAAAGTCTCTTAATGAAAGTGATTTAAAAATACAAAAGTTAAAAGGAAAAAAAAAGAGTTAGGAAAGGATCATTATTAGATTTATAACTAAGGAGAAACTAAAGAAGGAGGAGAAGCAGAGAGAATTTGAAGTGTCAGAAGATTATTTCAATGAATGAATAAGGACAATAAGAAGCTGCTTCTAAAATAGTACAGAAGCATCATGAAACCTTTCAGTAGTTTTTTTTTTTGAGCTTCAAGGAATGGTACAGATCAGAGAATACAGACTGCAACAATCCTTCAGGATAAGCACAAAGGTAAAAATATGAACTATGAAAAATCCAGATGTAGAAATCTTAGGTCTGTTTTCATTTTACTAGCTACATTATGTAGCCTGATAATATTTACCAGGGACAGCAGATAACTGCAGAGAATAAAAAGGATTAGAAGTCCCCAAATGCTCCTGTTACAATTCTACCCCCTCTTTCCAGTCACATATGTATACATGAATAACCATGTCAACATCCCAACGAGCACCTATATATTGCAGCTTAAATTATTTGAACTGCTGAAATAAAATAAACCTAAATTCCATCAAATTCAACCCCAAAATTATGGGATTTGGGGGAAGAGAAGAAAAGACAATCATACAAAAAGGAAAAGAAAAATCTATTGACTGAAATTCCTCAGCAATAGTTCAGACTTTCCTACAGAAAGTTGCTATGGTATGAAATCAATGTAGAAATCATTCAGCTTGCACAGTGTGGGGAAAGTCATGCAACACATCACAAGCTATCAAAGGGACAGCAGGAGACAGGACGCAGTCATCTTCCTCCCCTGGTACTTCCAGTGGAGACTGAACAGAACAAGAGGGTTAAGACAAACTTTGCTGATATGGCTAAAATCTCTCTTAAAACACTTTTCTCATACTGGTTTATTAACAGAAATAAAGGTGTGGAGAAATTAAGTAAGTGTTTTGAGGTGGTTGAATGCTGGGAAATTTAACTCGAGATGCCTCCATGTTGACCTTTAGAAGCTCACAGGTCTTATAAAATTCTAGAAGCATACTTCACTGGTTCACCCACACAGTGTTTTGCACTGCAAAACATCTAGGTCAAGCATCATCCAAAAAGAGCTTTCTTTTTCATTTTTTTTTTTTTTCTTTTTTTGGCTATTGCACATTATTAGAATTGAATTAAAAAGAAAAAAAAAATACTACTACAAAAAGAAGCATGTGAAATGCAAGTTCAACTTAGTAAGCCTCTAAGACACCTTAGTATGTCATGAATATACTGGCTCAGATCAGAAAGCTCTGTGTTTTCTGTTCTAATGTCTACTGTATGATGGGGTCACAGACTTCATTATTTCAGCTGGAAAAGAGGAATCCAAAGCAAATATTGTAGAAAAAAATCTTGATTCTATGCATTAGCCAAAACATTATGGACCATTAAAGAGAAATCTGTAGAAAGAGAACTTTGAGTAAGAATTATTTGAGTAACTCTTAAACACTGGCATTTGTCCATAAGAACCAAAGCAAGCAAAACCTAGTGCCATGAAGAAGTTGACAAATTCAACATGTCATCTTGTGCAAAATGCTATACAGAAAAAGTATAGTTATGCATAAGGTTTGTAGATGCTATGTATACCAACTTGCGATGTTATGTGCTGCATTAAACAGAAAAGGCTTGTATTTAAAAGATCAAGAGAAAAGACGTTTCCATTATGAACTGGTGGGCCACAACATCCTTGTGAAGAGCCTTAAACCCACCTCAATACATGAAGTTAAAATGTGACTTATTTGTTTCCTCTATAGTTTAGCCACAACAGAACCAGTTGCACTGGGCAACAAATATTTAACATGCCTCTTTATCAGACGTTTGTCATGGGAAATAACTCAAATTAATTTGTTTAATAAGATTGCTATGATAGCCAATAACATTTCAACAGAAAGGTTGCTTTTTGGACTAATTAAAACAAAACCTTCTGAGACCTTTGTGTTCTTCTTTTCCCACTTCTGATGTGCCTTCAAAGTATGAGAGAAGAAGAGTATTTCTGAGGTTGTTTACTAAATGTAAATCGATAGAGTTTTCAGCTCTACTAATGAGCTCCTGTGTTTTGCATGTTAAATAATATGATAGAATAAATCTGGGAATTTAGTCCTTGGTTATTGGATCACATAAAGGAGCAGATCTGGTAAAGATTCCAACACTCCACCTAACCACTGCGACTTAGTGAGTATATATATCTATTATTATTTCCCTAAACTCATGTCTGACCACACGAGACATGGCAGAAAAAAAAGTTATTTTTTAATACTTAAGACATGCTCTGTTGAATAAACTTATTTTGGTGTAAGTTTGGTAGAGAATTCTTGTCTAAAGATTTAAGTGTGGACTTCATTTTTGCTTTTATTTGTATTATGAGGTTTCAAGAAAAATTTAGTAGTTAGTGACAACAGATTTGTAGAAGAAAAAAAAATATCTGGAACTATTTAAACAGTATAATCTATGTTTAAAAATTAGGAGTTTGCTGCTGCAGTCATCAAAAGTTTTTGGACCTTTTGGCCAAAAGACACTATTCCAAATGCACTTATGGTAGATTTCCCTGGTTTGAGTACACAAAAACAATTCTGATCTTGCCCGATCCCACTTGCTCCAAATACATCACACTCCATACAGGGATGTTTAAAAATTAAGTTATAGATTCAATGAAATTCTTTCATTCTGTGATTCTGTTACCACATAAGTACACACTAGAATACATACATGGGACTGAAAAGGATCATAGAAGCATAGAATGTCTTGGGTTGGAAGGGACCTCAGAGATCATCTAGTTCCAACCCCCCTGCCATGGACAGGGCTGCCAGCCACTAGCTCCCTAGATCAAACTGCCCAGGAACCCATCCAGCCTGGCCTTGAACACAGCCAGGGATGGGGCAGCCACAGCTTCTCTGGGCAGCCTGTTCCAGCGCCTCACCACTCTCTCAGTGAAGAATTTCTTCCTGATGTCCAACCTAAACCTCCCCTCTTTCAGTTTTAGCCCATTCCCCCTTATCCTTCCATTATCCACCTGTGTAAAATATTGGTCCTGCTCCCACTTGTAAGCTTATTTTAAGTATTGGATGAAGGGTTAAACAAGATCCTGAAGGAAGTAAGATATAGATGGAAAGGGTTATTTCACATTCAGTGATGGCATAAACCTCTCATACCAATACATTATTCTTACTCTAGCTGAGGTAATATTTCTCCTTGTAAAGTTGTGGGGGAAGGATGAAGAGGAGGAAGAGAGTATAGTTATTCAGCTTTATTTGTCATGATTGGTGAAACAATCATTCTTAAATAATAAAAATGTCCAAACTCTTACTTAGAATCACTTTAATGCTTTAAACTATCATCATCAACTTGACTAGTTTCTGCCAAATAAATGACCAAAAAATACTTTTGATGTTCTCTTATCATTTATGATTGCCAAAAAGGGACAAAGGAATGTAATTTATAGCATGTAACTAGTACAATATTTGCATCATGTATTATATTTCTTCCCCATTCAATATGTACATGTTTTCTGCATCTAGATAATATTTTAGTGGTCAGTGCTATGCTTTTAAAAATGAAGTTTCCTCAAAGGCAAAAAGGTGAAAGGAAAGCAACAGTAGTTATTGCCTCAAACAAATATGAAACTACTTGAACTGAGAAGTTAAGAATTTCAGAGCCAAAAAAAAAGCATTTTTAGAAACACATCTCTGCTTTCTGAATAATTTGAAAGGAAATTTGTAAGATAATATTAAAAGAAGCAACTAATTTCAACTTTTTAATCAAGATTTTGCTGAAATATGCCTGTAGCAGTCTATGTAGATCAGAGCTCCCTTACTATACGTATTTATAATAGAAATAAACCCAACTGAGACTTCATTGTCTACAGAAAAGTCAGACAGACATATGCAACTAATCAAGGAGTATCACAAATACATAGTGAAATAAGCAGATAAATGTGGTCATGATTCAAGTTATTTTTCTTGCTTTTCACTTAAAAAAAAAAATGGAATAAAATGGAAACAGGATATGTTACCTCCAACACAGAAGATCTCCCGTTTGCTCCTTCCCAAAGACACATGTTTGAACATAAAGGTTAAGAGGTACTCTCCCTCTTCAAACTGAAATATTTTTCTTCTTCTTAATATTTTAGGCACCTTAAATTCATAAGAAATATGTTTCCTCATTATATATTATAATTACTAATAAGTTTTCCAGAAATTTCCTACCTCCAACAACTTTTCCCATATCCTTTTTCAAAACGAAGGAAATAAAGGAAAAGCAAAACACAGCTGTTGCTAAAAATTAGAAAAAAGTTTCACTAAGTTCCTTTCTGACTTCTGAAGTGAGAAATGACCTGCTTTGCTCTTTCTATATGCTTTCTTGCCCCCCAGCCAAATTCCTTTTGTCAAGACATGATATATCCATTTCTAACACAGACCACATATATGTATCATAGAGCCACTTATTTTCAGTTTTCAAATATATTACACAGACCTGTTAACTGTCTCTTCCACTTTCCCTAATCCATTTCAAGGCAACAGCATTCAAGAAGAAAAAAATACAATAAAATGAAAAACCTCAAAGAAGGGATTTCTGAAAATAACAAGAAACCTTTTTCCCATCCTATCTTCTTTGTTTTTTCTTTTGGTTTGTTTTTTTTTTTTTTTTTTTTTTTTTTTCCAGGAACAATATTACTACAGAGGCTACAATATGCTTCTGAGGATTTGCTGAAATAGCAACACATTGGAAGACATTCAGGTACCATAAGCTCCACTTCTAAACAGGGCATGATTTTCACACAGCTCTCATGTTAAGATTGCTTCAGGTCCTCTGGGTTGCGACAGCTGTATTCTACTACCATAACGTACTGGACACCGCACGTTTTCTGCCACCAGTACCTTAAGCTGCTATTTCTTACACTTGCCTTTAGAGTTCACTGTCTACATCAGAAGATTTTAATAAAGTGTTGGACACTTGATTAGTATTTAAGCACTCACATTTTAAAAATCACATATCTGTTTAGCTAATTACCTTAAAATCACTCATGCCAGTCTAAATGAGTAAAAATATTTAATAACAAAATCTATAATTCACAGTGTAGCTATGAAGCCGTGTAATGGTATGCATGACCGATGAAGAAATAAAGTCTTACACAGCCTATTTTTTCCAATGTTGATAGCAAAAATTGCATTTGTCTCCCTCTTTATGAACTGCAGATACTCAACCCATCTGCTCAGCAATGCATTTCTTATGCACTATGCCTCTTGCAAGTTAACGTGCATTTGAGAATCCACGTTCTGTTTTCTCCCTAAAATCTGACTTTGTTGTGCTTGCGGAAAGGTTTATTCAGGTTTGTTGGCTGTCATTTGTTTTTATCTCTCCTAACTCCATCAGAGGACAGCTCCAGTAACATTCAGTGAGAATTACATAGTGCAACAGCTTCGCAGGAAGACTAGGGACAGTCTGCTGAGCAGAAAAGCTTAACATGACCCAATAACAGCAGAATGTAGCACACTTGTAAAGCCCCAGTGGAAGCCTTGATTCATACTCTTTCCTATATGTGATTGTATTTCACTTTGCGTACCGGATCTTAGATTTTATACAAGATGTTGCATGTTTTGGTCATCACACATTGTGCAGCTGTATAGGTGGGACTGACGTGCTCAGCAAATTTTTAACCTTAACAGACTGAAGTGTGGTTAAAGAAATGGTGATGGACTGACTTTTTATTTGTTTTTTAAATAATTAATGTAGCCCAAAGTATTTTATGAAGCCTATTATTAGCTTATGTCTAAAAACTGTAACACGCCTAAAGAGGGAAATTAAAGAGACATTTTTTTTTTCTACCTTGTCAGTCATAGAACATTTTCTATTATAAAAAAAATATACAAAGGAAGAAGGCAGCACAACTGAAGATAAAACATTTACACTAGGGAAAATTCATAAATGCTTATGCTTGATTTCTTAAAAACACATCCACTACTATCAAGGCAAAAAAGGCTTGACTCTCATTTTGTTAGAAGCCACACAGCAGGCAACTTACTAATATGCTTTCTGGAATGAAATACATACTGAACAGAAATCTTCCAGAGGAAAACATATACCATGTTGTGCATGTTAGTTATAGTTCAGAAAAGTACAGAAGTAATTTGTAGCTAGGAGAGCAAACTCTCTGATTTTACACACTAAGTTTTCTCTAACAACTCTGAGATCATAAAGCAGAATCTTGTTTGCAAATACTTACCAGAATTTCAGAAAATCTTAAGTCAAAATTCCCAAATCCATCCTTTTAAGAACTGCTTAGCTGAAACAATATACATGTGTGTAACATCTGAGCAATACAGACAAAAAAAGGAGTATTTCAATAAAGAATACAAGAAAACAACCAGAACTCACATTCCTGGATGGACGAATGCTCTCAATTTGCCAGGAACCATCTGTTCACCCCATCTATACAACTCACCCTTTTGAAAATAAGCAAAAAAACAAAACAAAAACAAAAACCCTGCGTTTTCAACCAAATGTCTTTGAGGCTACGTCTAGCTAATTATCACGAGATGGTAGCAGCAGAAAATATGCCATTTATTGCACAGCTGACAAAACATGAGGAATATGCATTCACAAATGACCAAAACAAATTCCTGGATAACATTCAATTGAGTCCATTATGCACACAACGAAAGTTCAGGATCTGGTGTAAGCAGGCACATGATCTAGCTCTATGTAGCAGCTAACTCATATAATTCTGTTTCAGAAATCTTTATTGCCTCAAGCATTACTATGTCCTGTGGGCTTCACAAAAAAGTCTAGTTTCTGCCATTTCATTCTTTTGTACAAGGATAGAGCAGCTCATGTTTCCCCTTGAATGACAATGAAGGTCATTTACCAAAAAGGAAAATAAGGAAACTTGACTCTTCCTAAAGTTTAAATTCTGCCTTAATCAAGTGCTGCTTCTTTCTGCCACACATCCAGAATACAATCTAAAGAATCTGTGTCTGTTCACGGTATAAGAAGGGAAAAAGTGAAGAGTTATTTTCTGCATTCACAGAGAAAGCTAGCTTGTCCATTCCTATAGCACTGAGGGTGCATCATCTATTCTATTTCCCATTTTAGTGGGTTTCAGAAGGAATGCTTGTGCTAAACTGATAAATAGCTGATAAAGTTATCCAGACAGATACAGCTGAATTTCTGACATCTTCTGTGGCTGCTACATAATAATAAGGGGCTTGGCACAGCATTTATTAGTAATAATATGTCCTTCAATTTACTTGGGATATCAACTTGCTTGAAAGCTTCTGGTTCAATCAAAAGAATAAAACCATTGGAAACAAAAGAAAAATAATGTGATCCAGCTAGATAAACAAGAAGTTGATTAATTTAGAAATTTCAGATTATTTTCTTGCAGTTTTCTTGCTTCTATTCTCAAGACACTCTAGCCATGACAAAAACATTGATATATTAATTTTCATGCATGTATTTATGTATGTAATATGTATAAACATTAATATTCTAGCAAATAATATATAAAATCTTTGGCAGGTATACAAAAAAAAGCTTCATTGGAATATTTAGAAAATGGAAATTTACAAGGCATACATTTCAAAAATCAAATTATGATTGTGCTCACGGAGGACCGGATTTTAAAAGACACAGTGCAATCAGAAAGGAGGCAGTTAGATGTTGTATGTTCATTGACAGCATGTGTAAAACTTGCTTGGCCTGATTCCTGTAATATAAGTCACAGAAACTCTGAAACTGAAGTATATTCACAAACATTTGTCAAATCACCCTGAGTAAACACAATTTTAAAAAATAATTCAAAAAAAAAAAATCCAAAAACAGGAAGGTTACATGTTTGTGGAAACAAAGCCTATACCAGGAATTATCAGCTCCAGCTGGAAATTCTCCTTGCTTTTAATGCAGTAAACCTGAGTCTTCAAAATACACTAATTATAGTATTTGTGTAAGTGTAGAATTAAAGCAGTTGAAGTCAGCAAATGCTGACTGAATAAACAAAGTAATGCACTTTCAAAAGGAGTAAACATCATGGTTGCAATGATTATGAGGTATTGTATAAGTCATAGTTTGTCCAACTACTTTATAAATGTTGTCATGCAAAAGTCTATTAGAGGAAAAAAAAAAAAAAAAAGGAAGAAGCATCTCCAAAGAAGTTAAGAATACAATGCTTCTGCAGATTTCTAAGAAGGAAGGTCTGAGGAACTGGCCATTGGTAGGATGATGCAATGCCAGAAGTAGGTGCCCAGTTGAAAGGCTGGAGGTACTCAGTATCAGATAGGATGACGAAAATACTGCCCTCATAAGCATCAACGGCAGCCAGACTCTTTCACATTACTCTGTGTACATAATTGACATCTACCACCAGTTAAATAAGGCTAGAGTTGATAAAGAAAAAAAATGTTAAGAACCAAAATGTTTTTTTTTTCTTTATTTTTTTTGATTGTGCAGAGGGACATATGTTCTCTCTCCACATGGGAAACCCTAGAATGATTATGAACAATAAACTAGCTAAATATCATCAGGAAAATTCAACTGATATCGTAGGACTGGTTTTATATTTCAGAAAAATATACAAACAAAAAAAAACCTGCTACTGACTTCACCTTTGCCTTATATACATAAGACTTTATAATACATAGTAAATATTATAGGCATTATGTGAACTAGTTTATTATTTATTTTAAAAGTACTGATAAAAATCTGTATGAAAATGACTAATATTCTCTATCAATACAGGGTTTACTTTGGTAAGCAAGTATCACTCTGCTGGGGAGGGAAAGTGAAAAAGAAATCATAGCATGGCTGGAGTTGGAAGGGACTTTCAATACCATCTAGTTCCAACCCCCCTGTGTGGGCACGATTGCTACCCACTAGAACAGGTTGTTCAGGGCTCTGGTGTTCTTGCCTTGAACATCTCCAGAGATGGGGCATCCACAGCTTCTCTGGAAATATTGTATCAGTTATACCATAAGTAGTTACTGCTTTTCCTTTTATTTACTGTTCAGTCCATATATTTGCCTCTTGATTTATTTCACTGTTCTAGTTTGCAAAACAGTGATGTTAGAGTTTCTAACATCTACTGTATACTTCAAGACATGCATATAAGCAACTGAACAAGTGAAGCTGTTAAAAGAAGAAAAATCTTCGAGGCATATTTTCTGTTCAATTAACTGTGAGCAATACAAATACTAAGCAGACTATGCATCTATAGCACATTATGAACAGAGATTCAACACACTGAGAAGAAAGTCAGAAAAAAAAAACATAATAGAATCATAGAATTGCTTGAGTTGGAAGGGACCTTAAAAGGCCATCTAGTCCAACTCCCCTGCAATGAACAGGGACATGTACAGCTGGATCAGCTAGATCGGGTTGCCCTGAGTCCTGTCCAGCCTGATCTTGAAGGGCTCCAGGGATGGGACTTCCATCACCTCTTTGGGCAATCTGTTCCAGTGCTTTGCCACCCTTAATATAAAAAAACCTATTTCCTTATATCTAGTCTAAATCTTCCCTCTTTTAGTTTGAAACCGTTTCCCCTAGTCCTATCACAACAGACCCTGCTAAAGAGTCTGTCCCCTTCTTTCTCACAGCCCCCCTGTAGATACTGAAAGGCTGCTGTCAGGTCTCCCAGGAGCCTTCACTTCTCCAGGCTGAACAGCCCCAGCTCTCTCAGTCTGTCCTCACAGGGGAGGTGTTCCATCCCTCGGATCGTTTTTGTGGCCCTCCTCAGGACGCACTCCAACAGCTCCATGTCCCTCCTGTGCTGAGGACTCCCCATCTGGACGCAGCACTCCAGGTGGGGTCTCACCAGCACAGAGCAGAGGGGCAGGATCACCTCCCTTGCCCTGCTGGCCACGCTTCTTTGGATGTGGCCCAGGATGTGGTTGGCTTTCTGGGCTGTGAGGGCACACTGCTGGCTCATGTCCAGCTTGTCATCCACAGGTACTCACAAGCCCCCTTAGGCAGGGAAAGTATTGAATATAACAAAGATTTTTTTGTTTTCCTCCCAATAAATGATTTTTTTTTTCTTTAAATAAAGCTAGGAAAAACATACGATGAAATTCTTCAGTAGCAAATAAAAGTAAATCTCAGATACAGTGAAAAAGCTGTCATTTATATTATCATGCTACATTAACAGAATACTTTATTTATATATTTTTGTAGATCATCATGTGAACAGACAAATCACATAACATTTGCAAATTGCAAACACTAGAAAAAAACTTTGACAAAATGCTAAAACCAATTAGAAAGTACACTTCCTTCATAAACGAACTCAGAAGAAAATACAATATTTACTGGAAATTCTTGAAATCATCTACATAATATTAGCTCCAAGAAAATACAATTGGTGATATCTTCTGTATGGACTTATTGTGGCATTAATTTATAAGAAATTGAAGTTAAAAACCTTTTTTTTTAAAGTCAAATTGGAATTCTATATGTAGCAAGTCTCTTTTAGAGGCAGAAATTTCATGCGTTTCATGCGTTTTAACTAGCCATAGCTTTAAACTCTTCTGAACCTTTTTGATTTGAAGTTTCTTTTACTACCAGCTATTATACCACCCAGGCTGGATAATGTTCTTGTGTAGGCAGTGGGCAGAATGCTGATGATGTAACTCATGCTTATGTAGAAGGAGGTTTTAATTGCTGACTTTTAAAAATAGCACCAGCTAATTCCCCCATGACCTCTTCAAGCCAGTGGAAGCTGCTGAAGGAGACGTCTTCACAGTTAGAGTAATTAGGAAGCTTGGGGATGTGAAACCCTCTGGGGGGGTTGTCTTCATTTTATATTGTGCTATTTATACTGCAAGTTTTAATGTATCTAATAATTTCTTTTTTACACATCATGATGTATCAGCTATTAGATGGTTATGAGGAGAGAGAAGGAGAGGAAAAAGTCCACCAAAGCAAGCGGACTGGAAAACATGGCCTGCATGTACATAGCTAGACTAAATCTACTATTGTTACCAACCAAGAATGAATTACACCTGGAGCTCCCAACCTAGCATCAAACCAATTCAATAAATATGCTAGTTAAGAAAATACTATACTTGTCCATGTCAGCTCTAAGGCAGACAATAAGAGTCCTCTGCAATGGTGAATGGAAAGTAGTTACAGTGTAATAGGAAGGAAACGGATAAAAGCCCTACCTTCAGGAGAGGGGAAATAAAATTGTGGACTTCTTAAGAGATTTTCTACCATGATTCAGTTTCAGTTATGATGCTAGCTCCATAGTATTACTCTCAATTTATATTTGTTTATGGAGTAGCAGGACTTACATATTAGTTTTGGCACCTGTTTTTTTCCTACTTCCTCCAATACTGGTATTCTCATTAAATCCTCTTGCTACTCTTTTTTTTTTTTTTTAAAAAACAAAAAATGAAAAAAAAACTATCAAAAGTTCTAGGTACATTACTAGTAATATAGCTGTCCCTTGAAGATACCTGCAAAATAGAAAGAGACAATAAGCACACCACACTGAAGTACAACAACAACAACAACAAAAAACAGCCATGGATTCTGTAGCTAGAGTTCTTTGTCTAATGCATCACTCTGTGTGCTTGAGCATTTTCTATCATGTTCAGGCACTCCAACACACCTTGGACAACTGCCTATATCACTATCATTTTAATTAATTGTCCTGATTATCTAGATAGACAAAATTTCCAAACTTGAACAGAAAATCACTTTTCTGTTTTCAGATGCATTTCTAGTTTTCAACAATAGAAGTGCTGCATTTATGTGGTTTTGCACTGATTAAGAATTTGTGAAACCTGCAAGCTAGAATTAGAGAGTTCACAGAAATTTGAAAAATTCCCTTTTATCCTAATCTTACATACAGGACCCCACAAACACTTGTCAGGGACTGAATGCCTTTAATTCGATGCCATCAACATATACATGCAATTCTGATAATGAAGTCCCTCAGCTAGCGCAATACAGAGCTTCTTCATTGAAACTGATACTTTGCTACACTCACTGAAGAGCTTGCCTTCTCTATATAACATATTCTAATGGAGGTTACAGCCTGTATTACGCACAAACAGCATAACAAGAAAGAATACAAGGTACAGCAGCAACACCTCAATGGTAGACTGTTGGCACTTTTTCTTATTCATGGTTATAATAACATAGATAGCCAACATGCAGATAGAAGAAATGTTTACTTTTAATGTACTGGATAACTCATTATTACACTTCTTTTTACTTTTGGTGCAATGCTTCCAAGAACATGAATAAAAATTGACATGAATAAAAAATGACAACATTTTTTCTTGATTGCTGATACAAAGAAATACTGACATAGTGATGGCTAGAACTTGGGGAATTTTCTAAAACAAAATTTTTCCTTAAAGGAGAGACACCAAAGGAAACAAACCCTAGGGCACACAGAAGGAGAGTTTTATGGTACTATGCTTTTTCTTGTAAGAATCTAAACAAACACAGAGTAAGGTTCTCTTCTGTGTCTAGAGAACCATCCTGACTTCAAAGCTTCAGTGGTGGCAAATGCAAAATACACTGTTCCAATTTTAAACTTACCATAATACAACTGTCTAGAAATAATACCCTGTATTACAATGCAGATAAATATGGGTATATCATTTGTTGCATTGTTACCCCGAGACAATACCTCAAGATCTTCCTGCAAAGTCCAGTGAAAAATAGAATCAAGGATATTGCTAATAAACTTAGACTTTTTTTTTTTTTAAACTAGTCTTCCTTATATTGTAAGATCATCAGTGCAAAACTCCCTTTCATGTATAAGCAAACAAGAAAAGAGGAACAGAGTAGTAACAGAATAAATCAGTCCACAAGTTTCTTCTTAGAAGTTTCCTTTAAAAAGAGAAGGTATTATCTTGCATATATCTAGATTCATTTACTATAGTCTGATTATACTGCTTGTAATAAATAAAGATGCCTCTGAGAATTAAAATTAATCATTTATCATCTTTATATTCTTGTACGCACTTTCCATAGACAGAAAAAAGTCAACAGATCTTTGTCATAGGGAAAAGTAGTAAAATTAATATTTAACAAATTGGAGTTACAGTATACAATATCCCCTGCCCTCACAGCCCATGGTCACATCACCTAAGTTTAACTCATTGGACTGGTACAACTTATGCTTAATAAATCCATGCAATCCCCCTGTACTTGAGTAGTGCCATGTCAGTAACAAAATAGCAGGTTCTAGCTATAGGCTTAGAAAAGCAAGGTAGCAGGTCAAATCCAGGGCCTGCCCAGAGCAACAACTCAGGAACAACAGGAGATGGAGTCTCCTGGACTGGAGATAATATATCTATAATAATAATTTAAAAAATTGTGAGTAATCAAGGAGACAAGATCAGAACCATGACTGGAAAAAAAGATTACCTAGAAGATAGATCTAGGGCCCATGCAGGAAAGTCAGCAAGTCAAGATAGCAATGAACAGGGCTAGAAGGAGACATCTACCTGTGGTATAGCTCAGGATGAGGCTGACTCCAGGGACTTCAAGCTATGAGTGTGGGTGGGGCATCACAGATGGGGCTGGCCAGGGTAATTAATGCCTATAGGTGCCCTTGAGGCCCTGAGAATTGACCAATTGTCTCTCTAAAGACAATGATCTCTTCATCTACCCTGATAGGACTCAGTCTGTTCATGTCCTGTATCTCAACCACAGCTCACCTCCAAAGGCAAGAACACCCTCAGCCAAACCCCAGGGAGGGGAACCAAGTACTACCTGCAGCTGAAGGCTGCACCCTCACCCCAGAGCTCCCTCTGAGTCAAGGCCTCAGATTTCTTCAAAACAGTTCCAGCTGGTGCTGGAGACTGGCAAACTGACACCACAGATTAACAGGCTCAAGCAGTCTTTTGCATTTTCTAGGCCTCTTTACACCAATAGCTGCAGCAACTGCAGCACTTCACATCCACACCCCTTCTACTGGATATATAGTTGCTCCCCACCCCACCACACACCAGCTGAGTAAATGTTTGACAGCCCCTGAGTACCAGCCAGTTGGAAATAAGAAATGTAGGCAACCCCAAATCTAGGAACTGCCAGCACAAGCTGGGTGTCAAAGCTGACAGAAGTAAAAGCCTCCAGAAGCCAACTCTCACCTGCAAAAGCAAGCTGCCAGAAGTTCCCCCAGAAAAGACAGTCCCTGCTGAAGAAGCATATGGAAGAAATTCCCTGAAGAAGTCTAGAAAGTGCTGTGACAACTGTTACATCTCTACTAGCTGCTTTTCTTTGTTGCACTTAAGCACAGGCACAGTGAGAAGTAGTTGTTAGCACATGAGTGTCATGAATGTATTAAAAGCTGAGGAGGTTTCTGAGAGCTAGAGAGTAGTCAAGTCTTACATGATGGAAAAGAATAGATTTTCTTAAGGACTCTGAACAGATTCTTTCACAACCCAGAAAGCCTTTCATGGAATGTTGTCAGACTAGAAGCAGAATTGGAGAAAAGAGTGCTCTAAGAAGGTGGTACAGGCAAAGCTGTGGGTAGTCTGAGGGCCTATCACAACCAGATTCTCAAAGCCCTGAAAACTTCTGGCATCACTTGCAAGAAGACCTTCAACTCTCTCACTACTAGAAAATACTGAAAGTCCTTGGGAAAGGAAATTGCACTCTCATACAGCCAGATGTGTCAGATTTTCAATTACTCGTAGCAACCAGCTTTGTCACATGTTAGTAAATGTACACAGAAATTAACTACTATCCTACATGCAGAAGAAGTTAATAGTTATGTTTGCACTACTGAGCGGCACAACTCAAATGAAGCGTACCTGAGGAGAACAAGAACTGTGCTGATGACAAGACATTGATGTCATTTGTGCTTCAGGAAGTTTTATTTTAGCCCTGTTCTGGTATTGTGGACTACATGCCTATTGGCAGCTGGAATATAGGCATGCTCCTGAAGTGCATCTGCTGCAGTGGCTTCATCTGAAATAATCCCAGCTCATGATTTATGCCCTTGGAAACTGTTCCATGACATGAACTTTTGCAGTAGGTAGATTTGCTTCAGAAGATTCAAACTCAGATGCCCATATGGATACACCCCCTCTCTTAAGGAATGCAAAAGATCATCCTCCTCTCAACCTACCTAACTTTAAAACCTTTTCACTGTTTGGACTCCTTACATGAAGAAATCAGACAAATCTTACCCATAGGTTCGGATAAATTCTTTGTCCTTTCCAGTCTGGCTTCATACTTTTTGTCTAATACTGTTATGGTTTGTTAGCTCAGCTCTGTCCATCAGCCAAAGCAGACTGGCTAGCAGTGTGACCTTGGAGCAAAAAAAACCAGACATCTATGTAGGATATTGCTGAACGTGGCATATATAATGTGTTCTGGCTAACACTGAGCTTGCCATCAATCATTCCTTTTGAAATAGTCCCAAAAATTAATGATAGGCAAGTTTTGCACCTCAGGCACATCCTCCCAATAACAAACAAGATGGGTTCAGTGCTATCACAGTTCTTACTTCAAAATACGCACATGTAAAGTTTTGAAACTAAGATATGTGATTTGCAGCACAGCTCCATATACATTTCCAGCCACTGAGGATTCCTGTGAGCACACCAGAGGTGATGAGGTTAGATAAAAACTGGGAGATCTGTAGTGAGATCCAAGAAAGACAGTAGAAATGCAAAAGATAATACTGCTCATTTTAAAATGCTAGTGAGCTTCCCTTTTGTGAACCTTTAGAGTCTTCACTGAATCCTCTTAATAAAAACAAGCATATAACAACTGTATTCTACAACTAAGAGCTCTGTCTGCCAGAGACTAAACAAGAAATTACCTAATAATGCACAGTTGACACACAACTCCAGACCTCTCTCAGTTAAAAGTAATCAAAATTAAGAAAATACATAAAATAATTGAAATGGGTAGACTTTCAAATACACTATATTTTCCTACAACTATAAACAACCTTTTGAATTTGCTATAGACTATGTTTAACCTAACTCTATATTTGTTAGCTAAAAACACCTTTTAAATCACAAAACCTTTCCATTTTGAAATTTTGTTTTTATTCTTCAGGAGAAGAAGCATACAAGAACATTACACCAGGGCTTTACTAGTGCACTGATTCCTGCTGTCTGTCAAATCCACTTTAAGGGTTCTGCATGTGAAGTATGGACTGTATTAATTGAGAACTCACCTCTCCATTGTCATCCTGGTTTGTTGAGACTGTAAACCAGCACTATGCTGTTAAAATGCTCCTTGTTTACACATAACTTGTATATTCAGTCCTTGAACAGTATGCAGATGCTATAATGACACATGCAATACAAATATTACATATACAAATGACAGATGCCAGAGCTCGATCTGTATTTTCTATGAAAGGCATGTTGTAGTGTTGCTTTCCATTTAAAATATATGTCCCTATCAAATCACACAGAACACAAAGGTCTCAGACTAATGGAATAACCTTGTTAAACACAGTCTCAACTGCTCCCCACACAGAACACTTCACTGTCTTTTGATCCTCCACCAATGTCTAACCCCAAACCCCACCTGCCAAGCCACAAAACACCAGCTGATACAACACCACTCCATTTCAGAGAATCTTTTCAAGAAAATCTCCTTCAGTTGTTATACACTTTAGCAATTTGTAGCCTAAACTCCATGAGGGAGAATGACAAATGCAGAGGCAAGATATTAAAAACATTGTTGCTGTTATTTGTGGACACAAAATAGCAGAAAGGTCTAGAGAATAACTGAACATTCCTTTAAATATTAACACCAGCTAAAGAGTTTCAACCATTTCCTAGCATTTTTTCTGGTAGTTTTTATTTTTTTTTACTCTTGTTTAAAGTCTCACATTTTGCTTTTCCCTTGACACTGCACCACGATATTTCCTCTTTGAAAACTGCAGACAAAGTGAGACAGATGTCTTGAATGTGTAAATACCAAGGGAATGGTTTATCAAGAAGATATGGGCATGTGTAGCTCTCAGGACTTTCTCTCTCCTCTGTTGTAGGAGATCTGTTCGTAATTTGCATAACAAGTAGAGAAAATCAGATACAAACTACTACACCTAACCAAACACACTTCAGAAAAACACAGCGAGATGAAGCCAAAACAGTGCTAGTGAATCAGCAAGACTGCTACTTACTATGGTGAGCTAAATGAGTATTTTCCAAAGTACAATGTCTTTCTGCACTGTACTAAGTTGAAGCATAAGTTACAATAAATAGTAATGTTCACTTGTTTCTACATTATTTTCCTACGTCATATATTAAGTCTTTTTTTTTTTTTTTTATTTTATCAGGAGGAGGTTGGTTTTCCTGTGTTTCCTTTGACAAAAAATAAAATATTTTGTTGTTGTTGTTAAACAGAACTTCCCTTCACACCTTAATTACATTCAAAAGGCTTTTCTCTGCTTTTCTGTACACATGATAAGCTTCAGCATATTGCTTGCAATGTAATCAAATGTAATCAAATATGTGATTATTATCCGTAAGGTAATG
The DNA here is from genome assembly GCA_013399715.1 of Alectura lathami. Classification (NCBI taxonomy): domain Eukaryota; kingdom Metazoa; phylum Chordata; class Aves; order Galliformes; family Megapodiidae; genus Alectura; species Alectura lathami. Next base: position 53,337 of record VXAV01006492.1, read on the forward strand.
AATGAGGAAGAACGTATTACCCTTCTTAATCATTGCAGAGTCCAGATGATATCATTAACGAATGGAGTCTAGCTTGAGTGGTTCTGTAATAACATCTGAACTCTAGCATTGATTTGTAATGTGTGATCTACCACTTTTCTCCCTGTGACTCATACAAGTAAGAAGAAATTAGTTTCTTTTACAGAAATTCTGAATATTGAAAATGTGGTTAAAACTTTCCTTTCCTGAATAAATTTTCTTGCCATTTCTTATCATTTCCCCCTAATCATGGTAGCAAAATATTCCTGAGGCAACTAACACAGCTACTGCTAGTCATTGCTATTATCAACATCATCTTCAACCACATAATAGCTTTCAGGTTTATTTTAATTTAAATGAAGAATATATATTCAGAATAACAGTGCTGGTCATTCATCTGGAATGTCTCCATCACTTATGTAAGAACTGCTGTGCTACTTAGTTTCATCCAATCCAGGACTTGAAAGTGTGGTTCACAACATAAAAGAACAAAAGGTCTTCCCTAAGAAATGTAATTACTTAATTCATCCTTGATGCGAAGGGATGATCCAGAGAAATATTGTAAAACATAGTGTGAAAGAAACACGGGAAGACAAGATGTGGGCCATTAAAGCAGAACTATTGCACCCACTTAAATAAGGTCTTGACTAGAAAGTAGCCTCTGAAAAAATCTTGAATTAGCTATATATGAATCAGTAAAACACAATATACAGTTTAGTATAAACCAGTCACTTTAAATATTTTGTTTGATGCACAAATCTCCTTGGTAAGAAATCTTTTGAACACGAAGAACACAAATCAGCAGTTGAGCAGTAGGGTTACAACGTGCGGCTTTGTGTGAACAAACTGGAAACAAGCAGAACAAGGCTTGGGAGAAGGCTGAGAAACAGGAAGATGATGTTACAACATAGACAAATATATGCTGATGAAGACTTTGGGAAGAGGACTAGGCTCAATGACAATAATCTCAGCCTACAAATATTAAGATTGGTATTTGGAATCATCTTCCATGAATTTTTGAATTCACATGTAGTGATGACAGCTTGGAATTTCTCTAAGAAGGAGAATACTCTTCACTTCCAGGCTGTTCTTTGCCTTCTTTGTTACTCTTAGTTGTTCGGTTATGGATCGATGCCACTGACTTCACATGTTGTCATGGTTTTTCCATAAGTATCCGATATCATGACATCATGAAATAAACTGACAGAGTTGGGAGAGCTGCTGAGGGAGAACTACAGCTCCCAAAATGCTCCTGTCCCTCCCATGTAGTTTCCGGGTTCCAGGAGCACTGCCCTTTGGCCGCTGATGGCCATTGTGGACTACAGGAGACTCTCCCTTTTCCTTACACATATATTCTCAAATTTTGTCAGATTTATTACTCTCAATTTCCATATTGAGAGTATTTTATACTGTATTATCTCACATTCATTTACCATTTTAAGTAAAATACTTTTCCCCTTACCTCAATCCAGCACCTCCTTGTTTCTCACTCCTCTACCCAGCCTCCATTAAGGGAGGGGTGGGGGCTAGGTACTGTCACGGGACAATCTTTGATTAACCCACGAAACATGTCTACTTTGAAGATCTATTTTGTGCTCCTTTGTGCTATACCTGCAAGTTGTGTTGTGGATTGGCACCATAGCACACATACACTCTGCACAGGGCTTTGCCTTCATAACCCTATTGTTATCTGGCTGACAACTTTATTGTAAAACATCAACAGAAAAGATGTACTTGGCATATTTTTGGCTCCCAAACAGGCCACATTATGTCAGGCTGCAAAATAATTACACGACATTCTTTCCTTTCCAAGTTCAGGATTATCTGGCCTGTACCTATGGCACTAACACTACATCTGCTGGTGATATGCATGACAGCAAGAACAGAAGCTGATTTGCAGTCATGGAAGCTATTAAAATTAGCAGCACTGAAAACAAAATAATTATATTAATTGGACAATGCCTGTACAGCACTAGCTTTAGCTTTGCCTCAGTATTTAATAAGTTCTATTATATCAGCTATGACACATGTTAAGGGGAGCCAGAAACTACTCCACAGGGTCTTGTTTCTGAGTGTACCTACTACGAAACCAATCTGAGCTGGTCATAAAAGTCTTCCAATGGAATCTTTTCTTGTCAGAAAAATATCATTTCACCAAAATAAAAGCATTCTGCTGCACTGTACTGATT
>VXAV01006492.1:61798-73785 GCA_013399715.1 Alectura lathami
TTTTTTTTAAGATGCATCCCTGGATCCTATTGGCCTTCTTGGCCACAAGGGCACACTGCTGGCTCAAGGTCACCCTGTTGTTCACCAGGACACCCAGGTCCTTCTCCTCAGAGCACCTTTCCAGCTGGTCAGCCCCCAACCTGTACCATAACATACAGTTGTTCCTCCCCAGGTGCAGGACCCTATGCTTGCCCTTGTTGAACCTCATCAGATTCCTCTCTGCCCAGCTCTCCAGCCTGTCCAGGTCTCGCTGCATGGCAGCACAGCCTTCCGGGGTGTCAGCCACTCCTCCCAGCTTTGTGTCATCAGGAAACTTGCTGACGGTGCACTCTGTCCCTTCATCCAAGTCATTGATGAAGATGTTAAATACAACCAGACCCAGCACCAGCCCCTGGGGAACATTGCTAGTTATAGGCCTTCAGATAAATTCTGCACCATTGGTCACAACACTCTGAGCTCTGCCAGTCAAGCAGTTCTTCGACCAACAATTTAGGAGGGGAATTACACTGCTAATGGAAATTTTTCCAAAACAATATACGTAGCCTCTCACACTCAGATCAACTGTGATCTATTATGGATCATCCAAAGCCGGAAGAATATTATTATTTAGTAGGGTGTGACTTCCCTACAGTACACAGAAACACATCAGTGCATTCAAATAAGTTTCAAGAAACATAGCACAATACTAATACCAAGTGAACACTAAAATATGTACTTAGACGAAAATTAAATACTTGTTTTCAAATGATCTGTTTTCTGCAAGCTCAGAATAACATCTATGGTTTTCCTTTTCTCATGCATCTGTTGAAAATTCAACATTGAGTATCTGCTAGAATGTTACAGCAAAAAATGGCAAGGTAAAAAGTTAATAGATTCTAAAGAGTAGTATTATCTAGCTCTCAATAGTTCATGTTTATAAGTAATGTTTCAATACTTTTAAAAAAGAAGTTTTTTCTGAACCAGCAGGAAGCTGTTCAGTCACAATTTGCCCAACTAAGAAGAGAACTCAGTCTGCAACTTAAGCGATAAACTGGGAGCAAGAAAGGTATCCTGGATATTAAACCCGGTCTTTCATCTTCATTCCTATAGCACATGCTATACACATGCTACAGATCTTACTGTATGTCCATTTGCTGTATTAGACCATATCTCACTCTTTTTTTTTTTGAAAGCTTGATTTTTCCATGTAATTAAGCCTGTTTCCAGCTGTTCCTACAATACATATGTATTTTCAGTTGCAAATTGTTTCAATACTTATGATATTTCTTCCTCTACCTATTGTACCTCATTTCAAAGAAACAGAGGAGCAGTGTTATATCTGAAGCAATACATTATTAAAATTGCATTCTAGCATTTAGGTAGCTTTTGCTGTATGCTAATTTTCTGAGTTCTCAGTCTTGCAGCTTCTTGTACACCTGTATCATTTTATATAATGTAGGCAGTCTGAAGGCATTTAGTGGGACAATTTAAGATTTATAAAGAGGAATGTAAGTTTTTACAGGATCAATGTCATGTTTTGGTTTTCAGTAAAAGTTTGTCATCTGCACAGAAGCAGTTTGTAACATTGATACACATGCAGCACTACCAGCTTGGAGAAAGCTTTTAGTCAAAAAGAACAAATAATTGCTCATAAAACAGACTAGAATTGTGGCAGCTTTTGTCATTTCCATTCAGATCTGCTTTGTTTTGAAAGGCTTACAGAGAGTTAAGCTGGATAAATCTCGCTGATTCTAATAACATTTAAGTGGTAAAAAATCTTTTTCAGTTCTCTAGGTTTATTTTATGAATGGAAACAATGTACTCAGATGTATTTTCATATTGCAGGGGCATATGTACACATTCATCTATATATATACAAAAACATTGAAAAAGTGTTCATCCATACTACTGAAGGCTGCTTCACACCTGCCCCAGAATAAATTAAAGTTTACGGTTCATACCCAGTGCATTTTATATTGATGCTATAGCTAGGCTTTTACTTTCATATTACAAGGAATACCGTTATGCAAGGCAGAACTTTGAAGTCACAGAATTTTTTTTTTTTTTTTTTTTTTTGGGGGGGGGGGGGGGGGGGAAGAGGAAGAGAGGGGCGCTTTTTTGGTGGCTTTTTTTTTTTGTGACAAGTGGACTTTTGGTGGTGTGACTTCAGTATAATAATGCTCTCCTGATATGAGATTGGGAGGTTTTAGAGCTCACAGCTCTCAGTGGCTGTGACTACTGAACATACAGAAAGGGGAAAAAAGTCATTAACTTCCCCACTCTCACCAGAAAACAATTTGTGATATATTCCGTAACTAGAAATTATAATAGTTCAAAAATATTCAGTAACTGGCTTAGCAATGTGTCATTTCAGAAGAGAAAAAAATGCTCGTTTAACTAATTAGGAAAAAAAAGTTGCTATGCCTGACAACAGATACTCACATGCAAGATCATGTCAGTGACTTAATCTTACGGAACTGCCCCTCACAAAACTTTCTGATGAACACCAGAGGCATACAGTAGAAATTAGAACATCTCCAGGGATGGGGCATCCACAGCTTCTCTGGGCAACCTGTTCCAGTGCCACACCACCCACTGAGTAAATAATTCCCTCCTAACATCTAACATAAATCTCCCCTGTTTTATCTTAAAAATATTCCCCCTTGTCCTCTCACTGTCAGACTGTGTAAAAAGTCAGCTTCCCTCCTGTTTACAAGCCCCAGTTAAGTATTGGAAAGCCGCAATGAGGTCTCTCCAGAGCCTTCTCTTCTCAAGGCTGAACACCCCCAGCTTCCTCAGCCTTTCTTCACCTGAGAGGTCCTCCAGCCCTCTGAGCATCTTTACTGCCCTCCTCTGGACCTGCTTCAGCAGCTAAACTTCTTTCTCATGCAGGGGGCCCCAGGCCTGGATGCAGCACTGTAGGTGGGACCCCACAAGGGCAGAGCAGAGGGGGACAATCACCTCCCTCAACCATACAAGCACAACAAAAGATACAGTCAAGTAGAACAGTCAATTTTAAGCAGTAGGATAGCAGTAATCTTAAAAAAGAAAGTTAAAAAAAATAGAAAAGATTTTTTCTAAAAAAAAAAGTGATATATTTCAAGTGTTTATGAAGAAGATGTTCTTCGAAAGCTTTTCCACCCAGCTTTATAAGACACATTATTGCTTCCAGCTTAAAGACTTTTTCTCCACTGGTATTTGTATTAGACAAAAATAATGATTTTTAGCATAGACTAGTCCATAACCAAACAAGAACTAGGCTGAGACCAAACTCATGTCTGTGATGAACCATGGGAATTAAGGAAAGGCCATGCTTGCTAGTGTGACCCCCCCCCAACATCTACAACAGTTTATCAGTTTGCATGTTTTTCATTTCAGTGAAGGTGAAAATATTGTACTCTAGCTCCATAAAAATAAATAAATAAAATAATTAAGTTAATTTTTCCAGATCCTGATAAGCACTCACTATAGATATTAATAATGATCCATAAATACAAATATACATAAATAAATATGAGTAAGAAGCCATTCACCTAAAATTAAGATACACTCCAACAAATATTCCGTATATGTGTACCTCAACAAGTAACTGTAAAGGAAAAAGACAAGTTGGATTTTACTTCTGAATTACTGCAGCAGCAAGTAAGCCTCTGCTAAGAAGCTAGAGCAATCAGTTTTTCTTCTGTTCTCTGCAGTAAACGGTACATAACCGCACACCTTCTGCATCAGAGGTTTTTTTCAGGTTGCAGGAGGTAACATTGCCTCTTTTCAGGTGCTACTGAGTGCAGCACTGAGCTTTCACTTTTTTTTGTGCCTACGCTGAGAATTGAAACATGATTTCTGCAATGGAGGACATCAGTTCAGGGGTCTAAAATTTCAGCTTAGTCCTACTGTCAGGTTTCTTCACTACTGGTGCTTTTGAATTAAATCAAACACTTCACCAAATTTGAAGTGTTTCTGCTATGCCAGCACCTGTTAGCATGGCCTGTTTTCCACATATGTATGTAGAGAGAGAAATAGATGTAATATTTGATGGTTTCTATTCAAATGTACTTAAATTATGCTACTGAGCTTTACTTGTCCTTTCCTTGTCAGAACAGCCATACATGTTCACAGTAAAGAGTTTGTTTAGCATATTCTTCAGCTAAATTCAAAACATGGTAAACTAATAATGTTGGAACTTCAAAAGCAGACAGGTTAGAAAAGAAAGCCTTACTTTAATTGATTTATTTTATCTTCCTTCACATTTCCATCGTTATGATCTGACATCAATAGATTTACAACCATCTGTGCAAGAAATACATGGAAATTCAATGTATTGAACTGAGTATTACGTTACTGAAGCCTGAAATCTATGCAACTCTGCAATAAGCAATTATTTCTCCTGTTAACACAATTCCTCTCTTTTTCCCCCCTCACCATCTAAGTAGAACTATGTATTTCTGTTCCAAAATATGTATTTTTGTACATGAAATTGCTTTTCAATAGAAAAAATACAGTACTGAAATGAGTGATCTTTAATATCCTGACTAGAATATCCTGACCTAAATCAATCCGAAACCATTAATGAAGCAAAATTTCAGTAAGAACCAGGACACATCTACATATTTCAAGGTACAGAATTTACACTGGATAATATAGAAGAAACACCATGGCAGCCTAACTCACTACACTAAGCCTTATATTCTGAAGGAAGAATGGCAGAAGTAGGCCTCTCACATCCATAGCATAAGGCCTCATGTGGCCACTAGCTGTGATCAAGACAAAGTTTTAACCATTTTGCCTTCATTCCTCTTGGTGTCACTACACACAGTTTACTATGATCTTGACAGAGAACTTTTTTCCCCAGAGAGCATCTCAAATAAGGTACTGCTTAAAGTATTTCATCAGGATGTTGATCCACCAGTAACATTCCTGTTTCCTGGAGCTCTTACATGACTTGGTCTTCACAATAATACACAAATAACATAATCATGCCAATAAATAAGGATCACTTAAGCGCATACCTAATATTCTTCACATCTAGTTACCCAATTTGCTGCTTCTGACAGATCTAGTCAATGACATGTTGTGAAGCATGTAGACTGGTTGAAAGTATAAAAAAAAAAAAACAAGTTTGAGTGAGGTCAGTAAAAATAAATAGCTTATCTATACCCTACATCTTTTTACCTCACGTGTTTTGCTTGTCAAAGATATCAGTAATGCTTTGTTTTCGGAGTCACCATTTAGAATCACTGAGGATTTAAATGTCATGCTTCATTATTGTCTGATGCGATAAAGGTTTTGTGTCACAGACCACTGTAATAAGGATAACTGCTTATCCATTTTTTTTTTTTTTTTTAAGGAAAAGTATTAATTTTGCATCTTAAACCAGTTCTTTATCAGAAGGTCTTTTGTTCTTGGCTACATATGCTATTAAATAGATCTTACCAGACTTAAAGTTCAACTAGAAAAGTACTTCATGGTTTTTTTTTTTTGTTTGTTTGTTTTTCAAATGCCTGTTACGTGTTTCACATTTAAATATTGCCAGGTAAAGACTCGATAGCTTTTCCCCGTAGGAGCCACCAAGGTTAGGTGACACAATGAATTAACTTTAAGACATTCAGAGCCATATGCTCCCACAGCCTGCATGCCTACAGGAGCAGTGAATAACTACAACCCTGCCCCCTCAAAAAACACTGAGACTCTGAATATTCCTCCAAGTTAAATGTGTGAGCTAAAAAGCTTACTCAGCACCCTGCCAGGCCAGATAAAAAGGGGGCGAATCAATCAATCAATGATTTTGAATACCAAATCACAAATTCCTTTTACACCAGTGGCACTCTGGGATCAGACTTCTTCCCCCACTGGCCTCTACTTCACCATCCCAAGCTCTCAAAAAACCACTAAACATAAAAAGAAAAAAAAAAAAAAATCCCTTTCCCAGCATCACCCTCAACCTCCCATGTGTCCCAGATTCCAAGGACAAGGTGACTATGATGGGCTGCCCAGGGCAGGGCCCAGTCGGGCTGGGGACTTTCTCTCTGCCTTCTCACCCCAGCCTGCTCCCCCCATGCAGTCAATGACCAAATGGCTACCTAGGACCAGCAGCACTCACATGGGCCAGGGCTTGAGGGAGCTGCAGCAAGGCCAGGCAGCCAGCCTTCCCAGCCCAGCAAGCTGCTGGTAAAAGTACCAGCCTCACCTGCATGGCAAGCTTATTAAATGTTAACCAAAAATAGGGTGTATGGGGGAGGGTGCTTTAGCTCAGTGCTCCTTTCTGACTTCTTTTACCACAAATCCATCCAAGTCTGCTGGCTTGCAGACATCTGGCCCAAACCTATACAGCTCAGGAGCTGTGTTGCCGGAAGCCCTGCCTGCAGTCAGCGGAGGTATTGGCCCAGCTGCTGAGCGTGGCATAAAGGTATGTACCTGACTTCGTTATAGAGAAGGCATCAGGCACCAAAGGTATATTACTCACCTCAGTACCCATAACTGAGTGGAATAAATAGAGGCTTAATCCCCCAAAAAATTATTTTTCTGCAATCAAGTCCCTGAAACCAACAAGAGCCAGAAGATTTCACAATGCATGTCCCATGCACATTAATTATTCTTGCTGGGATTTTTGAATGGAATCAGGCCCATACTGAAACTGTTATCTGAACAGAAAACTGCCAATGCATATACCATTGTAACTGACTTTTTTTTAGCTAGCTTTTATTGCACAGAAAATGGAAATATTATGCGAAGACCAGGATTTTACCCTATTCTTCTCAGCCATTTGAAAGCATGATGCATTCATGTTTTGTAGCATTAGGATGGATGAGCTCAGCACTCTCTATCAACTTATCTCACTCAGGAAAAAACAAAAACAAAATAACAAAGACATGTCCTCCCCCTGATGACATCCACAAATGCTGCCCCTGTCCCTGTCATCCTGCACTGCACTGCCACCCTTTCTATATTCAAGTGAGGAAGAACAGAATAGAATTGCTCAGTTGGAAGGGACCTTCAAAGACCATCGAGTCCAACTGCCTGACCACTTCAGGGGTAACTAAAAGTTAAAGCACATTAATGAGGGCATTGACCAAATGCCTCCAACACTGACATGCACAGGGCATCAACCACATCTCTAGAAAGCCTGTTCCAGTATCTGACCACCATCCCAGTAGAGATGTTTCTCAGTGTGCAGTCTGACCCTCTCCTGGCACAGCTCTGTGCTGCTCCCCTCCCACCATTGGTTCCCAGGAGCAGAACCTAGCACCTCCCTCTGCTTCTCCTCCTCAGGGAGCCGTAGAGAGCAGTGAGGTCACCTGTTGGCCTCTTCTTCTTCAGGCTGGACAGCTGAAGTCTCTCCTCATAGGACATGCCTTCCAGCCTTGCCACCAGCCGAGTTGCCCTTTTCTGAATGTTTTCAGAGATGTTAACATTTTCATATTGCCGAGCGCACAATTGTATACAATATTCAAGGTGAGGCCATACCAACACTAAATGTAGCAGGAGAATCAGCTCTTTGGTCTGTCTGGCTAGTTGATATCTTCCAGCCAGCTCTCACAGGACTGGACATCATTTCCTAGACCAAAAGATTTGCATTCCCTTTCAGGTTTCGACTTCAGTACCTTTCAGGTTTCAACCTGGGTACCTTTTGGATTATACAGATGAGCTAAAAACAAAGCCTTTCAGAATAATCATATAATGATTATTACAGCTGAGGCAGGTTCTTATGCTTAGTAGTGTGGAAATGTTGTAATTTGTAACTTTTGTTCCTTGCAAACACATATATGAATACTCCATAAACTCTTTTAAATTTCTGCAATTAAATAAAGCTATACTGTCTTTGATTCCATTATAGGTAAATACATTTACTTCTTAGTAAAATCCTCCTTGATGAGTTGTGACTGTGCTTTAATTTTCCTTACAATTATGCTTTCTTTTCTGATAGTGAATTAGGGAAGAATTCTAACAGAGGTCCTTCCTAGCTCTCAGCTCTGCTTATTTTTTAATTTAATTTTTATTTTTTATATGCAGCATTATTAGCTTAAGGAAGTTTTTAGTTTCTGCACTTCTACTCTGCGAAATTTTCATAATTGGGTATGTATAATTAAGATTTACATCAGTGTTTTTTGTTATTGTTTATTCCCCCCTCCCTGCCCAAGTCCCCTTGTCCCAGAAAGATGACTGTCAAATGCCTTGAGACTTTGTAATGCCTTGGTTGTTCTCCAAGAGTTAGACTGCAGTTAGGATCTGATTCATGCATATTTTATGCACCATTTCCTTGATTTTTTTTTTGGAAAAAGTTTTGCTTAGAAGCTTAATATTGCTGAGGAAAGTGCCAATACTTCTTATTTACATAAATCCCTTGAGAATAGTTGCCACATCTTCCCTATTCACCTCATTATGCACTACATGCATTCCAAAGAAGAGAAAGAATCAGCTAATAACAAGGCATGCACTACTCCAACTAACCAAATATATACATCTTTCTGATTTTTATGTATTTTACTTCAACCATTCAGATAAATCGTGCCACAGTTTTCAGCAGTATACACGTTACATATCTCAGAGGCATCACCTTGAATTCACATCAGTGTAAATAAACACATTTTTAATACTAAGACACAGCCATCAAAACAACGATCAAGAAAATATGAGTGCACAAAGCAGTCTGTTTTTCAGACCTCATAAATATTTCATCATAAAACCTAGTTACTGTTATGTAGCAGTGAGATGCTAAAATATTAAAATAATTGGCTTAAGAGGCAGCTATAGAGTTAGCAGACATGGAGACAGGACCTTCTTGTCCAGACCAGAGACAGTAGGCGATTCCCTCACAGCAAGCAGCGGTGGTACAGCTTCCAGCAGAAAGGATGGAGTTAGAAAGAAATAGTTGGCAACAGTCAGCTTGGACTGGAATGAACCATTTCTCTTCCAGCCCTGTCACTGTATACAACAGTAATAAATCAACTACACTGCAACGTAATTGGAAAAAAAAGCTCCTGCATACTTACTGCAAAGAAGTCTCATTCAGCATGAAACCAGCAAATTAACTTTCTTTAGCTTTCCTGAAAACTTGCCTATCACTTCAGTGTCCAAAAACACCACAAAATGGTCTGTTTAGCCAGAAGGGCACTGAGCTGGGAGAAAACAGATATGCTAGCTGTACTCAGACCCAGAGACCTACTCTAGTAAGGAAGACTCCTTGCCTGCTCTGAGTAGCTGGGTTCTTGTCAAAAAAAAACATCCTACAGAATTCTTCCCCCCCCCTCCGTGAAACACTTCATATTTTTTCCTGTGTCAGAAGTTTTAAACAAAGATGTTAGTGACTGCCCTGCTAATACCTGAGACTGAATTCATTACATGTGATCGTTGGAATACTGGTAGGTCACTCAAACCTCTTTATGTTAAAACACTGGTTCTCTGTAACAAAAAGTAATAATGAGGTGGAAACTAATGAGTTTTCTTGAGGAGGTTGTGTGCTAACATCAGCAGAGAAAAATAATGATTCAGCTGTCTAATATTATTGGAACAAAATAACAAAGGGGAAATGTACACAAAACATTGTTTTTCCCCCAGATACTATAAAATGAATATTTTGTTTCATCTTTATATCAATATTTTTCAAATTCAATTCCTTTTCTTCCCCTTTACACAAAAGAGAATGCAGTACTACATATTTGGGGTATTGAAAAATCAGTAAGTGATTATGAGATTTTTCAAATATTCAAAATAAATACTTACATGCAATTAACTAAAAATAAAAATAACAAAAAAACCACCAGCTACTTTTCTTTAACTCCCTTTCCCCCCCTCCCTGCCCCTGCAAATAATAGTTTTGGTGTTATTATTACTATTTTTTCACTTTGAAATTTAGGAATGCATGTGTAAAACCTCAGAAAAATATCAGTTTTTTTAAGCAGGCTAGGAAGGATAAGAACTATGGACAGTGGATTTGGAAGAGCATTTGCACTAAAACATTTGCTGTAACTCTAGAAATATTTTGAGATTATCTTATAATTAGTAAATAGATTTTAAAAGTCTAAATTTCATAGAAGGTGAAAAATTGCCTTGACATTGGAGATAAAAAGTGTGGAGGTGATCAAAATACAGACTTATTTTTTTTATTTAAAAGGAGGCATTATTTTTGTGTCCCAAAGCCTAATCAAAAGCCTCAATGTGATTATAAATCATGGCAGAATGAGACACTAATTTTATCTGAAGTTAAAAAAAGAAAAATCAATTTTCACCTCCATCTTTTCCATGCATGATGTCCACATTCTCCCCCAAAGTAACCCTGTTTTTCTCTGCTCTTCTAGAAAGTTAAATATATATATATAGCTTAATTAAGCTTATTTTTGTTTCTGTTATATGTAGATAGATTTTTCTGTAGGATCATCCTGCTTCTATATTCCCTCTCTGTTCTTCTTTCAAGGCTTTAAGGAAATTGAATCTTTATGATTCACTCATCCAAGAAAACCTCCAGAAGTCTTCAGCTGAACTTTAACTGAACTGAAGGAACAAAGGACAAGTAGCATCCTGCAAAAGATCCTGAAAATTACCCTTTGCCTACATTTTGGATACAATCCATAGGCTTTTGTTCCTTAAGGCAACAATTGGCAAATGTATATTCAAAATTAAGTGTTTGTTCCCTTATCGCAGCAATGAAAAATTATCAAACATTCATTGCCAACCGCAACTCCACTTGAAGTTTTATCATTCTAAGGTAAATAGGGCAAATTAATATTTTCTGGGGATACACACAAGTGTTTATAACTGTGATTATAACAGTTTAGAAATCTGAAATGATTAACCTATATATTAAAAGCCAGTAATTATATGCCTTTCCCCATCCCTCCACAATTCATAAACATCCATGCACAGTTCTTGATGAATAAGCTATTCACAAAATAATCATGTATAGAAGTTATTATTATCACCTATACAGAGACAAATATTACAGAATGATATGTCAGATTTCCTGCGTTCTTCCTGCAAAAAAAAAAAATCTGAACAAACTTCAAAAGAAAAGAAGAAGTTTGCCCTCAATTCTAGCAGGTGAACAGGTTGCAAGAATATCTACTTCTGTAAGATGTTCATTGTAATACACTCCTGTATAGAAAAACCTCTGAACCACACAGCCTTACTAACTATGCCAAGGGTTACCCAGAAGATACCTTCGGGAGCAGATACAGTGGCTTCACTAATACACTGTGCTTACAGCCATTCCTCTATAGCCACCCAAGAACAGGAGGAGCTGGAAGCCACCCTGCTGCTAGAACACCATGACATGGTTGCCATCACTGAAACCTGGTGGGATGATTCCCACGACCGGAGTGTGGCAATCAATAGCTACAGGATGTTCAGAAGGGACAGGCGAAGGAGGAGGGGTGGAGGTGTTGCCCTCTACACCAATAACAGAATAGGGTGCGAAGAGCTGTCCCTGAAGAATGGTCATGAGCAAGTCAGAAAGCTTATGGGTGAGAGTTAGAGACCAAAGAAACAAAGGGAGCCTTGTGGTTGGTGTCTACTACAGCTTGCCTGACCAAGCTGAGCCTGTGGATGAAGCCTTCTTTCTCCAGCTACAGGAGGCATTGCAATCGCAAGCTCTTGTCCTGCTGGGTGACTTTAACCACCCTGACAAATGCTGGAAAATTAGCAAGGCAGGCTGTAGGCAATCCAGGAGGCTCCTGGAATGCACTCAGGACAACATCTTAAGCCAAGTAATAGATAGCCCCACAAGGGGGGATGCAACACTAGACTTGTTGCTTATCAACGCAAGTGAAATAATGGGTGAAATCAGGACTGGAGGCTGCCTGGGCTCTAGTGTTCATGCCATGGTGGAGTTCACAATCCTGATGGATATGAGGCAGACAGTAAAATTAGGACACTAAATTTTAGGAAAGCCAAATTCCAACACTTCAGGGAGATAGTCAATAAAATCCCTGGGAAACTGCCCTCAAGGACAAAGGAGCAGAGCAGAGCTGGCAGATCTTTAAGGAAGCTTTCCTTAGTGCACAAGAGCTCTCCATCCC
>VXAV01006492.1:98343-112852 GCA_013399715.1 Alectura lathami
TAAAAATTTAAGGCAGAGAGAAGACAGCAGATCTCCAGCTGATCTCTAGCTTGTAGCTACCAATGATAATTTGGAGCTGGAATAGCTCTGTAATTATTAAAGTCCACAGTGTTTATGTTTGTGATTCATACTATATTCTTCCTAAACCTCATAGATATGACATGATAATGTGACTGTTCCATTCCTTTTTTTCCTTATTTTCATACTCAGTGGAGTTCACTAACACATTACAGCAGCCGCAATCAAAGCAACAGTGAAAAAACAACTTAAAACTTGTGCAAATAATATTTCAAATTAAATTAGGCTTACCCTAGCAACTAGTCTCTTAGTATTACCTAGCACTTAAAATATGTAATATCCAAATCAGGGTTCTCAGCTTGTTAGCCTCAGCCAAAATTCCTAATGCAAGGTCAAATCTTAGGGTGACTATAAACTGTCACAATCAATGACTGATGAACATATCACTCAACAATATTCAATTCCAGTTCCCCTTATGGTTATTGTTTTACTGCAATATGATATTGGTTTCATTCATTGTGAAACACAGTCCAGTGGCTATAAAACCATAAAAGTCACAAAATGACCCTGATCTGGAGAAGGAACGAACAATAAAGGATAAGAAACCTAATGTAGCTCTGGCTTTGGAGTAGTCAGACTTCCAGTTTTTGAAAATATATATTCTTCTGCTTGGCACTTGGGTGAATTCCTCTGATATCCTTTTACACTCCAATGAAATTAAACTTTTTTTCCCCTCTTAAACCTAGTCCCTGTGTAACCTACAGTATCACATACATCTTTCAGGTGATATTTATTTCTTTTACTTTATGCTTTGTTTATACTCAGGCTGGTCCAGTTTATTTCTCTGGGATCTAGACTGAGAGACTCCCCTGGGTAGCAAAGAATAGTCTGTCCATAAAGAAAGGGAAGGAAAAAATACATTTATTGCAGGTGACAGAACAAGAGTCATGAACTAAGGCTGAGAAGGGAATGATGATAGTTGTTAATCTTTTTTGGAAATCTAAGGAGCATACATGCTGCTTTGAGGTCCTGTGTAAAAGGAATTGATACTGAATAGCCAGGAGAGGAATGCAGAGAATCACACCACAGTTCTTCTGAAGCCATGCTTTCTGAGACAGGTCAAGAAGAAATGTTAATCAACAAAGAGCTCTCTTCCATTGTAAGTTCTGAGGTCTGCAACCAAACTGCCTAGGGGCCATTGGAAGTGGCATTTCTTGCTCATCTTCCTGGAGGGAGCTTTGAGGAGAAAGGCATAAAAACAACAAACCAAACTCTTCGTTGCAATAACTGTAAACCACTGTCTACCTACCTAGCCTTCCGTTCAGCAAGCCTCTCAACAAGAATGTTCCTCTAGTTCAGCGTTCAACCCTTGCACTGCAGATTTTCCCAGTCTCCCAGCCCTCTCACTGCATAAAATTCCTTTGAACACTGTTCAAGCCTGACTGCACCCAGTGTATTGAGTTAAATGCCAGATGGTGAGGCAGGGTATCTGGCCTTATAAATACATTATTTCCACTGGATCTCTGAGATTACAGCTACAGTCTTTCTGCAGTTGCTGCCTTTTGAAATTGGGATGCAGAATGGAAGTTAATAAGGTCACAAGCAACACATAATATTTGGAACACAGCTATTTTACTATATGATGTTAGGTGTCTTTCAACAGCTATGTAAAGCAAGAAAAATATTATCAAACAATATTTTGAAACCTTTTCCCTGCGCTGAACCCTATTATGTAAAAGCTTCCATTTGAAATAATTTTGAAATAGTTCATGACAAATGTAAGCAAACAAAAAGATTTAATAAAAGACAGTAGCAGATTTTTCATGAGTATCAGCAGCTCCTCCAGGTTTATAAAATTACTGTAAATATTTTAACGGATTTTGAAAATAACTTAGTGTGGCCAAGGAAAGGATTAAGAAAATATTGCTTGACAATGTCTATTTTTACTTCATTAGCCACTACACAATGAGCTGTCACTACAACAAGTTTTTTCCAGAAGATAGCAGAGACAGATTTCAATGTCTACCACTGAAACACTGAGCAAACTCTATCACTCTATCTCAAACATTTATTATGATACAGATGCAAGATTTGGAGGATCCATGTTTAATCCAGCCATATTACTCATTATTTGCAATGGTTGAGAATAGCTAGTAGGCTAATTATGACTCTTTTTACTAACATCATCAGAAGCCGATGATATATTTGGCCATAAAGGATTATCAGTCAAATTCTGAGCCTAGGCGCTTATGAAATGAAAGTTGGGACATGTCAGCTTTTGCAGTCACAGGCACACAGTAAGAAGCAGTTAATCAAGTTCGGCTTCTTTTCCCAGAATGGTACATATTGATGAGGCAGTAAATGTAAATATTGATGTGTTAATGGATGACAGTTTTGGGAAGCTGAACTAGAATGTTTGAGTTTCAAGAGAAATACCTTATTGCTCTTCCTCCAAAATCCTCTCACCTTGGAAAGAGCTGTTAACTATTTTATTACTAGAGTTTCTTTGCCTGGGAGATATGCATCTGACTTCACAGCTTTGCCACAAAACCTCTGCTATCTTTGCCTTCCTTTTAGAAGCACAGCTTAAAAAAAATCCCACAGTTCAATAGCCAAAGCTGAAGGTAGCCTAGTCACCAAGGTTGCACAGTAGACAGTATCAGCATGCTGGGTTCTGCCCTCCAGTTAAGTGAAGGTTTCTGTGTAGCCAGAGGTCTGCAGCCACAGAACAGCAGGGGAATCTACCTATGCTCCACTGAATGCCCTCTGCTGCCAATAACTACATGAATGCAGTTCTAATGCTGAGGAAGAAAACTTCTTGATCCTGGATTAAATAATCATTGTCATTTTCTCAGTCAAAATGACAAATAATGACAAATCATTGTCATTTTCTCAGTCAAAAAGTGTAAGCCTGCAGATTTTTTCAAGATAAATTAAACACAATGTTGTGTGGCCCACAGATAGGTGGCATATCACTGGTCGATTCAGGAACATAATTCACTTGAACCCCTGGTGCTGAACAAAGCTTCCTGCCTTAAGTTTTTAATTGCCTTTTGAAAAGGTGCAATGATAAATGGTATTTTACAGAAACAAAGTAGCCTGCTGGACTAAGGAAAAAAAAAAAAAAAAAAAAAGCCACCACAGAAAAGACAAAAACCCATGCCCCACTCACTTTTGAAGAAAAAGGGTAGTGAGGATTTTTGGTTTCATCTGAGTTGATATTATAACAAGTATAAGAGCTCAGCAGTAATTGCACAGAGGTTTTTTGTTGTTGTTGTTGTTGTATTCTCTGTGTGTGCTGTGCACGGATTCTTTTTTATTTTATTTCATATATAATTTATAACCTGCTGCACAGAATCTACTGAGTTAATGCATATGTTTAACACAAATAAAAGAGGATGTTTTAGTTAAAAGGAAAACAAAAGCTATTTCCCCTTCAGTTGAATAGGTGATATCCAGTGGATGCCTGGTCACTTTTTTAAGCAAGCTAGTATTTGCTTTCCTACCATAAATCTTACCCACAGGGGGGAAAAGCAGAGTATACTGTTATACATTTTATATACATATATATATATATATATTCTTTTATTTATTTTGTGATTCAAAATCTATTCTATTGGGACTCTGAAGATATATTAGAAGTAGATGTCATTTTGTTTCACTCTACCGCTAGCATGTCTGGTAATAAATAAATACATTACCACAAACTGAAAAAAGATTTAAAATTAAAGGCTTATGCATAGGTCACCTTTTCCAGTACACACTGGATTTGATTGTCATTATGGTTATTTCATAAAGCTACTCTTGCAGCTGGTAGCTGGTGCAATGACTTGCAGTAAAGAAATTAATTTAGGGACACATTCTTTTAAGCCATTTACACAATCTGCAGGGAAGTATCACAGCACCTATGAGTTACGAACAGATTTTTTTCCAGGCGGCTGCAGGTTGCTGAGATCCTGCCACGCAGCAGCCTCTGCCAGATGGCTGTGGATCAGCAGACTGTGTATCTTGCCCATGGAGACACAGAAGCTAGGAAGCTGCTGAGTGGGCCCCAAAACACTGCCCTTTTGCATACAGATCGGAGACTTTTCACACTCCAGAGTGTGAAACAGCCAGACTAAGCTTATTGGGTAACTTGATAGGTTTCAACACATAGCTGACCTTAAACTTTGGTTCCAGCTGGGGTGTATTTAAGGTCCCCAGAGAGAGAAGTCCAAAAGCTAGAAAAAGCACTGAGATTTAGCCAAAGAACACTGTAGTAAAAAAAGCATATGACAACATCTTATCTAAGAGACATCCTCCCATGCAAGAATAAACATCCTAAGAAGCCACTAGATTATTGTTTTCCATCTATTGGATTTTTCCAAAGTTACCATGAAGAAGGTGACAAAGTTAAGAACATAGTCCATGTAGCCTGACTGTCATAACTAGAAAGCCATCCTTTCTTTCTTAAGTGGCATTGAATTAGTCACAGAGTAGCATGTTACTTTATGGGTAAGTCTCTTTGAAGTCAACGTGAGTAAAGACATTAGACTGGCTCTTAAATAGCCTCTGTAGTACATTACTCCACAGTCTGTCTCATCTTGCAAGATACCATCACAACATTATTATTACAGTGTTTCATATAATTCCCTTTTTTTGTATGCATTATCCCTCAGGGAAAACTTATTTTGCCAGCCCACTGATAAAGGCCAGAAGTCTTTAACAAAGCTCAATTTTCAAAAATGTCAATGATAATGAAAAAATAAAATGAGGAAAGGAGTGACCATAGTCGTTCCCTAGGGCTTATAGACATATTATTCCGTTTATTCTAATTCCAATTCCTTGCATAAGAGAGAAAGGATATGTAACATCCACCAGAGATTTACTTGTCTCTGAGATATCATCATTGCTTTGACAGCAACACGTTATCACTATGACTCTGAGCCATAGGATAGCAAAATACTGAACAGCTTGGACTTGGGAGGAAATAAAGTCAGGGTGTAAGCTTTGGTAAGGAGAGAAAAAACAGGAGAAGTGACAACCTACTGATTCTGAAATTTCTTGGCCTGGGAAAAAACTGACAATTAAAAGAACAAAAATTGCTATAGCACATCCTAATGTGACACCAGCAAACAAAAGGCTGAGCCTTTAAATTGAATACAAGGACCATGCCCACAACTTGACACCAAAATATCAAACAAAAGCATTTCAACTACTTTCTTGAATGTCTCTGTTCAAGTGATTCTTGCATTATATGGTTCCTTTTACAGATAAGAATGGGATAGCTAGATTCATATGCAGAAATGCAAGTGCATTACATCTTTGAATCGATTTTATTCATTTATACTGTAGGCTTCCAGCCGGGTCTGGTGGGGAATCTCCAACAGAAACAGAAAGATAAAACTTCATTAAAACAGAAGCATATCCTCAGCTAGGAAAAGTTCCCTGAACACAAAGTGGGACTGAGAGGCTATGGTGTGTGGATGTAACAGGGAAATGTGGATCCTGCAGCCTATGCTACCACTGCTGAGAAGAAACACCTAGCTAGGCCTCAGAGATGCTGGAAAACAGAAATGAAATGTTTCCCGAGGACCTGGAGAGCACTTCATGGTTTTCACTGTCACTCTCATAATTCGCTTGTTCCCAGACTGAGAAGAAACCATAAGAAGAATGTCTGCTGCCAGGACACAATGGGTAGGGAAAAATGTATTAATGAACGTATTTTTTTTCTGTTCCATCTCACTTTCAGTTCTCTCTTTGGAAAGCTTAGCCTTCATACTTTGTTATTATTATTATTTCTCTTTCTTATGCTTATGTGTAGGTAGCTTGGGGTCAATGCAAAAATCATTTAGAATCCAAAAGCCTTTTTGAGTTTTAAACTCCTGACATCAATATTCTCACTGTCTCACAGTCTTGTCACCTACCTTCACATTAATTCCTTTAAAACAGTAGGCAGGAACAGTGCCTACACACATGAAAAGAAAAAAATGTAGGTCAGAATCACCTCAGTTTTAAACTACTGAACACAATGGAAAGAGACCTGGATGCATGTCAGGAGATGCCTAAGATATGCAATAAATTGAGTCGCACTCTCAGTTGTGGAAGTCCCAGTTTAAGTCTGTCTGATGTTAATGCTGTTACAGGCAACAATGATCATTCCAGAGAGCACAGATTACCATACCTGCTAAAAGAGGCTGTAAGTATAAAATTTATTCCCTGCACTATTACCAAAGCAGCCAAAATCTTCATAGATCTATAAGACTCCAAAAACTTCAAGCCATCTTGGAGAAGACATATAATCAACAGAAAAACCCAACAAAAATAACCAGTGCTCTTTGGCTCCTTGGCACCCATTGCTGAGTACCTCAGCGGGATAATCTATATCTTTTAGACTATATAAGCATGAATTCAACAGAAAAACAGCCCAGTGCTTATACAATCAATTGTTTTCCACATCTATATTTTTCATGTCTAAATACAGGCATCTGAAAATATAAACAGCTGTACACAGCAAATGCACATACAAAGAGCCAGGCAGATGCAATTTAAGAAACGGATTAGCCTCAATGAATAGCATGGAGGCTGGGCCCACAGGGAACAAAGGCATAAGAAACAAGTTGCTATCCTGCTTCCCGGGCACGTGGTTCTCTGGGTTGGCTACCTGAACTTGCATTATAATTCCTTTCATCAGCAGAAGTACTTCACAGAATCATAGGAGTTGGAAGCGATCTCCGGAGATCATCCAATCTCATCCCCTGCTAAAGCAGCTTCCCTACAGCAGGTTGCACAGGAAAGCATCCAGGCAGGTTTTGAATATCACCAGAGAAGGAGACTCCACAACATCTCTGGGATGCTTATTCCAGTGCTCCAACACTCTCACAGTAAAAAAATTCCTTAAATTTGTATGGAACTTCCAGCATTCCAGTTTTTGCCCATTGCCCCTTGTCCTGTGACTAAGCACCACTGAAAAGAACCTGGCACCATCCATTTGGCTCCCACACTCCAGGTGGTTATAAACATTGATCAGATCCCCTTGCAGTCTCCTCTTCTCCAGGCTGAGGAGTCCCAGGTTTTTCAGCCTTTGTTCATATGGCAGCTTTGATTTAAAAATAAATCTCTTCTGCTTTATGAAAATCTTGTGATGTTGTGAAATTCTCAAATATTATAATATTGCAAATTTTAAAAGTTGGAGTCTGAACAATATTTTCATAGAATCATAGAATGGCTTGGGTTGGAAGGGACCTCAGAGATCATCTAGTTCCAACCCCCCTCCTGTGGACAGGGCTGCCAGCCACTAGCTCACTAGATCAAACTGCCCAGGAACCCATCCAGCCTGGCCTTGAACACAGCCAGGGATGGGGCAGCCACAACTTCTCTGGGCAGCCTGTGCCAGCGCCTCACCACTCTCTCAGGGAAGAATTTCTTCCTGATGTCCAACCCAAACCTCCGCTCTTTCAGTTTTAGCCCATTCCCCCTTGTCCTACCATTATCCACCCATGTAAAAAGTCGGTCCCCCTCCTGCCTGTTAGCTCCTTCAAAGTATTGGAAGGCCGCAATGAGGTCTCCCTGGAGCCTTCTCTTTCCCAAGGGGAACAGTCCCAACTCCCTCAACCTTTCCTCATAGGAGAGGTGCTCCAGCCCTCTGACCATTTTGGTGGCCCTCCTCTGGACCCGCTCCAACAGCTCCACATCCTTTCTGTACTGGGGCCCCCAGGCCTGGACACAGTACTCCAGGTACTCTGCCTTACAAGGGCAGAGTAGAGAGGGACAATCACCTCCCTCTCCCTGCTGGCCACCCCTCTCTTGATGAGCCCTAAGTCCAGCAACGCATCACCTCTGGTCAGTCTGTCCAATACCTCAACCAGAAAGTTAACATTGATGGAGTTTAGCAGCCTCCTGGATCACTTGCAACTTGCTGTGTTGTTGTCCCAACAGATGTCCGAATGGTTGAAATCCCCCATTAGGATGAAAGCCTGTGCCTGCGATGACTCTCAGCTGAAGCAAGAAGGCCTCATCAACAAGCTGCCCTTGATCAGGTGGCCTGTAGTAGACCCCAACCACCAGCTGCCTTTTATTGGTCCCATCTTTAATTTTCACCCACAGGCTCTCAGCCATTTCCTAACTGTCACTCAGGGGCAGCTCCTCACAGTCTATGCACTTCTTAACATAGAGGGCAACTCCCCCACCCCTCCTACCTTGCTTATCCCTTCTAAAAAGCTTATAGCCCTCCATGGTGGTATTCCAGTTGTATGAATCGTCCCACCATGCTTCTGTGAGACCAACAAGATCGTAGGACTCCAAGTGCACCACAGCTTCCAGCTCCTCCTGCTTATTTCCCATGCTGTGTGCATTGGTATAGAGGCACTTCAGCTGGGCTTTTGAATGCAGTGCCTTCCTAGAGGAGCTCTCCCAAAAACCTCCCACAAACTTTTCCCCTGCTGTTTCCTAAAGTGACAGAATTCCCTGGCTCTTCTCTGTCACTCAGCAACATGTTCCCTTCCCCCAGCAGCTCTAGTTTAAATCTAGAGGAGGAAGAACTGCTTGAGTGAAGAGCTAGGAAAGGTTAGTAGGGCAGAATTTGAATGGTACCCTTCCAAACTGTGCATCACTATGTGGAAGCAAGTGAAAAATCTCTAAGTATGTTTTTTATTACTTTTTTCCTATAACAGTTTAGATTAATTCATAGAACTCCTTCAAGTGGAAGAAGATAAGGACCAGCCATATGAACAAGTAAGACGAAGACCCTTGAAATACAGTGGTTACTCTTGGTATAATAGCCATCTGGTACCACACTTGGGTGGATCAAATACCTCTTGAAATCTCTTCACTGGGTAAAAATAATGAGAAAATATATGTCAAGTACAGAAGACGTGTGGATCTCAGTCTAAGTAAAGATTTGCATAGATAGTTAAATCATGCAACAATGGCTTGAATTTAGGAATACATCTTAGAAGCACACTTACCAAAATAAATAAATAAAATAAATAAAGAATAAAAAAGAAAAAGTCTTAAGGAAAATATTTCATCTCTTTATCATAGTAAGGGACATATTCTCTCCCACTGTAACTAATAAAACTTCCGAAGTCACTTCTTCTGAAAGGACCAACTGAGAACAAAACTGAGCCCTGTAAAAGGGAACCTTTTTAGCTCTCCCACAATTTTCTCTGACTGGGTCAGTTCCAGCTCTGTGCCTTGCATTTATTCCACAAGGCTGCCAATGACTGTGAAGCATGAGGAGGAGAAAGACAAACAAACATAACATTTCCCCAGCCCCCCTCAAATCCTCTGCAGTATGAACCCTGTTCTGTCACCGAGAACTGCTTACTACCTGCCTTTGTGAGAGGTCACCCAGCTTTATGGAAATCAGGTTACCTTGTCCACAGATATTTTAGTGGCAATAACTGGAGCCCTCTTAGGTCTACTATTTCAATACCTGCCTATCTCTAGCTAATCATGTTTGCTGGCATGTTTTAATTTCATTACAGATATCATTGTAGTACATACTAAATGAACACCACCAAAAAGTAGCAAGAGAGTGCAAGAAGTCATTAAATTATTACTCCCAAAGTCTCATGATGATTATTGTTAATAGGGCAATCAAATCCTGCTGTATTGTTCCCTAACTACATGCCTGCTTAGTGGGTGGCATACATTTCCATTAAATAAAGACTTATGGTTAGAAGAAGAATGTAATCAACATTAATGACCTGAAGAGTAATTGAAAATACAGTCTCAGTCACTACCCCACCCAGCTATTAAACAGGACGATCATTAAAAAAATTCTAAACTAATTCCATTTTGTCTCTCTGCATGTTTGTAGACTATCATTCACACTTTCCCCACAGTGTTATCATTCTTTTTCCATTCAAATTAATTTAATGTAATTGTAATAAAATACATAGCATGTGAAAACAAAATTTTGGCATTGGCTATTCCCGATAACAAGTACTGCAAGGAGGAGCATTATGCATTCAACATATGCTCATTACAAATGAGCACTTGTGCTAACTAATTTACTTCCGGTGAAACTGATTTAACCACCATGCACAACAATTACACCCCCTATACATTAATTTTTGCCAGTTTTACCAAGCCCAGTGTTTACCAGTTCCATAAATTAAGAAAAAAATGGATTGTAGTGTATGTTTAAATAAAAATTCTGAGGCATACAACCACAGTTGTTTCTCTCAAACTCAGAAATTACAACATTCATTTCTGTGATTATGATTTTTTTCTCATTGTTTTTATTTTTGCTTATTTTATAAGAACTCAGTATAAGTAAGTTGTTTTTATGCAATCATAAAAAAGAAAAGAAAACATAAAACAAAACAAAACAAAGCTGAACACAACAGAGAGGTCATTTTAATTTCCCCATGAGACAAATAACTAGAACTTCATATGCTTCTTCAATTTAGACTATCAGCAGTTTGAAAGATCAACAATTCTAAAATAATTCAAGACGGGGGACTGACGCAGCAAGGATTTAAAATACCGAGTAATTTCTCCACATAATGACATCTGAGAAATAATGTCAATCCACTAATCAGGACTACTTCTGTGTTTCTTTTTCACTAAGGGAAAACATTGTTTTTTCAGGAAGGAACTTCAACACGGTTTTCTTCCTCCCCTGACTCTTATCTGTAAGCAGGCAGATGTTCCTGAATTAATGTATGTGAGTCATTGACCATTTATTCTTTAGCATGAAATGAAGTACATTTTGTAGCATTAAGCAAAAGTATTAAGTGGAACAGTGTAATGATTTTTGTGAAACTGGAAGAGAAAAAGATTTATTTCCATAACTATGCATTTTTCACACTGACTATTTTGTTTTGGTTGTTTTAACGTACATGGCATTAGTATCAACTCTTTAAAATCTTCTTCTTTACTTAAACCTACTAGCACTTCAAGGGAGTACTGAAAATAAGAATGAAACTGTACATAACACAAGCAAACCTCATTCATTGGATTTAAGAAATAATCATACCGATCTACCCAATAACCATAATGCTGATCCAGAACAAATCAAACACCAACCTCACAAAAAAAGATCTAGTCTCATTCCAACTAATTAAATCTCTTTTTTTTTTTTTTTTTTTTTTTCTTCCCCCAAGTGGTGAAGGATTAACAATTAAAGAGAAATAACTGTTGAGGATAAACAGCTGTGGAAGAAAGGAGACCAGCAAAATATTTTATTCTGAACTTCACAACAAGTTGCTCCACTTTCATAAGAATGTGCTGTTTTTTTTCTCTTTAACCTATTGTTCTTATTAAATCATGTTGTCTATATGATCATTCACATAATCATTTACATCTGTGCAAAGTGGGCAGAGAATCCCCTATTCTAGGGTATTCAGGCAGCAACATTTGACACCTGCTTTACAGGGATTCAAATGATTATGCATGAGAAAGAATTGCAGAACCAAAAATACTGTTCTACGTTTACAATATACCAAAATATAAAAGAATTAAAATAATATTCCTGGTTACTGGAATTACTGGTTACATAAGTAAGAGTTTCATGTAACTGTTAACAAAAGCAATCAAAATACCATAAAAATATGTAAATGTAGAAATTGTATTTGTACACTGAAAATGTGAAAGTTACTCTTACTTATATAGTATGCCTGTCCTATGTTGAATATATTGGTGTGTTATTTCATTGATCTTTAAAACAGGAAATGATTGCCAAAGCCACTGAAAGATGCTGATGGCACAAAGCAGCCTACATGCAAGATTACCTTACCATCATTGTGTTTATGATTTTTTGTAATTTTATAAAAGTTACATGTTGAATAAAGTCCCCTTTTGCTATCTGACTGCACTCAAGAATCCCACTGCTGTGAAATATTCGCATGTCATTCAGAAATCTGGCATTGCATTCAAACTTTCATCAGCCTTTCCCCATAACTGTACTTTTACGCTGCTGTCTGCAGATAATGGGACTGAGTATTTGCTCTTTTTATAATCCAGGCAATTCTGAGTGGTAGACTCATTACTTAGACTCCTACCCAGGGATATGCTATTTACAGAATAAGAGTTCCCCTCATAGATTCCCTGCTGCAATCCCTAAAGGAAATTGTCATAGGATAAGTAATGAATATATCAGTATCTCTTCTTTGTGCTGTAATTGAGAGTTACCAATGGAATTTAATTTCCAGCACCTGGAATCACAAGGAATAGGTTAGTGCATGTGTGCATCTAGAGGGGGGCAAGACAAAAAAGCAAGCAGAGACATGGATTTATAGCATCTGAACAACTTCAAAGGAATCATCCATATGTGCACTCATATAGATACAACAGCAAAAACTGTTTATGAAACTGGAAAATAAAGGTCAGTCAAACTACTACCATGGCCTAGCTAATGCTGGGTAAATGCAGACACTGGACAATATTGCAGCAACATGTATGCCTAGCTGTAGCTTCTGAATCTCTCTCTGCCCATTATATCTTCTGGCTGGGCACTGCCAACACCAGGACTGGAGGGGAAGCTGGTGTTCGCTGTTTATTTCACATTAGGAGAAATGCTACCCTGCCTGCAAAGAGCCAAACGCTGCTGTCTACCATGCGAACGCAGGCCTGGCTAAGCCACGCAAATTGAGATCCACCACCCTCTGCCCCACACACCGTGACTTGCAACAAAAAGTTTGTCTTGGCTCCTACAAAAGGGACAGATTGAGCCTTGAGTAAAATTAGCAAGTTTGCTCTATAAATCATTGAAGTCCTATAAACATGGAATCCAACAAAGACATTTTAATAGTAAGCTTTGAAGTGTGAGTGCACTTTATAGGCCTTTATATTTGATTATACACTTGCTTTTATAGTTCAGATCAAGCATATATAGCAGGTATAATATTTGCCATGATGTCTCTAGGGAGTTCATCACATACACACATAACAGTTTTTCAGTCTTCAGTAATCACCAGCAGAACTTGCAATTGCTAGAGATGGTAAGAATATATCCCTGAAATCCTGGGATTTTTTCAAAAAAGTAAATTAGTTTTGAACATTTATTGCTTTTCAAAGGTACTCTGTGGAAATATGACCAGAAAAAATATATACCTATGGCCTGCTTGTTTTTCTTTAAAACAATTCTTAATCCCCAGGTCTTTCATTTTTCCCACCTCAAACTTCTGACTGGTTATCTCGTCTACACTCAGTGTGGATTCCAGCACCCCATGCTGGTTTAAAATGTTCTGTTTTAAAAGCTCCCATTTGAAAGAAAATATTTGTAAACATTACTTTCATTATTAAACATGGCATATTTGGAAAATGAAAAGTGACACATCATTTCCCTTTGTGCTTGTCAGGAAATGATGAAGTTGATGGGATACTAGTAGGGACATAGTGAAAATTTAAATTAGTGCTAGTTTGCTATGGTTACTAATACGGTCTGACTTGGGGTAGCAAAGGCGTTTACATAAACATATATTATATCTATATAATTCATAGATGTTTCTGATAACCAAGGGTACTCAGATCCTGTGCTAAACTATTTTTTCCTCCACTAATATTACGTACTAAATAAAAATAATGGGACCGAAAGTCTCTGACAGAATTTTCTTCCCAAATGTCTGAGTGGATTTCAGACATAATAATCATAACTATGTACCTATATTAAAAAGAAGAAATGCATATAGGACCCTTAACTGACACATATTCTATTTCACTACACCCTTTGTGCATGTTCTTCAAAATTATCCATTTCTTTCCCTTCCCACTTGCTTTTTTAGTTCATCCCATTACTTCTCTTTTAATTTTCTTGCATGTGTCAATATATGAGAGCAGTCAAGAGTGCTGACAGTATGCAAATTAGATCCAGGAGAATACGAGAAGAGATTTCTCATTTCTCTGTGAGATTTAAAAGAGATAAGGAGGAGAGTGAAAAGATCCTTCTGGATATCTGAAGTAGTAAGATAACTTTTATTATGGTTAAAACACTTTAGACTCTTAATACAAGATGTGTTTTATTGTTCACACAGCTGTTCCAACAGATTGTCTTCCTGAGACAAAGAGGAAAGAAGGTAAGATCTAGATATTTTAAGTGAAATTCAATTTTAATTATTCCTTAATTAAGAGGACATTGTTCAATTAAACAAAATTACACTGTGACAAAATGGGATCAACTGGCTAAAGAGATCAAAACACAGCACTGAAACGGATTTTAGAAGGATATGCCAATGGATAGACAGCATTGAAAGAGTTCTGAAGAGGACAAGACAGAAGACAAGTTTTATCAGGTGGAAAAGTAGTCATTTTGGTTTACTGCTGTTCTGATATTAATTATAAATGGCAGGTCTGCTGTCAACCAAGGAATGTACTTTCCCAGAATTCGATAACACTATTCTTTATCCAACTCTTCCATCACAATTTTGCTTCACAAGATGACAACATAAAAAAGGAATGAATAGAAGACAAATAAAACCTTCCTCTACAATTCCAGTTCAGTTAAATCAGTTTTGTGTAAGATTATTGAAGTTTTACCTGTTTTTTTTTTTGGGGGGGGGGGGGG
>VXAV01006492.1:133221-153925 GCA_013399715.1 Alectura lathami
CTATTTTCTATCACAGAGAATTAAAAAGAAAGATTTTTATACCAAATAAAGAAAAGAAGCCAAAAACATAAACATTGAAATGCTCTGAAAAATTAGATTTTTTCCCTAGTTTCATTTCTAGTCTCTCTCCTCTTTTCATTTATTATTATTTACATAATAGAAATGAAAGTATTTTTTTAACAAAAAAAAATCTTATGCTGCTTCATAGGTTTTTAACACGTGTTTTTATTTCTGTCCTCAGAGAATGATAGTCAGGAAAAATACACGGGAATAATAGGATTCTTTACCGATACTTCTGTATGCAAATAAACAGAGTAACACCAGCCATTTCTCTAAATGGATTCTGCCATCAGCATTCACCTGCAGATAGACACTCCCCTGGGATTTAGGTAATGCAATGTACAACATGGATGACTGGGTTTGTCGACAGTAGTCATTTCTCTCTGAAGCTTATCATCATGCAGTGCAGTATCTTGAAAGGCAGAAACCAAGGTGAGCAGAGAAGCTCCCTACAAATATATGGTGGGGAGTTTTTACACAGTAAATCACTAAGAGGGAGGTAAACTCAAAAGAAGATATATGATTATTGGAAATTACATCCCAGGAAGTGACATCCTATCAGTTTCTCAGTCAGGATGTTACAGTAGTCTGGAGCCACATATTTCACCTCACATATGTTGTAGCTTGAATCTTTTGTGAGTTATGAGAAGAAGTGAAAATAGCAAGGTGCAAGCAATGTTCTCCAAGCCTCCCCATCTAACATTTGGAAACACAGTGAACCCTAACCACGGTGTAAGAGAAGCAGAGGAAGGCCTCTGCAAATTCCACATGCAACCAGAAAGGGCGATCAGTTTGAGAGTCAGGTGGTGTGTATTCTGCCCATTGCTTTCCCTTGACACACTGTGTGACTCTGCATAATAAACCTCTTTTCCTTCACTTCTTTTTTTTTTTTTTTTTTTTTTTTGGTAACAAGGGGATATTAACAGTCCTACTTCTTTCTGAAAAGCAGCTTGAAACTGGGGAGCAGGAACAGCCTAGAAAGTATGAGCGCAGAAAAATATTATTATTTCCATAAGGGCACTACTTGGAACATCTGATAAGTCCTATCATGTTGCATTATGAAGAAATATAAATAAAAAAAAAAAACACACATATCACAAAGATCTTATTAAACAAAATCTCTGTGCAACAGAGTCAAGACTACCGCAAAGTAGTTGGGATATTGCAGCTTTCCACACCAGTTAACCCTGGTGAAAACTGTTGGCGCACCCTGAGTATCATCAGACGCCTCTCTTTTTTCTGCATGGCAGAAATCAGCCCATGAATTGAAAACAGCTGACTGGTAAATGTAGAATAAAAGTAGAAAAGAAAGATTTCTTTGGAAATGGAATTCACTTCTATGTATTTAGAAAAATTTGAATCCAGCCTGCAGACTCTCTTCACTGGTTAGGTTGGTCTATAATTAGCAGCAAATCCAGGTAGTGATAGATCTCCTCTTGTTAAAAATGAATCGAGGAGAAGAGAGAAAAAATTAGGATCTGCAAAATGCAAGGAGAAAATATGTGGTTTTTTATTATCCTTACTTTACTACTAGACTTTGTCCTGTCCTGACATACAATTGCATGACTTTGCTATTCACAGTTTCATCATCTCTACCAGATTCCAGTAATATACGTAGCCATGAAGTGTCAGTCTTTTAATCTCCCAAAAATTCCATCTTATTTCAAGACTTCAGCAATAAAAAAGATATTTTTCTTATGATTTCCCCTATAACTTTGCATCTATTTCAGAGATGAGAGTTCTATACATTTAAGGCACAAATTTTGTTAAAGATACCTAAACTAAATACAATACAATATCTAAAATTCACATAGCAATTTGTTCAATGGTAATATTCTTTAAGGACTGGACTCATCATCACCAGCATCATGTACTTGACTAAAGCATATACTGCTTAGTCTAATTTTAAGCTATCTTCAACGCTATGTGCAATAGCTACTTACACTTCCTTCAGCTGACTTACAGTAGCAGTGCAGCCATTCTCTAGAAGCAATATAAAACTTGTAAGCTCTGGATGCTCCTATCACTTTTCAGCTTCTATCCTACCCTCTTCTGAAGTGGGTTTATAACCAAGCTGGTAATGCTGAAGCATAGCTAAAAATAATTCAGTCATTAGCATCATCCAGAAATACTTAAATCTTTCTTCCAAATTCTGTTTGGGGATTTTCCTGGTTTAAATTACACCTTTTATTGGTGCCAACCAGTCTTTGTTGCTCATTCTCAGCAAGTGTCTTCACATCAGACAAAAATAATAGACTTATGAAACATAAATACTAGTATCTGATCAAATGATAGGCAGGAACAATAAATAAGTGTAGCTTTTAGCAGAGAGGAACACTTCCAGACAAGAGGTATAAAGTTGTCAGGAAAGGTTTGATAAGCACAACATGTCAGGAAATGTCTGATAGATTTTGGATTTGAATATACTTTACAGGCTACTTAATAAGTCTGTAGTTTCACTCTAATACAGCTGACTGTAGCTGTGATGTGAGTCTGCACCTGCCTAGTTTCTCTCTGTTTGAAAAAGAACTAGAATGCCCCAGGATTTTAGAAGATGACTGGAATATCTCATTTTTAAACGTAGAAGACTCAAACCAACTAGGTTTAAATGGAGTACAAATAAAAAATTTCAACTCGCTTGGTTTGTAGACTTCAGTTAGTTGACGACTTTCAGAGCAGAGCTACTCTGCCAAGCTTGCTCAGACACCTCTGCTTCTCACTGCAGTCTCAACGGGTCTCCAGGGGCTGTACCAGGCTGCACTCTGCAGTCTCCTAGGCAAAGGATCCCCCAAGAAAGGAGCAGTTTCCCTGTCTTTCTGGAGGACTTCACCTCACTGAGGCTTCTTAAAGGGAGACAAAATCAAGGGCAGGTGACACAGATGCCATCTGTCACAACTGATTTGGCCACACTGTGGTCTTACATTTTCTTACTTTAAAAGATCACTTCTAATTAGCTGAGTTCAGTGATCCAGTTTGCTGCTCAGCCCACCACAGAACAGATTTTGTGCAGTTGGGAGGTGGGAGGGCAAATTGAACCATGAGGACAGAAGTAATAACCAAAATTAAAAATGTAGGAACTACTTCGACCAATTTTGTGGCATGAAGTCTATGTGGGAGAATAGGTCACTCAGAACAATAAACCTACTTGCTGGAGATCATCGGAAAAAAATCCTTCCTAAAGCACTTATTTGACCCACTTCTCACTTACAGCACCAAGCATCCTGTGAGACAACTTGCACTATTTATTCATGGAAGGGCAGTCTTTTATTTCTGTGAAATGTCTCAAGTCCACTGCAAGCTGGCAAGTATGTAGCAGTAGATCCAAGGAAATACGAAAGTTCACAGTACTGAAAGAAACAATGCAGTGCCATTTCTGCCATTCTAACACACCTGATACATTTAACTGCTCCCCCTAAAATTACTAACAGAAACTTGAGTGATAAACGCCAGTTCCCCAAGCTTTAGATCGCCAGAAACTTTTACATTTTAACTCAGATGTCACTTAGTGGTTCTAGCAGCAGCAAATTTGTTGAGGTTATACTGAACATAATCATACACCCTGGAAAGCCCGAGGCAAAACATCCTTAGAAGCTAAGGCACATGTCACCTCTGCAGGACAACGTATAAAACAAGATGAGGTGGTTCACCCTGATGGACAGCTAAGCTCTATCGCGCCGTTCTCTCACTCTCCCTCGTCAAAGGAAGAGGGGAAGAAAATATTATGAAAAAGTGCTCAGGGGCTGAGGTAAGGACAGGGAGATCCCTCACCAATTATTGTCACCAGCAAAATAGATTCTGCATAGGCAGGTCAATATAACTTGTATCATATTACTAACAGACTAGAGCAGTGAGAACTAAAAGCAAAATAAAACACCTTCTCTCCCCATCCACCCTCTTCTACTTCCTCCCCCTGAGCAGTTCAGAGCAACATGGAACAGGGAATGGGGTCAGTCCATAGCAGTTCGTCTCAGCTGCTCCTCCATGGCCACCCTCTGCCCCTGTTCCATGTGGGGTCCCTCCCACGGGTGCTGTCCTTCCTGAACTGATCCCATGTGGGCTTCCCACAGACTGCAGCTCTCCAAGCCCTGCTCCAACATGGCTCTGTACCATGGGACCCACCCTTCAGGAGCTGCTCCAGCACAGGTCCCTAAAGTGGAAGTTCCCCCAGGCCTCCTGCTCCACCACAGGGGAGCCTGGGGCCTGCTCCTATAGCGGCTGTCCATGGGCTGCAGGCTCCTTCAAGCCACTTCCACCTGCTGCACTGTGGGCTCCTCTATGGGCTGCATGTGGAGATAGATCAGGGGGACAGCCTGCTGCACTAAGGACCTCTCCTGGGCTGCAGGGAGTTTCTGCTCCATACCTGGAGCAACTCTTGCCCTCCTTCTGCACGGATGTTGGTGGCTTCTGGGCTGTTTGTCTCCCATTTCTCACTCATCTCTCCCAGCTACTGTTGTACAGCAGTTTTTCCCTTTCTTAAATCTGCACTCCCCAGAGGCACATCCAGTGTCACTAATGGTTCAGCTCTGGCACCAGCGGGTCCCTTTTTGAGCAGCTGGAACTGGCTCTGCTTTGATGTGGGGCAGCTGCTGGGCTCTGCTCACAGAGGGGACCCCTGCAGGCCTCTGCTATCAAAACTTGGCTACATAAGCCCAATACACACACTTTTTGGATCTACTTAAGAGGCGAAACTTAAAGGCATCTTGACTCCAAATTAGAAACTATAGAGACACTGCTAGTTTTGCCTTGTTAGACTAATAGGCTCTGGTTAGGTTACTGGTCTAGCTGGTCATTTCATGGTTTCAGTGTCAGGACTCGTTTTTTCCCAAGTTATTGGATCGCTGTTCTCAGCCTGCTCCAATCTGATGTCAAAATTTGTGAAGTTAGCAGATCAGAGCCTCTGGCTTCTGCAGATAACAATCATTTATTGGAACAGCATCTTTATCTTATTGGACTTATTACAGATCAAAAATCTGTTGAGCTCATGTGGGCTACACTGAAAGAAAGATGCTGTGCTCTGTAGCTGCTTTATCCTGATTGCGTGCTGCCACGTTGAAGCCCTCATGACATCACTGATGCAGCCCCTCTGTCACACTGAGCCACAGCACTGTCATGGACTTTGGAAGGTCCTGTCTCAACTCCTCTTGATCTCACCAAGCTCAGAGTGATGTCCTTATCATAAAGCATTAAGGAAAATTAAGTGTTGGCTGAATACCAAGCAAAAGGGACAGCTCTACTTTGATAAATGTTTTTCTGTTCAGAGGGTAAACAGCAGTCCACTAACGCAGTAGGGGCAATGCTCTTTGAACAGTGCATCTAAGGAAAATAAAACAAGGCAGAAGCAGACTTCAGCGATACTTCGAGCAATTGCTGCCCTACTGCCAATAAAAATCAGCAGTAGATCTGCCTACTTTTCAGACAGAGGTTTTGAATATCAAGGATGATTATAGGACTATAGGATTATAGGATGATTATAGCCAATAATAGCTTAGGAACCAAACAAAATCAAGTCTTGATTTACTGGGCCAGGTCAGGCAGGGGAAGATGGAAGGCAGAAGAGAAAGTTGATATTTTTCTCTCTGATG
Source organism: Alectura lathami (assembly GCA_013399715.1). Taxonomy (NCBI): domain Eukaryota; kingdom Metazoa; phylum Chordata; class Aves; order Galliformes; family Megapodiidae; genus Alectura; species Alectura lathami. The sequence continues at coordinate 138,864 of VXAV01006492.1, forward strand.
ATGTCAGAAGAAAAGGTCGTTTTCCTTTTTCTTTAGAAGAAGCAAACAACTTCCTTTCATACTGCATTACAAAATGAGTGGTTAAACTGATTTTATCAAATGGGGAATGGGTCCCATTCACAGGCAGCATAATGTGCATTATTATGGCTTTTTCAGTTCTCCTGAATAGCAGCAGGAAGCTATTGTTCTTTTCATTCCGTACTCTTCAGGGATTTTCAAAATTTATAGTACAAATAATACCATCCCAAAGGGGATTGCATTATTACTCTGGTTTCTCAGATATTATTCCAGGTATCTCTTTCTCTGTCCATGTGTTGAGGTGAAATAACTACCATTACACGTGCTTTACACTTGATACGGAATTTTATTTTTAAAAGCTGTGAAGCTGTTCTGCTGGATTTCTTTATTTTCACTAGTTATTTCCCTTCAAGCTAATGGAGTGAAGAGATGCCAGTCTCACCTTTTGTAGCTCTTCTGTGATTTTAGTTAAATATTAGTGCTTTTTCCCCTCTGCATTCGCATGTGGAAATCTGGAGGAAAAACAAAAACAAAAACAAACAAACAAAAACCTCTACCATGAGGCCAGAGAAACCCTAAGCCTCTAGCTTGTCTATGTTTGATAAGGCCCTTTACTATCTCAAAGGAGCAAGCATGACTACTACAGCTTTTCAGTTCTGATTCCTTTTTCAGGTTCCTTTAATTTAGTACATCAGAAGTGATTGTGATACATGGGGAGAAAATGGATTTGACAACAGGCTTCAGAATAAGCAGCTGGATTTTTCCAGTGGAAAAATCAGAATTTTGGGGTATATTTTCCAGTTTAAAATTCCCAAGCATCACTAACGTCCCAGTTACAAACAAAAATGCATACTGGCATTTACCTATATTCTTTCTGCAAGCTAGAGAAAAAAAAAAATAGAAGAAAAAATATTGCACAGTGTTTCCTACACAGTCCAGAAATTTGACCTGGTTTTCAGCCAGATGCACTACCAACAGAAAAAAATATACTTTACAAATACATATATAACCTTCAAGATATTTTTAAAAGTGGAAGAACAGCATATAAAACCCAGTAGCATACCAAAACCTGAAAAGAATTAAATTACTATTAATTATAAGAATTAAATAAGAATTAGTATTTAAAAAGTTCTCTGATTCTTTTAACTTCTCTCTAGTTCATGAAAAGGCATTACTTTGGTTCTCTCCTCCATGGCTCAAGTCTCTTCTGAAGTCTCAAGTCTCACTTTAACTGGAAAATAAAGGTCTTGAAAACAGATAGACGACAAAGAGAAAGATGCTGAGTTACAGCAGCATCAAGACCAAAGTCAAAACCTTGAAAAGATCACTCGAGCATCACTTCCTGCTAGTACAGTTGATGCCAAACCTAAAGTGTTTAAAATTACTGACTTGGCAGTCCTTGCTTACCAGGCTGATTTCAAGTCAAAAACATTCCTAAGGGCAAACACATCATATTTTCTTTCCAGGGCCTATATCAATGTAAATGCTTCAATGAGGTCAATGGATCAATATCTCCTACTTGCAGGGCTGAAGCTATGAACAGCTTAGCTAACTGAATAGGAAAAAAAAAAAAAAGAAAAAAAAAAGTGTAAAAAATAATTTTCTAAGCAGCCAGAACATCCAACCTGCTTGGCTAGAACGATAGCAATCGCTCTGTGACAAAACAACACATCTAACTTACTGAATTTGTGCCAAGGTATAGGCTTGTGTAAGGTTATTGAACTGATATTTTAAGCTTTCTGAATTGATGCCAACTTTCACTCAGCTGAAGACAAATCTTAATTTCTATGAATTTTGTTGCCCTGGGTAAGAAAGAAGATAGAAAACCTTTCTGAAGAGTAAATTAACTTCATGTTCCTTTAATCTTAAAAACATGACATCATTCCACTCCAATGTGAATGAGGTAGCATGTATATCCCAGTGGTCTGACCACACTTTATGGAACAGGATAGGAGAAATGAAGAAAGACTGCAAGTGCTGTTAAAAAAAAAAAAAAAAAATCATATATTTATCAGAAAAGTCATGGCTGTCAGGCTAGGTCCCCAGTGACTGGAAAAAGGCAAACATCACTCTCATTTTTAAGAAAGGGAGAAAGGAAGACCCGGGGAATTACAGGCCGGTGAGCCTCACGTCTGTACCTGGAAAGATCATGGAGGGGACCCTCCTGGAGGAGATGCTAAGGCACATGCGAGATGAGGAGGTGATCTGAGACAGCCAGCATGGCTTCACCAAGGGCAGGTCGTGCCTGACCAATCTGGTGGCCTTCTATGATGGAGTGATGGCATCGGTGGAACAAGGGAGGGCGATGGATGTCGTCTACCTGGACTTGTGAAAGGCCTTTGACATGGTCCCGCACCATATCCTTATCTCTAAACTGGAGAAATACGGATTTGATGGGTGGACTGTTTGCTGGATAAAGAACTGGCTGGATGGTCGCAGCCAAAGGGTTGTAGTCAATGGCTCTACGTCCAGGTGGAGGCCGGTCACGAGCGGTGTCCCCCAGGGGTCCGTCTTGGGACCGGTGCTCTTCAACATCTTTATCAACGACTTAGACTGTGGGATCAAGTGTACCCTCAGCAAGTTTGCTGATGACACCAAGCTGAGTGGTGCAGTTGATACCCCTGAAGGAAGGGATGCCATCCAGAGGGACCTGGACAGGCTGGAAAAGTGGGCCCACGAGAACCTGATGAGGTTCAACAAGGCCAAGTGCAAGGTGTTGCACTTGGGTCGGGGCAATCCCAGGTGTGTGTACACACTGGGAGAAGAACTCCTTGAGAGCAGCCCTGCGGAGAAGGACTTGGGAGTTCTGATAGATGAAAAGCTGGACATGAGCTGGCAGTGCGCTCCTGCAGCCAGGAAGGCCAATGGCATCCTGGGCTGCATCAAGAGAGGGGTGGCCAGCAGGGAGAGGGAGGTGATCGTCCCCCTCTACTCTGCCCTTGGAAGGCCTCACCTGGAGTACTGTGTCCAGGCCTGGGGCCCCCAGTACAGAGGGGATGTGGAGCTGTTGGAGCGGGTCCAGAGGAGGGCCACCAAAATGATCAGAGGGCTGGAGCACCTCTCCTGTGAGGAAAGGTTGAGGGAGTTGGGACTGTTCAGCTTGGAAAAGAGAAGGCTCTGGTGAGACCTCATTGCGGCTTTCCAATACTTAAAAGGAGCTTACAGGCAGGAGGGGGACTGACATTTTGAACGTGTGGATAATGGCAGGACAAGGGGGAATGGGCTAAAACTGAAAGAGCGGAGGTTTGGGTTGGACATCAGGAAGAAATTCTTCACTGAGAGAGTGGTGAGGCGCTGGAACAGGCTGCCAGTTGTGGCTGCCCCGTCCCTGGATGTGTTCAAGGCCAGGCTGGATGGGTTCCTGGGCAGTTTGATCTAGTGAGCTAGTGGTTGGCAACCCTGTCCACGGCAGGGAGGTTGGAACTAGATGATCCTTGAGGTCCCTTCCAACACAAGTCATTCTATGATTCTATGATATGATCAGTCTTCAGAGAAGGAAGATATTCAGGTCATTAGCTCTGTAATCTGAATGCTTCATGTTGCTTTGCAGAAATAGAGTAAGAGATAATCCAATGAGAGTTCCACTCACCAGCCATGTCCTTACTGCAGACACCCATAACATCCTTGTGCCCAGCACATTCTTCCAGCACATTCTATGTTCATGGAATAGGGAAGGAAGCATAGCGCCCCTCCATCCAGGAACTCTGGAGGATAAGCATGTAGGAGAGAGGAAGAAGAAAACAAGCCAGTAGAAAAAATGTCAGTCAGCGTTATCTCTGTACCACCTTACCTAAATTTATGACCACCAGATCCTCAAATCATAACATAACAGAGAAACGACCCTGCAGAGACAGTCTGGATGTGTAGAAGTCCTTCATAAGATGCCACAGTATATGCAGATATTAACACCAGTTGGGTAGTAGATTACACCTACCTCAGGCAGAGTCTTGGGTCCTGTCATATGACCACATACTGTGGTTTGACACAAAATGTACTCCTGCACCAATGCCCCTGGCCTTTCCTCTGTGCATTCAGTAATCCCTCCTTGAATACTTAGGTGTCTTGCACAGGAACTGTTATCTCAAGTATGCTTTTCTCAAATTCTCGTGTTTGTCATCGAGATCTCCTGGGTTCCCCCATAACAGAATATTCTACATATCATTCCCTCCCTATTCTGCAATAGGGGTGTGCATTTCCCTTTTGGGCAGCTACTGCTACCAGCAACTTCATGCTTCAGCAGTTGCTGTAAAACCAATATTTTCTCTACCAGCTGACACTCCTGGCAGTGAGTCTAAGCCCAAAGGATCATCCTCTGCTGATGATAGTGGGACAAATCCAGAAGCCAAAATTTTTGAATCGGTTCCTTGCAGTTCCAATTCCAAATTTTTGAGCTGCTGACTTTAATTGATCAGTGTTACCAAGAGAGGTAGGAGATAAAAACAATTTCCTATTAATCTACATAGGAGCGCACAGTTTCTGGCCTTGCTTACTGACAACTATCCGACCTGGATTGTGTCCAGGCAACCTACCTTACAATCTTGTAGTTAGCTAAACAAGAGAAAACATTTGAGTATTTTTGAGTACTTTCATAAAAACAAACAAACAAACAAAAAAAAAACAGTTATTTTAGCTACTATAATTCTAACTTTATATTTTTCCTTAGTTATGGAAAGCATTATACATATTTGAAAGCATCTGCAAAATCCTACTTGGATTGCATATTTGGCAGAACAGTTGTTTGTTTGATAGCACATAATGAACTCTTGTTGTGCCTCACTGAAGGGGGCTGGCCCATACTACCTGACCAAGAAGGGCAGGGTATATCCAGTGATACCAGGTGGGCTCAGCCATGAGTCCAGATCTCCAAGCAAACTCACAGCGATGAGGCAGCTCAAACCAGGATGTCACTCCTCTTGGTCACTCAGGGTTCAGATCAAAGATGTTCATGGTCACCACGCAGCTGCAACATAGCTTGGGCAGAGACTAGGGCCCAGACCCTCAGCTTAAACACAGCTCCTGAGTTGCAGGTGTGTTGACCCCTAACCAAGGTGCCTCAGAGCTGCTCTGCTAAAGCTGTCCTGAGCAGAGGCAGCAACTGCTAGGGGAGGAGGCGCACTCATGGCCCTAATTAGAGGAGAGGAGCTCCTCGCCTCAGTTAGCTCCTTGGCAGTCTTCTGAGTGCTTTACCCAGCACATAGCACTGGCAGGAGGGTATGGGGGAGCTGAGAGGGCCAGAGAGCTGTGTGGGCAAGAGGAGGTATGTCAGGAGGTACTGAAGCCTTGTTGTCTTCAGACATAGGTACCAGCATTCTCTGCATTTCCTCCTGGCCCTCACTGCTAGTACTTGGAGTTGTGACCATCAGAAGGCTGTGGCCTGCAAACAAATTCATGAAGTTTCACAGTAGCAGGGTGCTGCTGAAGTCGATGTAAAAGTATCCAACCTCTGCAATTATTTCCTAGGAAATTAATGATGAAGTTTCAATTTTCACTGCCTTCTATTTACAGCCACTGTTTGAGAAGGATTTGCTGCATTTACAGAGGTGGTGGCAAGATGATAAAGTCTAACAGGCTTTTTCTATCCCTCAGACTTCTTTGATTCTTAAGCACACAAAAGATATTTAGTATTTAGTATTTCTTTTTCTTTCAAATGGACATAAGGGGCTGCTCAGAGAACTGTAAGAATTAAAATTGATGTTATATTCTCCTTTCCCTGGTCCCTTGGGATGCAATAATAAACAAAGATGAGAACTGTGAATTCTCATGTTTGCAGTAGGGTAAATAATTAAAAACTGTTCAGTGTATAAGAGAAGTTCTCAAGGTCGCTACTGATAACAGTAGAAGCTGGTAATTAGTAGCATTACTTTGTTTTGTGGCACAGCTGAATATGACTTCCTTGTGGCTTTTAAAGTATTTAATATTCTTTCAGACATGTTAGAATGTTCCTGTTCTGGTTTTGACTGTGTTTTTTATATAGGAAGTTACAGAAGATACATGAAAGAGGCTTGGAAGGAAAAGAGAATCTGTAGTGATTAAGGCGGCAGCGTATAAAGAGCAAAAGAAAAATATAAAACCTCAGAAACCCACAGTGGAGTAAGAGACAAGGAAAAAGAAAAAAATGAATGAATCTTGAAATAAGTAAGCTATATCAAAGCTTGAAAAAAGCTACACTGTGAGAGTAAAAAGATGCCTGTATGGAGGAGTAGGGATAGCAAATAGCTGTTTCCCTAGCTGTGACATCTCATCACCTGGGTTCCATTCCTTCTCCACGTTAGGCTGAATAACTCTATTTTTGCATCAGAACAAGTGACACATAACAAAAATAATAATAATAAAAAAATAATAATAGAAAAATAGAAATGGCAGCTAATTACAACAATTACGCTAACCATGAAGTGTAAGCGACCCAATTACTTCTCTCATGAAGGGATTGGGGCTGTGTGGCTAAGAAGTATGACATAGATCCATAATTTGTGTAGTGAAGCCTTACTGTGGGAAGTCTGTCTGAAAATATTTTGAAGCTCTAAAAATGTTTCCTCTTCCATTTTGTAGGCAAACGGTGACAAGGTACAGTCTGCAATATGCAGTTGCTTTGATTTAGAAATTCTCCATGTAGGTAATGAAGCAAAGTAACAATGCCATGGCACAATATTTGTGCACGAGTTTCCCAGATAAAAGGTTTGAAATTTAAAATTTTTAGAACTTACCTTCTCTGGAAACCATAAGCTACAACTGTCAGAATTTCTTATAGTTTGTATTGTATTCATATTCAAAATTGAAAGTTAATAATTACGAGTCACAGTTTATTTCCACCAAAACTAGGTTCAAGCCTCTACTAAAGTAATTTCCTTCCTCTCTGTTTTATGTTTCTAGTGGATTTCACTTGGGCTTTTTGGAGAGACCGCACAAGTAGTGACGTGCAACAACTGAGCTTTAAAAAGTGGTACTGGGTGGAAATATGCTTTCTGTTTTAGAGGACTTTGAAGTGATCGCTGATGTTGCAGTGAATTTGGTTCACAGCATGTTAACCACAATGAAAGAGCTTACTTGTACACAACGGGCTGAGAGGTCAAAGGAGCACATCTTCACCTCAGTCTGAGATGCCAGATTCAAAAAGCTAATATCCACCTTTCTCACTGTCTCTCATGGAGAGCAATTGACCTAGAGCACTATGGAAAACCAGACTGCTGCAAACTATGTATCAGAAAAAAGAAAAAAAACACCCTAGTGGGAATGAATAGGGACTCCTGAGACACTGGAGCATAAAGGCATCTTAATTGGGAAGGAAGTTGTTCTCTCATTGTTTTGCCACTGCCACCATATTTTTCTTCATATTAATTCTGCTTCCATGTCTGAAATGTCATTCTGGAAACAGCTGCCAGATGTTGTTTAGATGAAGGTGACAGAAAATGTTATGATGCTAGATGAGTCTGGCATATGTGCAACACCTATAATAGAGCTCTACCTGAAAGAGTAGATGCAGAGTGATGAGCTTTAGCTGGAGAAGCTATTGCCAGCACTGGGTAGATGGCATGAGATTGTGTTAACCACTGAGGTCTCATGGTTAGGATGTCTATAAGAGCAAATTTAAAAGTAATGGTATAAATGTATGCTAAAAATATTAAGAAATGTTTACCTCTTGAAAATTTAGTTCAGTGCTTTCAATGAGCACTGAGTCCAGAGCATAGAAAGTGTTTAGAAGCTCTGGTCATAAAACAAAGAAGACTGCATGGATGCTGCATAGGTTTGTTCTTTTGTTGTTGTTGTTGTTGTTTTTCCCTTCACATCTGATGATATCAATAATTTGATATTTAGAACTCTTCATTTCTTTTCCTGCCCTTTTTTTTGTTGTTGTTGCTGTTTGTTTTTCCTATGTTCTTCCTTTCATTTTGCTCTTATATTTGTCAGTTGAAAAGAAAACAAAAAAGCAATGTGTTAGATGTTTCCAAAACCAAACATACTTGTTAGCAATATTAGAGACAGAAATCATGATTATGCCCCTTGGTTTTACTATTGTCTGTACGCCACTACTATCTTACTACATATATGTAACTACAAATAAAAATATAGGGTAAGTTTATGCTTACATACAGACACTCACCTGTACACACATGCATACAAGCACACTTTTGCAGTAAGAGCACAAAGCACATAATTGCACACTATACCTGAGGTGTGAAGAGTCCCAGAAGACATTTAAATTACAAATACTCCTATTTTAAGTCCCTGGAGTAATTTCACTTTAAGTGAGATTAAGATCCAGTATAAGTATTATGAATGGGCCTATTATTCACGTTACATGACAGTTCCTATTAAAGAGCCCTGGTTTTGGTGGCTTATCATTTTGCTGAACTTTAATCTTTCAGGCTGATGTGTTCCTCACCGACAGCATGAGGCTGGAGGCTGTATGCTTCAGAAGGATGGTCCGGCTGTCAGAAGTACAGCCTGTCTCCCAAAATAAAACTTCACTGTATCTCTCCACAGCATATTCTTGTTCCCTGTCACCAATTTCAGCAGGTACTCCATTAGCTCTGTGCTCAGCCTCTCCTCACTGCCTGCCAAGTGCAGCATCTGGGCAGGACGTGAAGGAGAGAGACTGGGGAGGAGATGGGCAGGATTGTCCCTGCTCCAGCTGTGAACCCTGCCACCAACATCTCCTTGTTTTGCTTCCTCCTCCCATTTCAGATTTGAACCCCACACTTCCAGGCCTCGTGGGAGGCCAGAGGAGGAACAATTCTGAACTTCTTTGTTGCTCCTCTTTTAGTCATGAGAACACAAACACAGGCCTATTCCGTCCAGTTCTGAGAAGGTTGCTGGTGAGAAGTGTGATGCGATGTAATACAACTAACTTATGCTAAAGCAATACGTATTTCTCATTTTCTGGATGCCAGCTTTGGGACCTGAGGATCTCATTTGCAGAACTGCTGAGTATCCACAGCACCATCTGCCATCAAGAGAGCCTGTAACTAAATACCTTCTGACCAAAGAAAGCCTCAAAAGTCACTTGTGTCTCTGTGAGAAACCAAAACTGAGAGATACTTTTCACCAACACAGTGTTAAAAAACTAATGCTACAGCCTTTGCAAGAATTCCAGATGGTGAACAACAGAATTGATGAAGGCTTTGGTAGTGCTGTCTGTAGTTTACAGTAAATAGACATGGCTACATACAGAACAAAAAGGTGGAAATAAAGTACTGACCGATTGGTTAATAAGAGCACCATCTGTTCTGTACACTGCATGGGACAAAGATGTCCTAGACAAAAATACAATGGGATCACATAATTAGAAGCTTCTGACTAATAGATATGTATGGGCAAGTTAAACACTGTCTTTCTCCATGCTTGGCTTTGTAACCTCACTATAATACAAATAACTTGTGTGTTTGTGTAATACACACAGGGAAAATCAAGCAATTGAACCAATGCAGACAAAAACAGCAATACTTCTGTGTTGTACACAGGGGCAGGCAAGAGCAAGATGTTTCCATCTATGCTTGAGTTAATGAGAAATTATGGACCTGTCTTTTTCAACCCTATATTGAACAAGAAATACTTCTTTTCACACATCACTAAATCAGCACTTAGATTATATTTTCAAAGTTTGCTGCTTGAAGTTAAACATATTTATTCACAAGAGGCACAACAACAAAATAATGAAGAGCTACAGATTCTCTGTACCTCAGTGACTGTATTAATATCACAATACTTTGGACAAATAAAAGATATTGCAGGCTTAAAGTTAATAATAGATGCCAGTAGTCTGGGATAACTGTGCTGGGGATAAGTATTCATAAATCAAGATTACCTGAGAAATTTTACTTTTGAGTGAAACAGAGAGGAACCTACTCCATAAACATCTGCTTACTTAGCAAGAGCAATGGACAATGTTGCATGTTCTTCAGTTACAAAAACCTGTAATAGATGAGGAGCGAGCTTGGGCTGCTACACTACTGATTTGAACACAGATATGTAGACTTTAGAAATGCAAGGTGGCAGAAAACAGAATCCACAAAGTGGAGAAAGACAAAATGACTTGCAATACCTTACAACTTTGAGTAGTGTATGTATTATGATTTTTTTCCCCACTACAGTACTATCAAGCGTGATTCTATGATTCTATAAATAAAAAAACAATTCAAGTGTATGAAAAGTAGTATTACTGACTCCTCAGCAGTCCTGCAAAACTGTTTCAGTGTTGTTCCCTACTCAGTGCTTTTCTGACACTTCTTTGTGCATGTGTGGAAGTTTGTTTCCTAGTTTATTCCATATTTTTTTTCCATTAATTCTTTTGAAGTAGCTAGGGAAGCAAGCACTGATATTAGCTCATATTTATTCTGCATTACACAGGCTTTCCCATACATTCAACACAACAAATAATAGTTTCTTAAGCTCAAAATCCCTGGCAAGGCTGTGCTTACCAGCTGTTAGGGCAGGAGAGCCTGAATAGCATTTTGCACAATTGCTCCCTCTGGTGTTGTAGAAGCTCCTGACTCTGCCAAGAATGCTTTCTTATCACTGTGACCACCGCTCCATACCATCCTCTGCACTCCCGCTGTACAAAACAGGATCATAAGCATCTACCTTGCTTAAGCCAGCTCCCTTTCCCTCCCTCCTACCATGCTTCTCAAGAAATTTCGGGCCATCCATCCCCACTAGAGTCTCCATGAAACACTCAACTTCCCCAACCAAGATCCTTTCCCCTTGCTTAGCCCAGACACAGCCCAACACTCATGGTCCAGGACACTTATTCTTGCTCCATCCCACTCTGTGTACAGCTTCCAAATTGTCTGGGTTCAGAGTGGTTTCATTCTGGTAGGCGGTGGCAGCTCCCCAAATCTGAGAGCTGAGTCTTAGAGCAGTTGGGAGCTTACCAGCAGGAAATTGGCAGTGATGACTGGAAATTCTTAGCTCCAAGCACCTCTAACAAATACAGGTCACTTGCCTGGGCATAGATGTCTGATACTGTCTTAAAAAACACATTTTTTCCCCTAACAAGTATCAGCGGGGCTGGTATACATTAGACTGAAGGGGATGGCAGGAGGACATCCCAGGGCATCTGAAGTGGTATCAGCACTCTGTGTGTAGCTGACCAAATGTGTGGCCTTAGAGAACTTTTCAGCACTGACTAGACATTTCTGTTCACCACTATGCGCATCTCTCATTTTGAGACATATTTGGGTGATGGCTATCAGAGGGCAAATTGCCTTCAGAGCTCATTGATCTCAGAAGGAAATACCTGAATCTAAAATACTTAGTGGAGGATGCTTATTTATTTATTTATCTGGTTACTCTCTAGCCTTAGGTATTGTTTGGAGCTAATGTTGTACTTCAGATGACCAGTTCTGAAATGTGTACAGTCATGGTTATCTCATCTACACTGAGCCACACACCTACACACAAACACACATTTATCTACGCACATAAATGAATATATATAATATGCATATGTATACAAATGCATAAAAGTATCCATGTAAATATATGCACATAANAAGGAAGATCTTCAGCAGTTCAGAGAAGAGGGAAAGCTTCTATGCTATTTTGGGCTAACCAATAAGTGAAACAGATAAATGTGTTAACTACTATCCTTGATGGAGTCTCAGGGGATGTTGAGAGGAAACATATGTCAATAATTGTAAAGAGGGACTACTGCTCACTTTTAATTGCAAAACATACCAGTAGTTTTGCTTTTTTAAAAAAATATTTTTTCATAAGTAAAACTTCAAGAATATAAAATGCAAATAATTGAGCACTGCAGCAACAATAACTATTGTAAATACAAATAGGTTGTACCTTCGAGCATTGACAGAACATTTTGTTTAGAAAGTTTAGAAACTGTAGTTTGAGTAACTGTATTATTATTTCACCATTCATCACCAACTGCTGGTAATTACATGTCAGATTAAGAGGTAATTGTCTACTGATCCTCTGCTTTCTTCTACCCTCTGTCCGTCATAGTTCCTGTATAAATTCCCTAATGAAAGGCTAAAATAAACACGTTTTTTTTTTTTTCCCTATGGTAATTTCCAAGTAAATTCTTGTTATTCTAACTTCTAGCTCTTGATGATCAGGCAGGGTTAACATAAAAAAATAATTCATTAAAAACGTGTTTTTAACTATGTAATTCACCGCAGACCTTATGAATGTGAAAATATTTATAATCATATCTGTAAAAAAAAAAATAGTCTGTTCTCTTTCCTCCTTCACGTTTGGTGTCTATAATGTAGCAAAAGTTGCACTCAGGTATTTCTAGTCATCTTCTTACCGTAAGTGTTGAAAGGTTTTTCCATTTACATTGCATTGCATTGATCATATCTTTAAATATCAGATATATTAATTGTTTTCAGAAAATATTTAGAATATTCTTTCAATATTCCTCAAATACAATGATTACACAGGTATTTACCTTGCTTAGAAACATCACCTTGCATCTATTTCATCATGTATTAAATATGTTCCAAAATATCCCTTTTAGATAGGATATGTTTATTTCCAGTGTTTATTTCTAGTGGCATACAATATTTTTATTCTGCTTCTTATGATTATGTCTATTCTGCTTTATTAAATTTTGCATAACTGCTGGAAAATTACAAGCACATTTGAAAGAAAATTAGGAGTATGAAAGTTATTAAGTCTTAAAAATGAGAAAACACTCAGTTTCATCATTGAAAATGACTGCAACATCAGCCCAACCATTACAAGATACTTCACTAAGCCTATAGGATACTAACAGTTTAAATGCCTTAGGTATGTGAAAAGATTAGATCCCAAAGACACTATCTGTGAGACACAATGGATGGAAATAAGACTTTATTAATTTTACTCTTCACAGAACAAGACCTTTTTCTAACTCAGTTGCATTAGGATTCAGGTTACTGGTTTAAAATAAAGTAAATCCAAGACAAATTCATTTTGCTGAAAACTCCCTGAGCTGCAACTTTTGATCATCTATGCATCAGATGCTCTTGTGATCAAATTTACAACATTACAACAAAAAAATCCACAACATTACTGCTACATATCAAACAACAAACATCTGAGATATTTGTAGCTTACTATAGGAATGATGTACTACAGATCAAAACAAATGCAGGATTTTTTTTTTAATTTTCTGCATTGCTTTGAAAATCTGTATTTGTTTTCTCCCACTCTTTTCTTTAGTGTATGTGGAGTTGGAAGTAAATTTCTCTGGAATTTGACAAACTCTGGTATGTAATGGCAAAAGTTTTTACAAGTACTTTGAGCACTAATTCTTGTCTTATTCTGGACACTTACAGCATCAGAGCATAACTTTTGAGAATTCCTATTGTTCTTCCATAGGTCAGCCCACAAAATATTTTGTTAGATCTAAAATGCTGGCTTAGTTTTATTTGCTTTGAGGATTACGAGTGTGTTGGTTAAGCTTCAGTTATTTTATTCTGCTTTTCTTCATAATCAGGGGAGATAAAAAATTCTAACTGAAGATACCCCATCCAACCATATTCCTCCATTAGCTGAAGAAAAATGCCAATTTTAAGTGCCAGCTATCAGAAGATCGATTGTACCATAGCAATGGTCCCATGTAAATTATTGCAAAAACATATCACATCAATATTCTGTAGTGTGATTAAATTCCATGAGCTCATTAGCTATGTGAATAATTATAAGACTCTCGCATCATCCATGTGGGTTCTGTCTAAATCTCATCTGTTCAGATACTGTTTACGAACAGTTTATCCAAAGACTGAAGCTATCATTATCTGCTCTTTTGCTAAAATGAAGCTCTTACATACCATGCATCTGCCAACAGCTCTTGCTGTCTTTGAGTTACCTTGATTTTTAGCATGGTTTGGAACAAAATGCTCACCATTTCCAACAATCTCCATGTAATTGGCTGAGACTGTAGCTCTGGCTTCTGCTGAAATATGTATGAGGTAACACAATAGAAGTGAACTGTGGTCTATACTTTCCTTAAATGTCAAAGATTATATTTTTATCTCATGATTATTAAAAACAGTTAAGGCTTCTGGAGTACCAGAAGGTATGTGTCAGCTCTAGAATATATTGTGTCATGAAAATGAATCCAAAAAGAATTCAGTTTTTATTAATGAAGCTAACAAAATAACCTTTCCTTTCCTTTCCTTTCCTTTCCTTTCCTTTCCTTTCCTTTCCTTTCCTTCTTAATTAGTCCTATGACCAAAAACTGAATTCTTTTAAAAGACACATTTTTCTCTTTCAACTTTAATCACCGGTCTTTGGTGTTGTCTCTTCACTTCTTTTGAGCTTATCCTCAAACCTAACATCCATGTTCCTCCATTCCCTACAAAACTTTTGAAGTCTTGCTCATTATTTGACTGTGAAAGAATTCACTAGAGTTTGATTTCCAAATACACCAATATCCTCTATATTACTACAGAGAAATTTGTTCATAGCTATACACCCATTTTCCTGACAATCCCTGCAGCTTTGGTAGTAGAGTCTGTGTAAAAGGGCAGTCCATCACTGACCGTATGTTGTACACCATACAATATCAAATCTAACTAAAGTATCAGAGCACTATTCTCATAATCATAGAATCATAGAATCATAGAATCATAGAATCATAGAATGGCTTGGGTTGGAAGGGACCTCAGAGATCATCTAGTTCCAACCCCCCTGCCGTGGACAAAAATGAGTGCTGGAATCTGTGGAAGACTGTATATCAAATGCCGTATTGCTCTTAATTTCAGGTGCATTTACTGAGCTAAATTACGTGTCTGTGCATTTTCAGCTATGGTTTAGGTACTGATTTTGATCTAGTTTCATTCACTGCCTGGCACTCCATCAAGAATTTCTATATGTGAGCCCACTTACAAGTGATAATAGGAAATACAATCCTTTAAAAGAGCCATTTCCAGGACTGTGGTGAATAAGACTGTTGGCAAAGACCCAATAATGACGGAAGTATTTGACATTCTCCTTTCCTTTGTGGCTAGTATGGTCTTTTAATTGATTGAAAAATGCCCTGAAGTCAATTTCAAATTCAACAAGCACATTGCAAGAGATCAGTCAGCTCAAGCATGTTTTTC
>VXAV01006492.1:160745-171381 GCA_013399715.1 Alectura lathami
TTTTTTTTTTTCCTTAGCAGTCAGAAATCCTGGTTTGCTATCCAAGGGTAAAATGAATAGCCTGAAACATCTTGAGAAAACTTCTGTCAGGAATAATACAAGTATGGAATTATGTATGTCTGTCAATATGCCCACTGAATATATAATTGCTCTAAAGAAATCATTTTTAGTGTAATCTGATTATTTTAATTTGTTGAAAATACAATTTTTAAAACACTACCTACATAGGTGTGTTTATCAGATATGCATACATATATATGCACAAAGCACACAATCTCAGTGCATACTATATGAAATAAGAACTAAAATGGGAAGCTCAGTGCTGGCTTTGTTGCATGCTGAGCACTTTAGTGCAGATCTGTGTAGGACAAATTCCACTGGAGAGAGTCTTTTATCATTAGCTGATCCCTGAGTCTCCTGGAGATTGTACTTCATTGACCAATAGTGTCTTGCCTTGCTCCTCTGAGAAGTATACTCTAGTGTTTTTTTTTCCTTTTTTTTTTTTTTTTTTTTTTTTTTTCCGGGGGGATTANAACTATGTGAGCTAATACCTGGTTTCAAAGGCCTCAAAGGATACATGTGTGTCAAAAGCTGACCATAGAGGAGCAGGAAGAAAGAAGCAATCAGAACTGCAAAGAATAGCTTTCTGAAGTTTTGCACAGTAGATCTGCATACTTGGAGTAAAATTTTGGTCCCACTGAAGTCAAGAAGAATTTGGTCACTGATTTTAAGGGGAAAATGAAAATTAAAAAAAAAAAGGTAACAAGCTAAATGGAATACAAAATGTTTATGAAAACAAGAAAAACAAATTAGGAGTAAAAGGAAGAACAGGAGGAAAAGTCAATCTGCTAATGTCACAGAAGGTGAAGAAGGGCACATCACGGGGTTAGCATTACAAACTGTTCAGCAATTCAGAAGAACATATGTAGGTTCCTATTAAATAATTCAGTCTGAGCATCACCTCTTCAGGCTAGCTAATTCTTTTTCTATAGGAAAAAAAGCCAGTTGCAGACTGAACTGTCTGACATCTTGCTCATGTACTGTACTTGATTTTCACAACTTATTTATAAAGGAGAATTAAGGTTAACAATTGCTAGGACAAGAATATTCTTTAGAATTTTTTTACTATGTGATTTCAGCTTAGTTAACTGCATCTCTCCTTAAGGGGTTATTTGCTTTGTTTGTTTTGTTTTAAGACTTACTAAGAGTTAGTTTGCAACTTGCATTAAGCAAGAGGGCCATTGAAGACAAGATCACAGTTTAATCTCTCCTTGGACATGTTTGGACTGTAGCATGAAGGAATAAAGCCACTCTGGATCTCCCCTTTATTCACAGCTCATACATGGAAGGAGGGTAAGGAACAGCAAAGCCTCTGTCTCCCTCTTGAACGCTGCAGCTCTCACAACGGTCTGGTTTAGGGATGTTAGAATATGAAACACCTGAAGCACATTGCCAGGCAGAAATACAAAAGCAGCTCTGCTTCAGGGAGGATGTGTCAAATGCCATCATCCAGATACACACCTGAAAGTGTGCAATTGAGGCACAGCCATGGTACATGGTCTGCAGCAGGACTGGAACGCAGAAGAGCCCATTTTCCTTTAGTCCTTGAGAGAGAAATGCTTCCCAGTGTGTGCCATCTCTGCAGATCTTACACATAGATTAGGAGCAAATGAGCGCCCTACCACACCATTTTGCTGCAGTTTAAGAAGCTCCTGTGTGAACAAGGGCTATATTCAGCATTAGAATTTTTCTTTGATGGTTTTCCTGCCATAAAGAAGCTACTTAAAGGCAATTTTTATCTGTTTATTTTTGTATCAGATAGCAGAATTAATTAGCTTTATTAAAGAGCAAGCAATCTGATACTCAAGAAAACACAGCAGAGTAGCAGGATTCCAAAAATACGCCTGCCACCTGGTATTGCTAGTTACATGTGCCTTCTTACAAAACATAGCTGCAGCTGTAAATTTAATTTGTTTCTATAGGCAAAATTGATGCAACACTTTTCTCTGTTTATCCGAAGTATTTGCAGTTCTTGACTGATTAATTAACACATTGATTGAAATATCTGTAAACTGGGCTAAGACTCGGTTTATTTGAACCTTTTTGACTTGAGATTGCTTTCTGTATTTGCTACCTATCCAGGTGTCTACTGTACTTCCACAGGAAGCTATTTTATTATTTACTTTCTAAAGAAGAACCTCCTATGTGTTTTCATGCTGGCTTAATGCCATAGTCCAAGAGTAGGTTTAGAATGGATAAAACCTCAACATTAAAGAACCGGTTACAACAAAGAGCATCACAAATGTGGTTGTCTGCTCAGGCAGACGGTCTAGCAATGGAACAAGAAGACTGTTTCTGGGCTATTACGCTGATACTGAATGTGTCACTGGGTCACATATGAAAAATGTATAGCATATCATATATGACCACTTCCTTTAAATGATTTAATATCAATCCCAGCCACAAAGAAACTGCTAGAACATTCAGCCCAGTTAACTCTTAGGTTATGTTTACCATGTGCACTCTGAATGTTTCGACTTATTAATAGTTCATATTCAATTAATTGGATCATAAGCTCTCCACAAACAAATATTTCAGGACGTTCATGTTTCCTGGCTTAGACATGACAGACAATAATAGGTATATCATGGCTACATTAAAATGCGCATACCTGTTATTCACCACTGCAGAACATGTCTCAAAATCCAAGTGTAGCTGTACCTTTTTCTTTTTTTTCCTCCCACAAAGAATGATCAAGAATGAAGCAGTAAATGTTGAATTAAGGCCTGCATGCGCATTTGGGCAAATGAAGCATGACAAGGCATCATTCACACCCTTGCTTAATTATTATCATCCCAAAGGCAAGGAAGACATGAAGACAAGACAGTTCAGCAAATAGCAGCCCTTCCACATCGGGAAGCTACAGCTGTGAGCAGCAGACGAAGGCCTTCCTCTGCAGCAAACCTAGAGCTCTGTGTGAGAGAGGCAAGGAGAGCTGGTAGCAGTACGAAACCAGAAGCTCACAGTAGTTCAGTACTTCACTGCTGTGACGCTGCTGCCTTTGAGCAGACTTTGATGTGGTCTCCATCTAGGCCATGAGAGGCAGAAATATGCTAAGGACTATGACTCAAAAAGAAGCTGGTATGGAGGAGGCCAGCACTGAAATAACATCACAAAAATGCTTGTACCCTCATACAAAGCAATCTTCTACACCTTTTTTTCTTTTTTTTTTTTTAAATATGAAATTATCCTAGAAAAACATCCCTTTGTATCAAATCAATTAGGCAGAAACATACAACAGGTAACAACACCTCCTATTCTAATAAGACTAGTTAGATAAAGTTGAGCATGCTCTGAAACAAACTAGACTATTATACCAAAATAATAATAGTAGTTTTGAGCTTCATATTGTTTGCCTGAAGTTACATTTTCCTGAAACAAGAACTCTATTAGTTGGATAATAAAATTGAAATATATTGTTATATAACTCCTCTCAGTACACCATACTTTAACCTCTTTTCTCCATCTGTCTTATCACTTACTTTTTGAAAGTTACTTATATATCAGGGATGTATTCTACTCAGTCACCTTGGCAACAAGAGTTATTCCCTTATGGAACACATTGTATTTTCATATTTTTTATAATAATAACAATGCTTAGCTGTTATTATCTGAAAGCAGAAAGAGAAGTGGTTCTTCTGTGCCTGAATGTTTCAGGTCATTATCAGAACTGGATGATAACTCTCAAAGACTGTTTCCT
Organism: Alectura lathami; assembly: GCA_013399715.1. NCBI lineage: Eukaryota > Metazoa > Chordata > Aves > Galliformes > Megapodiidae > Alectura > Alectura lathami. Next base: position 164,506 of record VXAV01006492.1, read on the forward strand.
TTTTCTAAGCTTAATCTTATTTTATTGTTTTATTTGGAAAGATCCTAAAACTATTTAAATGTAAACCTGGAATCCAATCCAAAACAGGAGATAAATTCCTAGCATCAGACGTAAATGGCATTTAGGTGCTTAAATGCAAAACTGTAATCTCACATCCCACTCATCTCTCCTCAGTTAGAAGTTATTGAAGGCTACAAGTGCTTCATTTCTTAAGTTTGAAGATGGCTCTGGTATGCAATTTTTTAATGCTGTGACAAATCAGAACCCAGCGACTCTGCACACGCATCTCTTACCAGTTGGCCAGGGTTTCTGTCCCCGACTCAGCCACCAGTGCAGGTGCCCTCTTGGCCTCCCAGTCCTCACTCAGGCCTTTGAGCTGCCTCCACACTTGCTCCCTGCCATGCACCCTTCCCTCCTGTCTGACCCTTTCCAGAGGGGAGAGCTCAGCTCTCTGTAATTGCTGGGTGCACAAAAGGGCAGATGAGCACTGACAGTGGCCCAGGAGTAAACCTGGAAAGCAGCCTGATGTCTGCCTGTGCAGTAGCTGTGATCGCTTCAAAAGTGACGGCCTTCCAGCTGCTCACAGCCATCTCGCCCTTCAGTTATTAGTTACTGCTTTGTAGTGGGGACTTATGAATTGACCATGTGGGCACTCGCAGTTCACTGCACTGTCAGAGAGGTCATTTTAAATTACTCAGATGTCATGGTTTCCCAAAACCCTGTCTGCCAAGGCTTTCCTGCAGAGCAGGTTGACTTTTGGCTGTGTATGTAGCACCAGGGCCCTGCGGGATCCCACTCTGAGATTCCTGCCAGCATGCATGCAGTAGGTATGCTGCAGGATTTGGGAGCTCCAGAAATGAGCTGCCTGAATTTAGCTCTCGTGGTGCTCAGTATCACCATGTTAAAAGTAACCAAGTCCTTATGTTCCAGACAGACTGCAGTGCATGTACACATGTGCTTTCACAGGGGAGCATGTTACCCACCCCTGGCAAAGCAGCCAACTTTGAGACGGAAAACATAACATTTTCAGAGCGCCCAGGAACATGTCTTCATCACTGAGACCGAGGGAAAAAAAAAAAAAAAAAAAAAAAAAAAAAGAGTTTTTCCTCTACTTAGAAGATGGAGATTATAATTGGGAAAGAAAAAATAATTTAAAGAATTTCCTAGGCAGACCACAGGGCTAAGGACTTTCACTCTTTAGGGAAAAAGAAAAACAGCTTGTTAAATGGCAACAGAATCAGAATTCTAGACTCTTAGACCCTAAGTCCTTTGCCTCATTTAAGAACTTTTGCCATTAGCACATGAATTATGTTGCTATCTGTGACAAGAACTACAACTGTCTTACCAGTTTTACTGGATGACTGTCTCCTCTCCTTCAGATTTTGAGGGAGGTCAGGGAGTCCCACCTCCTGTTCGACACCAGGAGAGGCTACTTCTATTAAGACTGTAACAGGCATAGAAGAGTAGAAAAGGGGGAAAGAAGCAAAAGCAGACACATCAAAACAAAGGGAAGAGAAAAGGGGAAAGATAGTAAAAATTTCCTATTTCCTTAACGTTCATCATTTCATGTCTTTTATCAAATAATTTTATTTCATGAAAAATAATTGATTAGAGAAATATTTTTAACAAAAATAAGCTCCTGTGTTTAAAACAAGCAACCAAACTAATGTTAAATGCACTTAAAAGAGAGTTAACTCTATGTAGCAAGATCATAGAGATTATAAAACTGCTTCATTTTATTCATATTGCAAAACCGCCACATATAATTTGGTAATTTTAACTGTCTTTGATCATCAGAGGATGAAGATTTATCTATCATAATGGCTAATTACTGTTACTGTCTTCCATAGACAGTGGTCTCTATAGGCCCTGCTTGTACTTTTTGATGGAAGGAAGAGGGCCAGCCTTTGATGATTTCAGACCTGTCTCTTCAAAGAGCCAGTGGGGCACTACCCTCAATGTATTCACTTCTGAGATGGTAGGAGCACTGCCATCTGCTTTACACCACAAAAATCCACCAAGAAAGCTTTGTTAAAATGAAGATATCTTATCCTTCATTGGAGATAGGCACACAGACTTGTGAGCATTTCAGAAAAAAATAACGGAGAAAGAATAGGAAGTTATGAATACTGCAATTGCTCCATCTCATCAGAACCTGTCTCTCACTGACTTTATGACCTCTGTGCAAGTAATTAGCATGCTTTGTGACTCTGCCATTAGCAACATTCTCAGCTTGGGAGGTGAATGTTATTAACATGATGGTTAAAGAAAGAAAAAAAAGGTGAGAAAGGGGAAAAGATATTGAAAGTATGAAGAACTTAAATGCAAAAATAAAACAAGCAATTTCTTTCATTAAATGCAGACAGAATTCTGGACATTATTGATTGATTTTAAACCTTGCAGATGAAAAGAAATGACTGAACAAATAAGCTGAACTAAGCTGTTATAAACAAAACATTCAAATACTCAGAAAGAGTAGTTTCACAGACCTAAATTACCTCTAATTCCTAAAGAAATTAAGTAACTCATTTCATCTTGTTTGGGTTATTTAATTATCTGATAGAATTAAAAAGCAGGGAGCAAGGCTGAATCAAAGGAAAGAAAGATTGGCTTTTTGTCTCACAGTGAGACATACAGCTTAGCAGTTAACAATAAAATGCTATAAGCCATATGTTTCATGTGGCTTTCTTTTAAGCTTGAAATCAGAATGTGCTAATTAGAGTGTGGGCCACATATAAAAATACAGCACTCCATTGCAGTTGTGCCTGTATGAGGACTACATTGTTGATGAGTAGAAGACTGGTGCTATAATTATCTTACAATCCAAGGAGTAATTCTCCCTAGTAATTTTTGAATATGTCAAGAGCCTGGTTCACAAATCACTTAATTGCTTTTTATGCACTTTTTGTGCCGCAATTTACTGTATATGAGAAAAGTGACTTGTGTACCAATATCATATAATTTGCTTCGCATTCACCAACCTTCCAAATCATAGCAGGGTAACTAACAATGCATGGTTTCAGCTTCATTTCCCAGGACTCTAAAAACCTAAGGAGATGTGAAGTTGACAATGTTTCCAGCTGGGAATAAATAGCATGTTTTCCTAAAGGGAGCCATGAAAAACTTCTCAGAAAGCCAGTAGGTAAAATAATCTTGTCAGTTTGAAGATTGTTCCTCCAAACTGCATTTTACTTTATTCATTATCAGAACAGAACCCATGTTTAGCCTTCAGAAAAACAAACAAACAAAAAACCACTAGGGGAGCTGAGTTGTGAATTGAACAAGGAAGAGAAAATTCATAAATACAAAATACTTTTTAATGTGCTTTTTTTTATATGGACCCTGAAAAAACAGGATTATACTCATAGAATATGTATCAGTTTCTTCTAGTGAGACAGATGCCATTGCATGAAACATACTAGCCAACAGATCTGACTGGGAACTTTGTCCCAGACTGTTGATGAAAACCTGAAATTTGTATGAAAGGGGATAATTTTTAGGAAAAAAAAAAAAAAAAGTCTTTTTTTTTTTTTTTAGGAGTAGATATTGTTCCAAACTGAGTGTTATCTCCTAAAGAAAGAGATGAGGAAGGGACATTCCCAGGGCAGCTGACCTGACCAAAGGGATATCCCATACCATATGATGTCACACTCATCAATAAAAGCTAGGAAAGAACACTGAGAGGGAAGGCCTCTCATTATGAAAATATCTGTCTTCCCAAACAATGGTGTATCATTGCCCTGCCAAATATCACTTGACAAGATTTGTTTTGCCTTTCCCCTCAACCCTTCTGCCCTTAGGAAAACTACTTTAGAAGGCGGGTTGGCTTAGACAATCTCCAGAGGTCCCTTTTAACCCCTACGATTCTGTGATTTTGTGATTCTGGGATCCATATCTCAGCTTGAGAGTTTGTGTCTCCCATCACGATCTTGTCTCTCGCTCTTCCTTTGAGAAGGAAGAGTGAGAGAGCAGTGTGATGGAGTTTAGTTGGCCAACACAACATTAAATGAAACGTGAGTGAGCTGACACACTTACAAAACTATTATATCTGTGAGTAACTGTTTTATGCCTCCGCATCTTAGTAGAGCATAGGAAGCAGGGCAATGCAATATTAAGCAACTCTATTCAAAGATATCACTCACAAGGACCAAAACAATTATTTCAGTATGGGTCTGCAGAATACAGTGTGAAGTGCTAACGTTCTGTATTTGCAGCTTAATATTTTCATCTCCTGCATGTGTTTTTGTGACAATTCCAAGAAAGGTGAATTTTGTCACCATATTTTCTTGATCTTTGTGTTTGTTTCAACATAATTCCACTGTTTGTTTGATGCTGGTTAGCACATAACCTTATTCTTTGAAATGCTAACTATTAAGACAAAGTTTACTGAAGCTGCTGAATAATAAGGTATTATCTTCAGGGTTGTATTTTTTTTGTTTGTTTGTTTTTTTCACTGAGCCACAAATGCACAGTCACTTACAGACTAGTGCTCCTGACACTATTCTTGATGCATATAAATTAATTAGATTAGATTCTGTGCTTTGGTGGAACCCATCTTTTGTTCTGTCTGACTGTGAGTTGTCTCATGTAACCTTACTGGAAGGTCTGGGCAACAAACAAGATTTGAGTCTACAGCATTTATAGCATTAGTAGGAAAAGGAAAACACAGCCTATTCTATCCTTCCACTGCAGAGTTGATGGATGATGTTGGCCTTCTTATCTGAACATTCACATTTCTTTAGGAACTTCCAAGGACCATGAAGGCTGACTACAACAAAGGATTTTGTCAGAATGAGAAAGATTATATAAGTATCTCTATTTTGCTTCTTAGATATTTTCTGCCATTCTAAAACAGTGAAGATCATGTCAACAGCACTATGCTACAGTCAAAGTTCCACTGTGTTTCCAGGAATGTAGTGTCTATTATGTTGTACAGTAGACAGCTGAGAAGAGCTCCTGTCAATATTTTTCAAGGAACTGTCAGCTGAGGAAAATCTTTATAATTACAACACTCACTTTCCTTCAGCCATTTTGCTTGTAAAAGTGGAAAAATTGAAATCTTGTAAGTTGTATTTTGCAGACAAACACACTAAGGTAGTAAGGATACATTGTCCCATCAATGTTTCTCATTTGTTTGGGAAAATATTTAAGGTATTCTGCTAAAAGAGTATTTTTCACTCCCTTCCCTCTCCTTTCTCTTTTGCAAATAGAAGCTACAAAAATGTTACTTCTAATGAGGTGCAATTTTACACAATCAGGGCATTTCACATGTCAAGATTTATGAGTGAAGTCAGCTAATGCTCACACTATCAATGATGAATACTTCTTTCCTAAGCAACTCATTTTCTCCTACTACACGTATCACTATCAGTCTTTTACAGAAGACAATTATGAATATTTACAGAAAAATTGTTTTTCAAGCCTAAACACAGTCCTAATTCAACAGCTTATCCCCACAATAATTATACATGAATTCAAATTGGGTTAGAATTTGGTTTTGTTTTGTTTCATCTTCAAAAACACACACACACACAAAAAAAACCTGCTTCTGATGCACAGATCATGAGCCAGTCAATGATTTTTTAGTTGTGAAATGATTTAAATGAGTGACAGGATGAAGTTTGAAAACTCATGTAAACAACAAATCTTAAATTTTTATGCATTAACCCAGCTGTATGCCAGCAACACCTACTTTGGTCCAATACAGACAAAACATTTTTGAACAATGCATCAGTCACAAACAGCAAGATCTTTCTATGTGGCTCTTATTGTTCTGTTCACAGTGAAGTAAGAGCTTGAGGTTGGTTGTTATAGCTGTTCCTCACTGTATAAAGTAGCTCTAACTGATAAGAAAATGCTAAGATCCAGTAGCACCGCAATCCTCAACATTGTTTTGGTCTATGCTAATAGAAAGTTTTCTTGGACATATGTAGGAGGGTGGCAGTCACAAAGCAGTGATACAACATGCAGCAATAATGAACNTCACAAAGCAGTGATACAAAATGCAGCAATAATGAACAAGGAAAGAAGGATGAAAATCACTGTAAAGAAAAAGCCAGCTAGAAAGATCTAGTAAACGAGAGTCCTAGATCTTTGATTCTCCTGGGTTCAGAGCAACTAGTCTTCTGTATATCTTCTTTGAGTGTAATGAGTAAATGAGTGTGAAAACAAAACAGTTTTAATGAAAGAAATGTGTTTCTAGAATAACTTTTTAAAAACTTGCTTAGTGGAACAGTTTGGACATCACTTCTCAAATTCATATGATTTCTTATTTCCATCATTTTCATCTCTCTGTGTGAAGCCTGGGACCACTGCTTCATCCAACGATATGTATCCTGATAACTTGAAACCTGGCAGCTTAGCAAGCTGCCTCTAGCCAGCTGAGCCACAGTCACCAAGGCTGTGTGTACTGCCAGCCCAAATCAACTGAAAACATTTTTTTCAGGTCAATCAAAACTGTGTTTTGAATATAACCGTATGCAATTTGACTTTTTTTTTTTTTTTCTTTCTTCCCCATTGTTAGCATATTTTTCAGCTACAATATTTTCAGGAGGTAAGGCTACTCCAGTCTGGCAAGCACCTATTTCCATTCCCAAGCCTCCCAGACAAATAATTCCTTCCTTGCCAAGCCTTACTCAGAAGGCCTAACTGTCAGCCTTTCCTAAAACTCAACAGTTTAATCTACAAAGAGATTATCAATGTTAATATCTCCCCACCTTGCTGTTTGTCCAACAGTCTAAATTTCTTTCAGTAAAGTATGCTCCGAAACGGTAGGAGCAACTCAGGCAGTGCTAAAGCCCTCAAAGCTCACAATTCTACTTTCAGGAGTTACCTGGCAGCTGTACTCAGAACAAGCCTCATGGAGGCTGGAACTAC
>VXAV01006492.1:215414-227626 GCA_013399715.1 Alectura lathami
CAAAGCTGTTACCAGGCTGTTACCAGGTTAAATCTTCCACATCGAGTGTCTTGGCCCAACCTGTTGTTTATGAGTCCATACATTTCTAAGTGTATCTTGTACCATGCTAGGAGGTAATATTTCTTACATTATCTTATCTTGAACCTCCTGTTCAGCATTTTTTTAGTGAAAAACAACTCATGAAACTACATTTTGCAAGAAGGTTAAAAGTTTAGTTCAGCTAAGCAGCTAGGCTCTCTATCTTAATGCAAGAACATCCATTTTGTAAAAACTTAGCCTAACTCTCATACTACACAGTATATGAGTTGGGAGAGAATTCAGCTTCAGCATTGTCATAGAAGAAAGGAGCATCAAGGAAAACAAATAAAAAAAAAAAAAAAAAAAGAAGAAAAAAAGAAAAAAAAAAAAAAAAAAAAAAAAAAAGAAGAAGAAATAAAGACACAAAACCCCTTACCGCCACTTTTGTCTCATGAACAAAGAGCTGCAATTGGATGCATGCAGACAGAAGATCTGCTGAATAACGAGTTCCTGTTTCTTACGCGTATTCACATACTAAGAAGAATTGTACTACAACTACAGACTTCAAGGTCCCAGTCCAGGCAGTCAATACTGACAGCACCCTGGGCTGGCATTTTAAGCTATAGGTAACCCTGTGAAAAGTGAAACATGTTAAGTGTTGTTTCTCTCAAGTGTTAAGATTTTATTATTCTGAGCCTGTTGCTCAGAAAAAGGCAGCCAAGCCTTTCTTCCACAATCCAGCAAAGGACTGCGTTATCAGTCAAAATCTGTCTAAAGAAATAATGTTTCCATAGATGCCCTTCTTAATTCACTTTTCCACAACACTCAACTTTATATGGGAGATGTGGTTTCATTTCTCTGCTTTGAATGAGCTGTCTCAATCCCCCATTTCCAACTTGCAAAAGCCTTAGCCTGCCTGCCGCTCTAGTCTCCATAGAAAAGATACAGATTCTCCTGCTATTGTTTTTGCAGAATGGATGGTGTGTATCTTTGGGCCAGAAAACCTATGGGTGAGGATATAAAGAAATATACCAGGAAACTGAAGTTACCTGATTTTCATTCTCTGCTCTACTGCCTTTTGACGATTTTATACTAAGTAACCTATGAATAAAACACAAATACTCTTACTGAATCTCATGGGAACTAGAAAGCTCCACCATACCAGATGAATTCATGAATATTTATTTTTTTGTTCCTTCTCTTATTGTGCTAATTTAGTCAACAACAGCAAAAAATTAAACTTCCTACATGGTTGTCAAAGCAGAATACTGAATACAAGACATGGAAGTTCATTCCCTTACTGTTAAAGTTACTACTCTAATTGCTCTGTTATTATATTTAAAAGGTAAAGGAAATGCAACTAGTGTCTCTTTTTTCAGCTCTGGATGCCTTTTTTGCAGTTCTGCTCCATGAGCAAAGAAATGCTTAAAATGTCTGTTCTCATGGGATTTAGGCATTAGTATCTCAGCATAGCTTTATTTTTTCGCTCAGCCTTGAGTGGACTCAAACCTCTGTGCCAGATAAAGGTGGACTTTGCAGTGCCTAATACAGAGGCACTCAGGCATTTTACATGCTTCAGGTTCAGAAGGAAAGGGTTGCTGAGGATCCCAGTTTTGGCCTTTAACATTTCACATGTGAGGAAGATAGCAGTGTTGTAGCAATAGTTCCATATGCAATTCTCTGGAAGGGAAGGTAATTTTATTTTGAAAGAATACTGGCTTTACTCACCAGTGGGCAAATTTCCAAGTGGACCTGGCAACCAGGCTTCAGAGTGGTGAAGATGGTGGCTGCCATAGTTTTAATATGTCTCCTGAAGCTGGTGACTGTTGCTGTCTTTGGATGTTTTTTTACTCTCTCGGAGCTGACAGTGATTAGGAAGTTACATCTCTATAGCATATCCCACTTCCATGAGTCATTGGCATCTGCTTACTGTTTCATTTCTTACCTGGGTGTCATAAAGCTTCAGTCGTGTTCTGACCTTCTTACCACTGCCTCCTGATGGCTGGAGTCTTTCAAGCAGGCAATCCTCTTGCTAATTCCAGAGGTGCTGAGAAGCTTCATGGAAATGTGCCAGGTCTTGATAACCTACTGACAAAGATGTTCTCAGTTCCGGTAACCCTTCTTCCACAGTGTTCCTTTCTGGTGTTTCAACAGTCATTCAATGGTCCCATTCATACCTGTGTTAGCAACACAAACCTCTTAAATGTTTGGGCAGAAATGATGACTCAGACCCCTTCTGTGGGTCTCCCTTTTAGAGTGAAGAACAGATAACAATTTTACAGACTCAGAAGAGTTGAAGAATTATAAAATTGCATTGCTTTTACACCTTCTTTATTAGACCATTCTCAATTTTATAAAATTGAATAATTTAATCACCATAATAACCTCAAATGAGGGTGAAGTTCTAAAATGTAAGCAAGGGGAACTTCCTGCCAGTAAGATTTATAAATAAAATCTGTGAGAGTTTGTCTATTTTCTCATATTAGTGTTTCATGACACAGGCAAATCCTAATCTCTCCAATCTCTCATTATCTACATGACTATAGACAGCAGGCCTTGCAGTGAAGCACAAGGGCATATCAAAATGCTGCTACAAATGATAGTGCAAACACAGGCTAAGAGACTGGAATACTGGTCTGGATGGCAGGAGGCGCATTGCCCCAGCAGAATTGTTGAGATTGAAAATAAATAAATAAAATACTGGGTGTGCATAATATATTGAATTTATTTCTTGGATATCTCTCCCTCTGCCTCCAAATGTTCAACATGCTGCTACAACTGCTTTTTTAAGGCTCTCTCACATCCTACTTAAAAGCTATAAATTTGTTTTCAATCTTTTCAGCTCTCACTCTTTTCTGGAACATATTTTTCCTCCATGAAATTCTGTTTTGCTGAAATGAAGTATTCAGATAAATGCACTTAATATTTATAATAATGAAGCATTTCAATCATGCTGAATCTTTTTTTTTTATTATTTTTAAAAAGTAGAATGTTGATTTATACTATAAACTTTTATGAACCTATGTAAAGCAAAAAAAAAAAGCACAACTTTTAAAAAGGTGTAAAGAGTCTAAAAGTGAGATTTTTTTATTATTATTTTAGGTTACTATCATTTTTTTGTTTCAGTTAATGTCCAAGAAAATCTGATGTACCCAGCTCTACTTATTCACTGTCATGTTACCAACTTTGATGCAAACTGATAGGTGGGTATATTAGGTTGGGCTTTGTGAAATTATGTTTTAAGTCAGGACATACAGATGTGGGCTACTGGTGTCTTGCTGAGGAGCTTGTATTCAAAATTTGGATTTCTATGGAGACAACAAAGCAACAGCTACCCAGGAAAACAACTGCTGCAATGGAGGAATTAGTTGTGTGAACTTCTGCAGGTCTGTCAGTACAACACCATGACCTTTGTTATGAATTAGAATACACACAAGCCAAAAATTAAGAATTATGATTACTGTTAAAAGGGTGAGTCGAATATGTCTCACATATAAATATATTGTAATTGTGGAGCAGTATGAACTGTGCAAGGGTTTTCTCAGTGGCATAATCTCAAAATAAAAATAAATTCACCAAAGCATTTTGTGTCTCTTCTTTGCCTGCTTTATGGGTCAAAGCTTTAAAGCTATGGAAATTTCTACCAATGTCAAGCATATCAGAATTTGCTCACTATAAATGCATGCATACTTAATTTTTACTTGCACATCCCCATTCACATGCTACAGAGCAACAGCATTTCTTGTTTTCCCTTGATATTGCTACAAATATCAAACCATATGAATGTACAGAATAAAAACAGTTTCTAATGACCATTCCAAGCTAATATCTATTTTATTGAATTATATAAAGTTATTTCATGCACAAGTTAAGCTGCCATAACTGAAGAAATTGAACTTTGAGAACTGTGCATATAGAAGCCACACAGGTTTATCAGCATTAGTTATATTAATACATATCTTGGAAGGAAACATACATGCATATTGCTGAAAAATTCATGGAGCATTCTTTTTTAGTTAGATGGTCACAACAACCCCAAGCCACAATAAACGCTACAGGCTTGGGGCAGAGTGGCTGGAAACCTGTGTAGAGGAAAAGGACGTGGGGGTGATAATTGACAGCTGACTGAATGGGAGCCAGCAGTGTGCCCAGGTGGCCAGGAAGGCCAGTGGCATCCTAGCTTGTATTAGAAACAGTGTGGCCAGCAGGACTAGGGAGGTGATCATACCCCTGTACTTGGCACTGGTGAGGCCGCACCTTGAGTGCTGTGTTCAGTTTTGGGTCCCTCACTACATGAAAGACATTGAGGCCCTGGAGCGTGTCCAAAGGAAGGGCAACAAAGCTCGTGAAGGGCCTGGAGCACAAGGCTGATGGGGAGTGGCTGAGGGAACTGGGGCTGTTCAGTCTGGAGAAGAGGAGGCTCAGGGAGACCTTATTGCTCTCTACAACTGCCTGAAAGGAGGTTGTGGTGAGGTGGGGGTCGGCCTCTTCCCCCAGGTAACAGTGACAGGACAAGGAGTAATGGCCTCAAGCTGTGCCAGGGGAGGTTCAGGTTGGATGTTCGGAAAAATTTATTCTCTGAGAGAGTGATCAGGCATTGGAACAGGCTGCCCAGGGAGGTGGTGGAGTCTCCTTCCCTGGAGATGTTCAAGAAACGTGTAGATGTGGCATTTGGGGACATGATTTAGTTAGAATAGTGATGTTGGGTTGATTGTCGGACTAGACGATCTTAGAAGTCTTTTCCAACCTTAACAATCCTACGATTCTATGATATTTAATGAGTTAAATCTAGTCCCAAACACACACATCAGTAGGTTTAAGTAAGACATTGAAGTCAGTAAGGCTACTCAGAGTGCAGTCAGGTATGCAAGTATTTTAAGTATGAGCACCTTGCTGTTTTGGGGTTGGAGTTGCAACTCAGAGATGAAAAAAATCTATGAACTACTATTTTATTTTATTTCATAAGATTTTATTCTAGGGATTTAAAAATTGTCAATTTGAAACCCATGATATTTTGATCAAGAATGAAACATCACAGATCAAACATGTTTAGTTTACATGCTTGTACTATGCTGACTGAAGATGAATAGGGTTACATCAGCTTGTAGTGAACACATGCCATGACAAGGTACTGTGAATTCAGTACTTATCTTAAAACAAAATGTCAGTGAGTCTGTGGCAAAAGTCCAAGTTAGTCAAACTAGATTTCTAACATTTCTGATTTTACACATTTTCCTGAACAGATATTTGTCTCCTACATAGAATACCTGGAAATCTGTCATTTTACTTCCCCTAATAATTTTTAATGATGTTCCTTTATTTGAATAACTGAAAAGTTATTACAATGATACTGCAAATTGCTGGCAGATTTAAAATTCCCTCCAAAAGGATAACTCTTTCAAGAAGTCATGTATCACTTTTAAGAGAGATCCAGGTAAGCAGACAATTGCAATTATCACTGGCACGCTGTAAAGGAAACAGAGCACTGCATTAAATAAAAACGGAAGTCCAGACATACATTCTACATCTCAGAGCATCACGTACTACTGCAGATGATTTTAGTACAACAAAACAGAAACACGTTCACAATTTAGAGGAACAAGAATAGACATCCGGTGCTCTGAACAATACTACTGGCTAAGGGGAAACAAGAGTGAAGGATGGGATCATACAAAATAAATATGAACATAGGCACTCATGCGGAGAGGTAAAAGACTCAGCTCTGAAGATCTCTGAAATATCCATGTACATCTAATTTACTCTGCTTTGGTACAATGGAGGGCTTTCTTTTCATTGCTGGGAATCAACCTTGCAATGCCTTCTAAGTATATCATCAAACTCCTTTTTTAAAGTAGGAAAAAGTTTCTTTCTGGAATCAAGTTCTAATCTTATTTTTGATCAACTGACTTTTACACTTAGGTAAAGGATAAAAATACAAAAATCATATATAGAACAATTCTCTGCTTTCCAGATCCCATCCCCAGAATTTGGCTTACTGTTATTTTGGATAAAGAAATAAAGTTGTAAAGCCAGACACAAATCTCAATAAGAGATAAATAATATAATAAGAATATAATTCAATAAGAATTATATAAATATAATTCTTTATATTATAAGAATTATATAATAATTCTTATCTATAATAAGAATTATATAAATATAATTCAATAAGAATATAATTCAATAATTATTGAATATAATTCAATAAGAAATAAATAATAAATCTCAAGGGTGTATTATTCACCATATATATGATGCAACACATTAATCATAGTGAGGAAGCTGTAGGCTGCCATGAGGCCTCCCCTCAGCCTCCTCTTCTCTGGGCTAGGCAAACCAAGGGACCTCAGCTGCCCCTCACATCTCTTCTCATCTGCCCTCCAGACCCTTCATGACCTTCGTAGCTCTCCTTTGGACACGCTCTAATAGCTTTATGTCCATCTTACATTGTGGTACCCAAACCCACTGCTCGAGGTGAGGCCGCACAGCAAAGAGGAGAGAGGGACAATCCCTTCCCTTGCCCGGCTGGCCGTGCTGGGCCTGGTGCACCTCTGGGCACGGCTGGCCCTTTGGGCTGCCAGAACACACTGCTGGCTCACATTCAACTTGCCACCAAACAGAACCCCCAGATACCCTTCTGTGGGGCTGCTCTTCAACCTCTGTCTTCCAGTCTGTATGTAGATCCCAGATTGCCCCGTCCCAGGTGCAGAATCCAGCACTTGATGTTCTTAAACTCCATGCAGCTGGTGGTAGCCCAGCCCTCCAACTTGTCAAGAGCTCTCTGAAAGGACTCTCTACCTCAAGGGAGTCAGCAGCTCCTCCCATCTTAGTGTCATCTGCAAACTTACTTAACATACCTTCAAGTCTTATATCCCAGTCATTGACGAAAACATTGAAGAAATCTTGCCCTAAAATAGAGCCCTGTGGAACCTCACTAGTGACTGGCCATTAGCCTGATGTAATCCCATTTACTATAAAACTTTGAGAGTGATGTGTCCACCGGTTCTTCTTCCTGTTATCCTGTAATGTTTCTTTCAACAAGCTAGCAATTCTCTTTTATTTTTTGTCAGAGGCTGGACTTTTGTAAAATAAGCACTTGAATGCAACATAGAAAGCTTTCTGAGTAGAATTTCAAAGTCATCATCTTTTCAGTAAGGATATCTGCTTTGTCTTTGGGTAAGATAATAATCAAGATATGTTTTGTTTCCAGCATTATAACCAGCATGCCTTGATTCTGTGAGAAACTAGACCTTTTATTTTAATAGGAACACTCAGAACGGCTTGGCAGTGGGAACATATCCTGCAAAGTAGATGGTCCCCATCCAAAGTCTGTGAAGGAAAGTACACATTTCCTCAGGTTATGTAAAAAAACAAACAAACAAACAAAAAAAAACCCTCATGTTGTATACTGCATGATTCATTAAGTGTGTCTCGAGAATACCTTTGAAAGGAAGGAGAAGACGGAAAACTTTGTTTTGATCATTGGGGAATCTTAACATTAAAAATGCATCAAGAAGTACAGTCAGATGTGTAGTTAGCACTTTGAAAATCTCAGCTGCAGCCCAGCTTTGGATGTAGGTATGTTGTGAACTGGGTGACCAAATCTCTTATTGAATATAGCCTATAATATTATTTTTCTGTAATTCAAAAAAAAAAAAAAAAAAACCTCAGAAATATTAAAATAACTTCTGATTTTGAGAAAAAAATCTCCTATGGAAAACTATATGACGGCATGTCCAGAGGGCAGACTAGGTTCAGACTTGCATTGCTTGTAGACAGAGTCAAAAACAGGCATCCGGACATTCTGGACAATCCTCTGCTTCATGTATTTGCCTAGCTGCATAGAGAACTGAGTTTTATGGAGGAATTTGAGTCAAAACGAAGCTTGTTTTCCACATAAATTGGAAGTGGAGCTGTTGGTCTGGAAGTTGGAATTACCACTGCTAGTAGCATTACCACTGCTGCTCCTACTTTTCTAAATCCCAAGTGTGTTCCTGGCTGCCAAATTTACATCCTATTCCCCAAAGAACGTGTTTTCAAGAACATTGACACAGAGCACATTTTAAAATTTCTTAAGAATAAATTAATTTTTCTGGACTCCCTACTATTCTATATTGAAGAGCATTATTATGTTGTACTTTCATGTGCAGTGAGCTTTAAAAAAAAATAATCACCATGATATGCTAGAACTGTCTGGCATCTCAGGAAGACATTGCTTAAATAGTTTCAGTAGATGATGAGCCATAGGAAGTCGAAGGACTTGTTCCAGCACAGACATTGAGATGCAGTTCATGAAGGATGGAGTTTAGTTGTTGAAGAGAAACTGTTGGAGCAAGAAAACTGATGATATGGCTTCAGAGCTGAAGCAGCTGCAGATGGGATAATCCAAGAAGACAATACATATGCTGAGGCAGGAGCAATTGTCAATAGGGACAGCTTGTCTGGTTATTTGGATGCCAATTCCATAGCATGTGTTTTCTTATGTACTGCGTCAATGGAGACAGTCACTTGACAGTCAGGCAGCTTGTTTGGAAAGTTCAGTATTACCTGCCTTAATCATTTGTGAGGAGAAAGAGATAAGATGCTGCAGGCAAAGTGAACTGAAGAAAAACAAAACAAACAAAAACAACATGAAACAATGTCAAACTAATTCTACTTTCAGATTTCTTTTGAAATTTGTGTTGCCAAACACTGATCTTGTTAGAATAAATCAAGACACCTGGCTATGACTCCCTCTCACCTCACAATGATATTTTCAGAAATAGACACATTTTTCAGATCCCTATTAAAAAAACAAACAACAAACAAAAAACACACACACACACAAAAGAAATAACATCAGTAAAAAACCTGATGAACTGGAGACATCCTTCAGAAACTGATAGAAAAAAAGTCAAATATGATAGTAAGAAAAGAGAAAAGGGAAGTTTATCGGTGTTTAGCACTAAGTGGGTTACTTTTCTATATCAGAAGACAGGCTAGATGTCTAAATAGAAAAAAAAAAAATTCAGTTTGGCATCGGAATTACCTTTACCTCCCTCTATGGCCCTTTTCTCTCCCTCCCTCCCTGCTCTCTCAAAACTTATTTTCCATGCAGTTCATTTTTTTCTGTCTTTTTTCTTGTTTTCTTTTCAAATCTTTCTTTGGATCCTTGGTCTTTACTGTCTGCCTAATCTGACTGGTTACATTATTTACCTCATGTAAATTCACCATGAATCTGCTCTGTGCCCTTTCAAAATAATTTTGTTTCCATACCCTTGTGAAGTGCGGAATTTGTCTAAATCTTGCTCCATCATGAATGTGTCTGTTGAATCTGTTTTTCTGCACAGAAGGAGCCAAGGATTTGGTTTCCAGAACAATCGGAACAGCAAGCACCTTTTTGAGATGGATATCTGCATTTCTTGCTTTTCACATGTTTCAGCTTTTGTTCTTTGTCTGCAGAAACAGTAATGCACTCACCTCACCTTTGAAATCTCGTCATTGTGGATTGCTGACACAGAAAAATTAAACTGCTACAATTAAAATATAAACAGCATAAAGACAGAGATGATGATACCATTTCTCATTTTTACGGTTGTATGAAAATTGGTAAGAATTCCAATCAAGGAGTGAATGGCAAAANTCACAGCCTAAAGACTAACCACACCAATCTGCAAACTTGTTTCTTGGAAGTCCTGAGGGTACTGGTTAAGATGAAGGAAAATGTTTTGTAATGTTGATTTGTGGACTTAAATTAAAAATATATATAATAATCCTCCAGTTGCTCAAAAAATCACACAAGAGGACTTTCACCTAACTTCTCCTGAAATGACAAGGTATGTATTATTAATTGAAATGGATCATAAAATATAGAACATTAGTCCAAAGCAAGTTTTTTAAAAGAGCTTCTCCACAGATGCCAATTAGGAGGTATAATGGTAGCTGAGTGACAACCTTTAGTACAGCATTCAGCAACAGGAACAAAATTCAGCAAACTGTGGCACCTCCAGCTTGGCAATATTGCAGTTATTCAGTTACATATTTTGTTTTTCTAGCACAAGCTGTTTCTCTGTAACTAGTCAAAGAGCAAACAAATATCTGCACATTGTATGTCACTCATTTAATTTGTTATGATTGTAGAATACCTCATCAGGAAAGTGAATGCATAAGTAATGAAAACATTAACTGTCATTGAGGGATTTGAAATACACAGCTTGTAAGACTGTTCCATCTCATTGTTCAGAGGGAAACCTGAAGAAATAAGGTAAAGACACTGCAGAAGTAAACTAGTGAGAGGGTGAGAAGCAAAAAAGGAAAGATTCACAAGATAAAAAAGAAAGACATTTATGATTTCATTTGTATAGGTGTTTAGAGCTATACCAAGGCATCCTTTTACGGTAGAATGAACAACTGAGATTGGTATGACCATGCACAGGCAGTGAATAGCAGTAATTCAAAGAATAAAATAAATTTATCATTCTTAGGCATAACATTAAATATTACTGTAGCTATTCTTTTTATATTGCCTCTAAAAACCATGCAGAGGAGGACCACGATAGCTGAGATGCTTAAAAAGACCCAAAATCTCCAGTTGGCATCCTAGACTAGGAGCCTAACACCTACTGCAGGGAAAATAACATTTAATATTGTAGTCAAGCAAGTGACTCCCCTGCACAATTAACACAATATTCATGGCTACCTTACACAACTATTGGCAAGAATTAAAAGTAAACAAATGAGTTTTCAAATTTTAAACAATTATTTGTCCCCACTTAGGAAGAATTTAAGAAGCAGAACAATAGACAAATTGCGGAACACTTAAAATATCCAAAACATATAGACAGCTCAAAAGAGGGTCAAACTTTCATAGGACAATATTTTTTCTCCACAGAACAATAGATATTAATAGCTTTTCATGGAATACAAAGAAAGATGAAGTCCTTGCTATACAGCATTTATACATCAGAGCTCAGATACTGAAGACCATTCTTTTTCACAGGAATAATCCCATTGGATTCAATCATTAAGTGTTCATTTCTGCAAAACCCTTGGATTGGTGGTAGTGGTTTCACTCAGCTTTGGAAGAAGGTTCTCCCACAGCTCAGCATCAGAATTGCACACAGAATTGAGAATTACACAACCTGCACGAGAAAGAGCTTGAAATTCTACTTCCAAATGATCCTACTGCAGCTTCAAAAGCTCTGAGGAACACCACACAGCAGTAACGTATCTGTAACCTTTAGAGATACCTCTCACATGGCTTAGTACTTCAGTTCTAAGTTCTCATACAGTTGACTTGCATAAGTAGAGGGAAATTTTTGACACCTCAGTGACACACAATAAAAAAAAAATAATTAAGGTCCCATTTCATAGCAGTAACAACTGCAAACCTTGACATTACTGCTTTGCTAGTAACTTAGGTTCAGGAAAGTAACTAGTTAAGAGGAAAAGTCATCCACTTCTAAATTTACAAGTGAAACTTTTAAATGCTAAAACATTCCAAGGCTTGGCTCATTTATCACATTAAGGAATTTTTTTTTTTTACCTTAAAATCTGAACTGGAATATATTGCTTACTCCAGTAAAACTTTACTTTGCTCAGAGTATGTAATTTATCCTGTTGCCTTTCCTACTCCAGCTAGGACATCTAACAACGTTCTAACATTTGGGAATTATGAAAAGCTACATTGCTGAGAGAAATGAAATACTCACAATCCTTCCTTAGACTAACAGCCATTTCTCAAATCAGATCACAAGCATAAGGTAACAGCATCATTCTTATTCCTGCACCCACTTGTACTCTAGCAATTTCTAAGGCACCGGTTCACTGACTTTCTTTCTCTGGTCCAGTGGGTCTCTTCCTAATCAATTAGTACACTATTTGCTTAAAGTATCCCAGACATTTGTGACTGGCACTGTAGAAGATAACAGTAAGTCCTTGAGCAGAATTTAAAATCACAAATGTATTTTAGGTGGAGTTCTCTTTAATGTTCTACTCTAGTTTTCCACTTAATCTCATTCCTGCTCTTTAATTTCATTTTAAATTACAATGGTATTTCATAATGATAAGCTGTGGGAATCCATCCTTCTTTACATGTTATGGCTTTTATCGTTGTTGTGATTTAACACAGCAGTGAGCTAAGCACCACACAACCATTCGCTTACTCCTTCCTTCCAGTGGGATGGGTGAGAGAACTGGAAAAAAAAAAAAAAAAA
>VXAV01006492.1:263535-273808 GCA_013399715.1 Alectura lathami
CATTTGCACCATTTTCTTTCATGCCCTCAGGATGCCAGAGATCTCTTCCTCCTCACTGCTGCTTGATGCACTCTCCTTTATTTCCCTCTGTGCCTGGTCCAGCAGAGACTGCATCTACAGAAAACCTTGCACAACAGTTTGGTAACACCTCACCTACTGCACAAGTTCATATTAAGGCACAAGTGCCTCTGTGCAGAGATTTGTTCCACTTTTCACAGGACCTAGACTTTCACCGGCACATTAGATGAAAAAAAAAAAAAGTTGTAAATGCTGCCCCCACCCCCAAATCCTGGGCAGGGGTGGGACAATGACTCATTTTCAGTTTAAAGAGAGGAGTGAGTAATTTTTGTCCCACTGATGTAATGTGAAGTTCAAAGAAGACGTGTTTACATACCAGAGCAGAAACTGTCACCCAGTCAAGAACGGACTGCAGTAATAAAGAAAATAGGCTAAAAATGTATAGATCAGTATGTTTAACTCATATAAATAGAAAAAATATCTTAAATAATCAAAACTGCAACATTACAAACTAGTAAGAGTGAAGAAATGCCAGACCACCTTTCCTATAGCTACACAAAGTACAAATGACTCAATTTCTGAAAAGAAAACTTTAATTTTGGAAGCCTGTATATATTCCTCATTTGATATACTACACACACCCACACATATATGTATAATATAAAATGACTTCCTTCCCTTTAAGGATTAATTTAATCAGCAGTTATATGGGTGTTGGCAAGTTTTAGCTCAGATAGAGTATTCTGCCATATTAAAGTCACATGGGTAATGAGGAAATTATTTCCTATATAACATGTTCTCTGAAAATACCATTAGTTGACACAGCCAAGGTGAAATTAAAACACTGGGATAGGACATAGCGGTACTTGAACTTCAGCTTGCTTTACTAGCCAACTGTTCCTGCTATTTGGAGCTCAGTATCTTAGATATTTCTACAGGGAAAATTATGTCAAATTGTTTTTTTCATTTCTGAAATGGAGAAATCGTGCAACGTGGACTCTCATCTATGAGAAAAATAAATTGGATATTTCTGTTAGGCTGACAATGTTTCATAGTTTTCATACAATAAGGTCTTGCTAGAAGTAAAACACTTTAAATAAACGACAGGATGTGAATGAGTCAGTGTTGTGTTTCTATAAGTATCTAACATATAAAAGACAGCATTAATCAGCAGGCACATGAAATTGAACACTGTGTTTAAGTGCCAAACATGCATTGTGATCTAAATAATGCTGAGAGAATAATGAGGGAAGAACTTACAGTTCATTTGCCAGACTATGATTTTTTTTTTTTATTTCTTACACAATATTTTCTGGCAGGGGAGGGGAAAGTAGGTGATATTTCATTGCATCAGTAATTTCAAAAGAATAAGTGAAAAAAACAATGCCAGTTTATTCTTCGTGCCATATCCACAATTAAGCCAATTTATTCCTCTTCATAAATCAATTTGTTTTTCAGTATACGTGGAATCATTACAGCAGGGTCATCTTCCAGGTATTTCAATTCATTGGCCATTAGGCTCATAGTCATACATTGCCGATTCACAGAGTGATCTACTTGTCCATAAGAAGAGGCTGACATGAGAAGGTTGACTTTTATTAGAGATGAGTGAATAATCTGAAATTGGTTATTGAATGTGTATTTTTGTTTAAATGTTTAATCTAGCACTCCTAAAATGGGGGGGAGGGGACGGGAACAGATCACCTCAAGGGTTTCAGCAGTGAAAGGATCATGAAATTATGCTGTCTTCAACATTTAAAATCACCTGGGAGTTTCTTCACTGCATAATTCTCAGACAGAGTATTCACACAAATTCATAGGAAAAAGTGCTTTCTTTATGTTTAGAGAGATTTGGCTCTCCATTATTGCTATTTTCGTTAGTTTGTTTTCTTCCTGCTGTTAGTTCAGTTATTAACTCCGGTAAATACAGATTTTTCCTGCAAAAAAAGCTCATGGCAAATTGTTAACAATGAAGGTGAATTTCTCTCCTTTCCTCACGGAAGAAATTAAGTATATGATAGAACCCATACCACCTGTTGCAGAACTAATAGTTATTCAGTGTTCTCCCTGCTCCACACCTTATTATCCACAGGTCAATTATGCTAGCTACCACACTGAGTTAGGACCCACCAGCACCTGGGTGCAGAGGAAGTACTGAGTTTGATTGCTCCCAATGCGATGGAGAATGCACTCTCTTCTCCCTGGTACCCATTTGATAACCATCAGAAGCTGGCTCTTCCTGAACATCTCTGTGATCTTTGTCTCTGAGGTTTTGTCTCTTTACGTCAGTCTTTTATGAACGAAGCAGCTAAATAATAGGAGCTGAATTCAGATCAGCAACGTTTCTAGTTGCACAGTCCATACTGTAGCAACATCAAAACCAAAATTATTTAGAACACTTCTAGCAAGAGCTTTAATCACTAATTAAACGGATGTTGCTGAATTGCACTGCTTCTTGCTATGAATGATACATGCATGCATGCATAAATAATACTCACTAAGATTACAGGTGGGCTTTTGTTAAAATAAACACACTCCTGACTGTCCTGATATCAATAGAATTAGAACAAAGGTATTTCTCTATGACAATTTCTCTTATTATAAGACAGAGCAAAACAATTTCTATTTCATTAATTTTCTACGACATGGAATTTATTTTTAGGGACCAACCTTATAAAGCTCCTATCTTGCCAATAATGAACTCCTAAACTGAGCCCTTGAAATTAAAGCCAAATTGCTTGTCAACAGAGACTTCAGTGGGCACCAAAAACAGGAGTTGTGTTTCTACCGAGTTGTCATTTTTTCAGATAGCATAAACCACATGAATTCCAGCCCAGTCCATTATGGATATTCCGTTTGCACATCATCCAATAGATAACGCTGTAAGCGCAAGAGAGACTGTACAATCTAACAGATCCTACAACATGGAATCTGTGTCTAACATCTGTCAAATCTGTCCTCTTTGATTCATGTGTGTATCAAGGAAAGCCACAGTGCTAAACCATATGCCTCCTCTTTGTGACAGAGATTTTAGGCTGATCTTCACGACAGCCAATTCCAATGAAGTTATACACTTTCCTCAGAGGCTCTTAATCAAACCAAATGGCTGCTCTGTGGTCAGGAGATACCCTCACACAAGGTGCTGTGAGACCCCTGCAAAGACCTACATTCACTAGTTGGAAAGCAGAAACCTAAAAAAAAAGCATTTCAATTTTTATCATTTACTGAGACCAAAGTTTTTTATCACAAGATCTAAGAATCTAAAGAAAAGACTTGCCTATCCTTCGTGGGAAGGGACCAGTCCGACCTCAGAGAGGCTGAAGATCTAGTCTCTATGCATAATTCAAAGGAATTTATATCAAGCCTGCTATTTTGGCTCAGTCAAGCAGGACTGAAATCTTTACATCCCACATCCCAAGACAGTGTCCTAATTACCTGTGAACACACAGAAACCTGTGTTTTTTTATACAAAACATCAACTCCACACGTAAAATTTTTTCTTGTTTTTAATGAAAGCAAAAACAATCTCAAAACAAGATTGGCATTAAATGGAATTGACCTCTGTTAAACTCCTATTTTGATGGATTATTGATTTCCTCAAGTTAAAAAGTATCTGAACATCTACAGTATGAAAGGAATATAACTGTATTATAAGAATAAAACTTACTTTGTATTCCTTTTTCATCTGGCTAATCGATGCAAGCCAAGTTTCAGACTAATCAGTCCAAGCAGTTAACAGACTGCACAGAAATTCAAAATGTCTGCTGATTGAAGAGGAAAAAAAAAAAAAAAATCCTATTAGTGGTGATTACTGAAGATACAAATATTGCACTAAAACATACACTTCATACAAATTTCAGTGATGATGACAAAAGAGTTTGTGGTAAGGCAAATCATTTACCTTTGCAGATCTTACTGGAGACCCGTAGATGTTCTTTTCTGCTCAGACTCTAGCTTTAGTCACAAGACATTATAAATGCAATACAAATACACAAAACACTTAGAGCAAGGGGGAAAAAAAAAAAAAAAAAAAGGAAAACTAAGCAGAAGATTCAAAAAATGATAAGGTAAACAAACAGAAAATGCAAAGGACACAAAAAAAAACAAAACCCCAGGTGGCAACAGAATTAATCAGAGGCCTTCTGAAAAATTCCACATGCCTTCTTGAAAAGTAATTTGCAGAATCATCCTTCTAGACAAATTTTTTTTGTATGTTTGGAGAGGATCTTACTGAAATATGGTGAATTCATGTGTAGACACAAAGATTTTCCTTAATGTCACTACCAACACACATGCATGTGCACATGTATTTCTCCCCAAATAAAAAGAAAAAATAAGAAATTACAGCCTAAATATTTTACATATTTTATGAAATTACAAAATTGGAAAGAGGCATATTCCTTACTAGTTTTGCAGCATTTTCCTTTACAATATGTGTTTATGTGTTGTTATTATGAGCCATGTTTAGGGAAGTCCTGTTATGAAGTTAACACTTCTATAAACATTGAATTATTAGCATCATTATTGTGAGTAAGCACTCCAGGATAGGATACTGCTATGATTACAGTAAATGCTGATGGAAACAGAGCTCAACAAAACTTTGTGTCCACTCAAAAATTATGTGGATAATTAGAAAATACTAAGTAAATTCCTATACTCCTATCCACATGCATCCTCCAAAGTCTTCTCCTTACTCCTACCCTTGATTTTTTAGATAACTTACCTATTCACACTTACTCATTCCTTAGGTTAGTCACTCTCCACTGATGAAGGCTGATTTATCACTAATGAGGCTGTTCTAAAGTTCAAGAGAGAAGGTGAACAGCTGTAATGCTAAAAAGTATGTTACAAGCAGATAGAGTAATATTTGTATATGGTTTACATTATAACCTTTCCCTTTATTACAGAAAACAACTACTGAAAAAGGAATCCTGGCAAGATATGCTGTAGAGGCCCAGATCAGCAAACCAATTATCAATCCATCAATTGATCAGAGCTAGTCTTGGGAGCAGTTTGCTCTTGGAAATGAAGGTCTATGCAGATGGTGTGCGTGCTCACAACTTGCAGAGCATCTGCACAGAATATATAATTAGACAGATAAGTAGAAGACAAGAACAGAGTAACTAACTCCAAGAAAACTATAGCAGACAAATGCATATAGAAATTAAATGATTTACTGTTGTATTGTTACATTAAGTGAAGCATTAAACAATATCAGAGTCCAGTGACCAGTCTGACCAGGTTCTTTTAGATATTCCATGTGCAGAGGTTGTAATGTTTAATATCAAATTTAGTTATTTGAAGACATTTGGTGTTACTTGGAACATTTGAGTGAGAGATACAAAATATACAGAAACAATGACACAAGTGTAAGCAACACTTAGCAAAATATAGCAATTGTAATACACAGTTTAATCACAGCAGCAATGTCATACCCATCACTGGTCTTCACAACATGGTCACCATTACAGCACTGGGTGCCCCCAGTCAACAGGAAGGAATACACAGGCTGAAAACTGCACAAGCTTGTTGTTCTCTCTGAAATTCTTTTGTTAGTTGTTTGTTGCTATACTCTACATTGGGCTGTGCTACGCACACAATCCCAGCATATTAGTCTGGCCAGCTCAGAGAGAAACTTTTACAAAACCATTTGATCCACTGAACTGTGATACAGTCAACTGATCCACTCAGAACCTGCAACAGGCCCTGCAGTTGCTCCGACCCCTGTGCGCCCTCAAGGGGAAGAGACTGCCTGAAAACCGGCAACAGGCCCTGTCGTTGCTCTGACTCCTGTGCCTCAGCCCTGCTGCCACAATTCTGCAAACTGATGCAATTCTGCAGTTGCTTCATCCAACCGTACTTCAAGACGTTCTGGTCAGATCTGCTATTATCCATTCTGTGTCAATAAAAGGTCAGCTTTCTTTGCAATAGTTGTGGTCAGTCACATCTTACATTATTCCCTGAGTTTAGTGTACACATTGCCCCTTCCATTTTGCTCTCAGGATTTTTCCATTATAGGAGTTTATTGCTCAGTTACAGAGGCACGTGACTGGCACATGGGTGGCACACGGCCAGTAAAAATAGATAGCTCAGATATCAACCCACATTTTCTCAACAGTAGCTGCATGACACTACAAAAAGTCTAATTGTTTGAATATTTAATGGATTATTTTATATTTAAAAGAATTTCTCCTTAATTTTCCATACCGCTACTGTCTCCTTTTTCTACATATTGAAAATGTTGGGATTTTTTTTTTTTTTTTTTTAAAGGAACTCTTTATTATAGTTTAGTTGTAATGATCATCTGTGGCGTAACTGTAACATCCTTGGTATTTAAATTCTGAAAATAACTTTATTTAACCAATTTTAGTCTGGCCATTTAATTAGCTGAATAAAAGTTGCAGCCATCTCTGAACACTAAATAAGACTGTTCCGGAAGGTGGTATTTCCAGACAGATGGTACCGTTCTTAATCAGGGGCAAGATGCCACCCTTCGCAGCTGTAAGTGAGATCACTACATCTTTTGGTTTGGCAGCCTCACACCATGCTTACTGCACAGGTGGAGGCACTTGCATTTTTAGCAGGCAGCCCCCCTCTCCTTGCTGTCCCCTGGGGCAGGGAAGACCTACCCTACAGCAAAGTAAGCCCAGTGGTGGAACTGCACCACACCACTATGCCAGAACAGACCACATATATGGTGCAGACCTTGCTATGGTGGTCACTAGCCCTTCAAGCCGCAAGGAGCTTCCACCATCCAGCCAACTACTCAAAGCATGTGGCTCTCCATGCAACCCACCAGTGTTGCAGACGATTCACTAACGGACTAATCATGCTGCTAAACCAGGACAGATCTCATACACCAAGGGATACCAACAAGTTCAGCCAGGACCAGTACTGTTTTGCTCCTTAAATTCCAATAAACTTTCTGGATGATGACACATGATTTTTCTCTGGATTTTTGTTGAGGGTTCTTAGTTTAGTTTTGTTTTTGTTTTATATGAAAGGGAGAGAGAGAAATATACAGATTTGAGCAAATAGAAAAATATTCAGGAAGACTCCAGTCCCCAAGACTAGAAGATCCAGTAATATGTCCAGACTCCTGCCCATTTGCTTTCAGTAGCCACCAGGACCATGACAGAAATGCTTTTTCCAGCCCTAATGACAAGAAAGCATGCAGTCAAACACACTGTAAGAAAGGAAAGACTGTGCAACCTTCTGCTACAAGTCCCAGGCACACCATTACATACTGCCTGCCTACAGACTCACTGCCACCATTGTAGCTGGTGCACATAAATTGTGTGCATAAATATAAACATGGCAGAATAGAAGTGATCATTCCAGATATCCCTGAGCTTGCAAAGGCCCAGCTTTAAAAATAAAAAAAAGTATTTTTTTGATCCTTCCCATTGCCTATGAAAATCTTCTACAACTAAGTACAATTGCAAGTAACCTATCTTAATAGCAAATAATTATTTTCATTGTAGCCTATTCACAAGATTTTAATTTCATCTGCATAGGAAGTGCAAAGTGTTTGTTGATTCTTGTGGAAAATCATACAGAACAAAGGAGGGACTGACACACATGCTAGATTTCTTTAAAGATTCTAGTTTTAAATTAACTTCTACACAGACTAATTAACAGATTTATTTACAAATTGCCATAGAATTCATCATGCATTTGGTATAAGTTTTGCATGTACGTTATGATTTTTGTTATTATTATTTTTTCTTTTTTTACACCAGTGGCTGAACATTGTTCTATGCAAAAATGCATACAATTTATGAGACATTGGTCCCTCCTTGATTTAAAATTCTAAAAACACTTGAAAAAAAAGCCCATTTACAAGCTAATTTCTTCCTATATTCATATTTTCTTCTGTAATATGACATTGAAAGTGTTTTCTGATATATATACAACATTAAAAAACAAGCTAATTAAGTCTGCAGCCATTCTCTAATCATGACTATAAATTATTTTCTGCTAAATTTACCCCTTCTGGTATAGCAATTCAAAAAGATGCTTAACTATTGTTGGCATGACTGCCAGTTTTATGACATCCTAACACTCAGTATCTAACAAAGACTATTATGCATGCTTGCTTACTTTTGAGCACTTCATTAGACATCTAAAGGGCCATTGGGGCCCTCATCTTGTTAAAATTAAGCATATTCATAGGTCTTTTCAGGATCAGGGCCTGAATGTTTGCACAACAATGTGATTTATTTATTTTTTTTATTTTATTTTTACGTACCAATCATAGATCATACATACAGCTAAATTAGAGAAAAAAACAGGTAGACTATTTATTCAGGACTTAATTTTAGCAATTCAATTTTTACACAATATATACCCAATTGTGTGAGTTTAAAAGACTGGATGATATAGTAGGCATTTTATTTTTAATAAGGGCTTCAAATTAAAATTAAATTTAGAACTCTAAGAAAGCTACTTGTACTGTGAATCACTATAGATTATCAGATAAGGATTCAGCACCAATTTATACATTTCTCAAGATTTCTGCGCAAGGTTTTCTTTGTTGTTTTCTCTTTTTTATGCTTAATAACCTATTTTGAAAGCATCTCATCCTCTTTAGAGCAGTAGAAAATACTTGAAAATTAATCTTCAGAGTACTAGCATTCAGAAATAAGGCTGACAACTGACGATGTTCATATAACATTCATTATTTACACATAAGTTCTGCCTCAGATGTAATTATAAATGACATACTTAATTTTTGTCATGCCTTAACTGATTATACAGAACACTCCATGTCTACGTACAATGCATATTTAAAATAATTTCACCATAAAACTCCTAACCACAGCTTGAAAAAGAAATAAATGTCACTAGCCATTATTAAAAGCATCCAAATCAGCAATATTTACTTATTTAAAAAAAAAAAAAAAATCATTGGCAGATTGAAGGCATTGTAGGCCATAATGTACACAAGCATGACAACAAAAATGTGCTCACATATCAATAAAACCATAATGAATGAAGTCATTCCTTATCAGAGAAAGGACCAAATTAAGAGTGTAAATGAGCAACAGGAGATAAATCTCATGATAGTTCTATTTGCAAAGTACTTTAGAGTTTGAGGACACTTTGTGCCTCATCAGTGCAACCTACTAATAAAGGGAACGGCATGAAGCTGCATCAGGGGAGGTTCAGGTTGGATATTAGAAGAAGGTTTTTCACTGAGAGGGTGATCAAGCACTGGAACAGGCTCCCCATGGCCCCAAGCTGATGTAGTTTAAAAAGCATTTGGACGCTACTCTGAGACATAGAGTTTGGATTTTGGGTGGTCCTGTGCGGAGCCAGGAGTAGGACTCAATGATCCTTGTGGGTCTCTTCCAACTTGGCATATTCTATGATTGTAACTAGGCTCAGGTCATCCACTCCTGAAGACATGTTATTTTCTAAGACAATGAAACACTTTATAAGCACATTTATTTTAAGGGTATATTGAGTTAGAAAAAAAGAGGAAAAAGGCTGGGTGATACTGTAATTTATGGATTC
The DNA here is from genome assembly GCA_013399715.1 of Alectura lathami. Lineage (NCBI taxonomy): Eukaryota > Metazoa > Chordata > Aves > Galliformes > Megapodiidae > Alectura > Alectura lathami. Next base: position 273,073 of record VXAV01006492.1, read on the forward strand.
TGTTATTCAGTATACACAACCATCAATGGAGTGAGTTACACTTGCTCAAGCAATTTCAATATTGGTGTTCACAAAGTCCAAGACTTAACAAATTAGTATAGCTTTGATAGGTAATTTCCTTTAATTTCCATGCTCTGTTAAAAATATGGTTTTGATGCACCTTTTTATTCTAGTTCATCTAAGCAAACATGTCTTGAACCGTTAATTTCCTTTCAAGCAGAAAGCATGCTCATAGAGAACTTATTTAAAAGGAAATTCAAGAGAAAAAAGTTAGCCTTTTCTTCATACTAGAAGAAGCCCTTTTTCATACTTCATCAACCATTATGTTAAATTCAATGCTTGATGTTAACTGATAAAAGCACAGTGGATTCCAGGGCTGCCCTGGGATTATATTAATTTAAGCACACCAGTGAGATCATTTTCTTACTTACGGATTTCAGACATGTTTCAGCCTGTCTGCTCCTATTTTTTTTGTGCATCTTTTCTACACTGTGTTCTAGCCATTCGCAGTGGATTAAAGACTAGTGAGCAGAGACTAGAGACCCTCCAACAAAGAACAATAAAAGTGGATAACAGTATTTACCAAATAAATTCTGCAAGAAAAGAAATATATGAAAATTCAGGAATAGATTTATATTTATTTAGCCAAAAGCACTGTTCAATTCACAACAAATTTTTGTAGAATGTTTAATTAAACTTTCATCAGTGCTAATAACTGTTTAAGTTGTAGCAGATT
>VXAV01006492.1:273822-294204 GCA_013399715.1 Alectura lathami
TTTAATGTGTTACAGATTTTTTTTTTTTTTTTTTTTTTTTAAGTATTAATAGCATATAGACTGTTTCTAGAAACCCCATTTGGAAGATAATGCATATCCTTTCTATCACTTTTCTCCTCCCTCTTCCTCTAACATCTTTCCCACAATTCAGCCTGAAAGAAATACATTTGTTAGGCAAGAGGGAGCCACTAATTCCCTTTGTGATCCTACTGCAGAGACTGCCATCACTTTGAGTCTACACTGCCAAGCACACAACTCCAATTTAGCAAAAGAAAATATGAGTGTAATTAATGAAGAACAGTACTGCCTAACACACTTTTTTTTTTTTTAAAAAAAAAAAAAAAACTTCAACCTCTTTATTGGCTCCTGCTAATTTAGCAATTGTGCAGACGATATTGTTAATAAAACTGTTCCAAAACCTGGACATCCAAACCACCTACGCTTATCTCTTGCCCTCTAGAGACTCTTCATTAACAGTTTCACTCAAGCCAGATGCTTTTTGAAAAACAAATAAACAAACAAAAAAACAAAACAAAACAAACAAAAAACCACAGCTCAAGTTCTCCCTCTTCGTCCAGTGTAGGATGTGAAATTTTTCACACTCACATAAATTATACCAGTGTTTTCTTTTTAATCCCATTAAGGCTTCTCAAAGATCAGTAGTGTACGTATATCAGATCAATGTATGAACCATTTCCCAACAATTTTATAAAATTTATTTAATCTGCAGCATTAGTAAAGTAGTCGTACGGCAGCTCAAGCCTTTTCCAGGAAATGAGCTGTACATATTGTTAATGCATATATTTCTTATTTAAGCATTCCGGAGCTTATATATAAATATGCTTCTTTGACACCATGGCTATCACTAGACCTAAGTGATCAGTACAAAAAAAAAATTGCAAACCCACTAATTTTTCCTTCAGTTTCTTAATATATTTGCCTCAGCAGAGCTAGTTACATTTTGATCGTGTTTAGTTTTGCATGACTGAATTTTACAGGCATTTCCCTAGGTTTATTGGACAATTTGAACACAGCAGAAGCAGTTATAGTTTGACCAGGAGGCTACAGGTATGAGTATTACCAGTATGTTTGTTTAATCAGATAACAGAAACAGCATGGTATTCTATAAAGTTACCACCCAATTTTAAGTGCATAATTCTTAAGCCCAATACATAGGAAGCAGTTATCAATGAGATTGGAACTAGATGATTGTTAAGGCCCCTTCCAACACAAACCATTCTATGATCATGCTACAACTGAAAAAGATGAAAACTACAAAATCTAAGGGTCACTGAGAATATACCATACCAAAGGACAGAAGTCCACCTGTTAAATCATGTGGTCTTGGATTAAAAGTCTCTTTGAAATGACTGAAGTACCTAGAACTCACATAAAAATGAGATGTTTCCAAATGTTCTCTCTTGTCTCTCCCTCAAAACCCAGTATTACCATCAAGCATTTTAACTTACTGAAGTTTCCTCCTCATCAGACAGGATAATGCTACTGGAAACCAGAAAAGGCAATGATTTCAGACAAGAACAGACAGCCGTCCCACAGCATAGAATTTTCTTATTACACTTATATGCATACAAGTTAACTACTTTAATTAGTTAAGTACATGGAAGTAATGGTGTGCAATTAAATACAATGGCTAATTACAGCTGTATAACTAATAACTGTGACTGAATAAATATGAAGTTTGGCATACATACTTAAAAAGCATGAAAAAAAGTTCAGTCACTCATCTCACATATGGATTGAGCCTACATTCATGTATTCAATTTTTCAGAAGAATCTGACTATTAATCTTGGATATTTAAAATACTTTTGGGTGTATAGCATCAGAGTATATATAGAGAGGTTTTATTGTTGAATATAGCACACTTCACAGGAAGTGAGCTTGATCTGATCAAGAATCTACCAAAACAGAAAAATATTCCCTCTGCTCCTTTCCTGTGTCATAGAAAGTATCTGAAGGTGAGCTATGTTGTCTCTATGTGCAACTAATTAGTACAATACCAGCTCATTTAAAAGTAGGATGCAATCACACTGAAACAAATTATAGCTTAGCCCTTTGTTGCCAACTGCTTTCTTGACCATTTTCAATTTGGGTGTATGGATTATTCAGTCCTAGAAAATAGTTCTTAATTATCACCATTATAAAAACAGATTTGAAAAGGAATGGTGATTACACACCATCTGGAAATGTGCTCAAGCTGTCAAAAGAATCTGTGGATAGCTCCTCTACACAGTATTCACATTTCAGCAGGAAATGAGACTTGGTCAACAGGGAAGAATTCATTCAGTTTCATGCACTTTTTAAAATGTGTTTGGCATATCAAATAAAGTTCAACTATAAAGTGAAACAATTTCACTTTAAGAGGTTTTTATAGGATGTGTGCTAACTTGATACACCGCCATACATGAACACACTAAAGAAACGAATGAATCAGTGCTAAAACAGCATTCATAAAAGGCCAGAATAAGGACAAGAAAACACAGATATGAAAGGGTAAGGGAAGAAGGAAGTAATATGAAAAAAAAAAAAAAAAAAGATAAAAACAAGGCACCATTCCCCTCCTCCTCTGTTCAATGTCAGCCAGACTCCACCAGCACCTGTAGAGGTACCAACAGAGAGGGTATCCTGGCAACTGGGTCTTCAGAGATCCCTGCTGGGGGCAAACCCGGTACTAAGCATCCTTCCTTCCGTGTCTAACAACCTGGCACAACCTCTGTTAGCTTGGATAAAAATGCAATTAAGCACAATCGCTTGCTGACTAATGTACAACAAGGAATGAGGAAATGAGGTTCATCCGTGCCGCTGGTATTGAGGATATGCAAACAGTAAATAATGGGCAATCACGTAATCATTGCCCTGGAAAACAAAATAAAACTAAAAGTTGTGCTCAAGTGTTTAATAGGAAGAGCGCATTGTGTACAGAAGTGTTTTGGTGACAAAAGATGCAAGTGTGATAGAAGATATGAAAACAGGTTTTAATAGAGAGGGTGCAGGTCCAGGGGCATCTCAGAAGGCACATGGAGGGTAGCAAAACCTGCTCGAGACACTGAAACTTGAACGTTGACAGGATGACATTGCCATAAACAGGGGAATAAACAGTAAATTCTGTCTTACTCCTTCTTTCTGAATGCAAGTAAGTTGAGAGAAGCAGCCCATTGCCTATTTTGTCTTTAAAACATACAGTTTTATTCAAATAAGAAAAAAAATGAAGTGAACAATAGGTGGAAAACATAAAATATCCCCAGCTTCCTTAAACATAGAAGGAGGCATTACTGTTCTATACTCACCTTAGCTTATCAAGCCATTTTAAAACCTAGACACAGCTTTGCTACTTTTTTCCAGTTCATTTGTAAAGTTGGATGAAAGTTGAAGCCAGTTACAGTGGTAGATATTCTGTATCTTCTTAAAAATGCCATTCTTGGTTCTCCTTTCCAGATATTTGAATAAAGTACAGTAAAGTTCATTTTATGAATACCTTGAATCTTTCCTTCCCCTTTCACTCCTCATAAACTTTTTTTTTTTTTATTTTGTTTTTCATTTTCATGCTTCCCAAAGTTTCCCCTATTTTTCCTATTTGCATTTCCTCAGGATATTCTCTGTATTTTCCTTCCCTTGCAACACTTTTTCTTCTTGAACAAGATTTCCCAAGGCCTATCAAATTAAACAGATACCCAGAAAACCCACAGATTCATCAAGCTTTAAAAGTAAACCTCTGCAAATAAAAACTGAGTCTCCGAGTATTTAAGGCACAGCTCCGAAAATGCACACACAAACCCCAATGCATACCATCTCAAGAGATCTCAACAGGAAACTGGAACAGATGCTTAAAATACATACACATATTCTGCTTAGTTTCTGTAAGGTGACAGGCTGTTGTAGACTCAGAGCGTAGCCTTAGCACACAAGCAAGCACATGACTCAGCAGCAGGCCAAGTGGCTGAGCACCCTCAGGGTCCACACTGCCCTGGCCTTGGCTTGGTTAGAACAACACTGCTGTTAGACCACTGCACGAGGCCGTGCCAGAAGTTGCCCCTTGCCACCTCCCACCAGGCCCATGTTGCCCAGGCAGGGGCCAAGTGCCAGGTGAGGCAGCGAGCTCCCCCTGCACTATACTGCCACTGTGCTTGCAGGTCACCATTTGGCACCACCTGGGAACTGCCAGTCAAAATCAGATCAGAGTGAGAATGGGCTAATCTCTGCACTTCGTTGCATAAAGCTTTTGCAGGCTAAGAACATTTCTTACCCTGAGAAAAGGATTTAAATAATGTAAAAGATATTTTTAAAATTCAAATTAAGTGGATATCGCTATTTATTGCCCTTGGGAAACCAAATTCTAGCACCTCCCAAAAATGTCTTTTTCCCATTGAGCATCAAAAATAAAAATGATTTTTCATTTTCACATTAAAAATGTTCAGTTTTCCATATCAACTGAAAATAACTTTAAGTTCCTTGAACATTCTGAATGACCATCAGAGATTATTTTCAAGTTTGTTTCAACTAATTTTCACTGTTTGAGTTAGATAGGTTCCTATAGTTAAAAACATGCATTAGGAATTAAAATACAATGGAAGTTACGAACTCTCAGCATCCATTACAATACACGAGTTCAATGGACTTTGAATCCACTCCTGAATGACAATCAAGATTTCTTTTTTTCCCCTGTTAACTGTAATGCTTATCATAATTGAAGAAAAGAGATACTACTCATATATTATGGCCAATACTAATATATGAAAACATTGGGTGGATAATGGGCTAATAAATTAATCACAGAAAGAAATTCTGTCTCATGTCATTTCCTATGGCATACATCAAAGCCTTCCAATGGAGCACCATCTGTAACTGATTCCTTCCCCCTACCACCAGAAAGGTTTTAGTCTGTTCTTATGGTAGTACTACATTTTCCCATCTGCAGGTATTTTAAAGTATATGCCACTTCGTAATACATTTTATAACTTATCAAAGAAATTTCAAAGGGAATGAAACTAGAACATTTGAGAAAGAAAGCATGTTTCATAATTAACAAAGTAACTCTCATACAGATTCATCCAAGTATACAAAGTTACCAGTTCAGGTCTGGTAATATTAGACCTCACTTACCTCTCATCATACTTCCTCCATCAGCAATTTGCCTCCTCCAATGACACCTCAGGTGCAGAGCTTGTCTCTAAGGATGCCAACATCTGAACATACTGGGCTAAGGGAGGAACAAAACATGCATCCTGGGACAAGACTGACAACCCCTTCATGAGAACACATGACTTTCTCCAACTCCATCTTCAGCATCAAACAACCAAACACCAACACCCACCAAATCACCTCCAAGTAAAATAAATATTATGAGTTTCATACTGTTCTCTGACACTGGAACTTGAACAGAATGTGTGTGTATAATCTCAAAAAACAAACAAAACAAGTGGAAAGACACATTAATTCCAATTCCCACTCTCCAATATTTGACCAGACAGGAAACAGTGTATAGTCAAAGACAATGGCTCAACACTAAATGTTTAAAGGTATTTCAGTGGGTGATTTTCACTTATTTAAACTATAGTATTTCATATTTGTGCATGGGAGAAAAATACAGATTTAACATGAACTTTCTTTACAAAATTCCACTGTAATGCACACCTCCCTTTGTACAGTATGCCCACAAGAGCTTTTAACAATGCTCAAGTTGAAAAGAAAGCAAATCAACTCTGAAAGAAAAAAGCAGTTAAATGCACTCAGAGACAGTTATCGCATCCTTTCTGGTAGACAGTATTTCTAGTCATTTCACCTGATGTCTGATGTCAATTCTTTATCAATGTAAATAAAAACAATATGACAAGTCAGAGCTGAAGTCCATCAAAGATGTAGATACTTTATCAGATCTCTGTGACTATAATACCAGCATTACCAACAACTGACTACCTTTTCTTTTACCTATGTGCTTACTAACACATGTGCAAAATAAGAATTTTTTCCAGCATGCATGTAATAATGTCAATTATTTTTTCTGAACATGATAAACAACTTCAGATAAATACAGTAAATAGGATGTTTATGATGTTCTCCTCTGAATAAATACATGCTGTAAAATAGTGCAAACCTACTAGTGTTATAAGCATTGCTTTTCATTTACAGGTGAAACAAGAGAGCTTTGTTCATGGTAAATACTTTCTGAATCAAATTATTTGTAATGAATTTGCAAATAATTTGTAAGCTGTCATTTGGTAGGGAAAAATGCACATTTAGATAAACACGTGAAAAATTCCTCCAACAGCTTTCACAACCTTAATACTATCTCTAAGTCCATATCTAAATACACCCACAGCATTGATGGAACCAGGAAGGGGATGCTGGGAGCTCATCATTCTGTGCCTTCCTTGTTCTTATATTCTTCACTTAGCAGGTGCTCATGTACCATTGGAAGAAGACAGTAGACAACACGCACCTTTGGAGTGACCAAACACAATATGGCTGTTGCTACAAACTTAGTTTTTTCTCAGATGATCACCATTATTTCATAAGAAGGTAGCAAATGTTTTCTCAGGGGCACCTTTTCTTGTACCAAGTAATTTAAAACTGGCACAAGGATTTTCCTTGCATCAGTAACATACCCTTGGCAGATGCTGTTCAAATCCAACCAAATTTGTTCGAAGTCACAAACACACAACACAATGCTATAGAGCTGGGCAGTATTGTAACAACAGCCTTTCTTTCTTAGCAGGCACAGAATTGGACATAGGCAGGACTTAGTATCACAGCTACTTCTAACATAAGCACCTTTTCTTCTGGGGTCTTAGGAAGGAAGTTTGTCTGTCTTGCCTGTTCTCATTGCTGTTGCTGAACAAGAAGCAGCTATATGTTTCTGGAATACAATACAACAGATAAGAAAGTAAAAAAAAAAAAAAAAAAAAAAAAAAAAAAGGAAAGACCGACCATACGCAGATTCAGGGTGGAAAGAAGCAACCCTAGAGGCTAAGGCAGCACATGAGATGAAAAGAGAAAAGCTGTAAAGTGAGGAACTACAAGTCTTTGGAGACAACCTTCCCCTGACACCTAGCAAACACCTAAGGCCATTTAGAAAATAGATACTGGCACATGAAGTCCATAGCCATCAAACATCATGTACTCTACTGTCTGAAGTGCTACACACTGTACTCTGCATCTAGAGAAACTTGTATTTCTGACTACTCAAGAAATTATGTGCTTCAAAGCTACTCATGCTAATACTCATATGCTTTAAGTCTGTTCCAGAAAGTAAGGTTCAAGGAAAGCATTCAGAAATTAGGAAATATCAACAACTAGGGTAGGTCATGCTGTTGAAATTTAAATCCTTTATAAATACTTATCAGAACAGACCCTTTAATAACCTAATTACATCCTAATTTTAGCAGAGCCTCTAATTTCTTCAGAGCTCAAGGTGGATGGTGCTCAGAAAATGCTATATGGCACGATACAGCTTCCTTTCTCTCTAGTGCCTGTCTTACTCATTATGGAAATTAAGAAAAGTGCAAAATGACACTTTAAATAAAATGGTGGACACCTCAAATTACAAAGTGAAATAACAGTTGCCTTTTTTGGGCCATAACCTCTCATAAACTCGTGATCTCAAGCTCACTTCCCCACAAGATGAAGTAACTTTACCTAAAAAGCTATTGTTGAGCCAATTTCATTAAATATTGCAAATCATTCAGATTATGGTCATAAATGCCACAGAAACCCCATGAGGGAAATTAATAATTCTTCCTAAAGTGCAGTGTTTTGATCATGTGCAAGAAGTATAGCATACAGCCACTACTTAATGATGAACATAATGAAGAATCATTTAGCAGTTCCCCATTTAGCAAATGCTTTCTCCCTTGTGCAGTGATGAATGCTAAGGTTTCACAGAAACATTTACAGTAAATGATTATGCAATTAATGACCACATCAACGCATACACAAAAGGGAGACCACAAGAATTGAAGGGCTACTTTAATTTCGACCTTTTTCTAACTTCTGTGTTTGACTTTGAAACCTGAATGTTCTTGCTCTAGAACTTTACACATAAATGTTATACAAATTATTTGAAGTATTTGGCCTAGTGCTAAGAGCAAGTCCAGACAGTACATACATATTTTGAATTAATACACATATTTGTACCATACTTGTACTGCATTCTGTGTTACATAGCAGAGAGAAAAAAATTGCTTAGAACTCAACTCAGCCTAAGAGGAAAATTACACATTAAGGATTGTACTTACAATCATACACTTTTCAGTCAGTAAATGACCTTTAAGTGTTTTTTCCTTGAAAGACAAATTTAAGCTGGCATAATCGTGTCTTGAATAAAAACATTTAATATTTTCTTCTTGTTATATATATCCCCACTGGGACCAGAAATAAAGTTTGTATAAAGATCATACACCAAGCCCTCTACAGTAATTTATGGTCTGTAAATGGGTTTCAGCTTGATAGGAACATTCACTGGTGAAAGTAATCTAAAGACATGGGGCTGTACCACATAACAGTGCAGACAGACTGAATAAACCCTTATTTAAGGTATGTGCAGTCAGAGATCAGGGTGAATACCTACTACTCGTGTGCCATATGATACACACTTTTTTTTTAGGATCACAATTTCTAACGTTGTTTTGTTTTATTTAATTTTTTTTTTTTCCCCTACATTAAAACTCTCTGTTCATATGTTGATCAGATCAGTAGATGGTTCTGAAATTGCAGTGATAGGGATATGATCTTTTACCAGACTTCCTACAAACTTCATTTTGGTGTCCAATGGGCACATACAGTTATCAGAAAACTTGCATGGACAACACATTAGGCAACATCAGAGTAGCTCATAAATGAAAACTATTCCACAAAACCACAACACTGAGATTCCTTTTCAAATGAAATTTCTATGCTTATACAAGAGTGGTACCATGGAGTGGGACTGGAAATGGGCAGCCAAATGAAGCCTGGAGTAATGAAGAAATACATACCAGGAGTTTTTGTTGTGGTGAGAGGTGTGGGGATTTGAATTAGAAATTAGGGTTACACTTGAATGAACGAGAGACTCGAGATGCAGTTGTAATTGGACTACTATCAGGCATTTAAAGTAAAGCTGGAGAAGCAAAGACATCTTTTCCAAATGGATATTTTTTTCCCCTCTCTTCTGAGTCCTCCAGAAGAGAAAAAATATTTCATGTAACCAGTGCCAATATCTGATTTTTAGAGTTCTCCCATGATATCAGTGAAGTAATGAAATACTGTAATTCAATGTTATGTTCCAAAATTCTTCAGATTTTTCACTCATGGAATGGTTTGTGATGCAAGTGAGTTTTGTCTATCTTGCATTAACCATTTCCTCCTTCCATGAAACAATATCTAATTTTTCACCATGAATTAACACCTACAGTGCTGACCTGTCACAATGGAGACACTCAATTAATGCTTAACAACTTAAGCTGCTCTGGTTTGCCTGAATTTTCTGCATCTAAATTTAGCATTGCGATCCCTTGCCAATTTTCAGCTTCCCTGCAGAGTGCTAAATATTACATGCTGTTTCATACCTGTGCAATATTAGGTGCATTGACCTATGTGTTTTCTGCACAAATATCACTCTCATAAAAACATTTCAAACTAACAAGTTTCAAAATTTCTTTTTTTTTTTTTTTTTTTTNTTCAAACTAACAAGTTTCAAAATTTCTTTTTTTTTTTTTTTTTTGAATCTGCAGTAACAACTTCTTAACAAATGAAGAGTGAATTATATGCAAACATAGAACTGGTAAGATATAACATGAAACTAATGTAAAAAAAAAAAAATCCTACAGATAGTATTTCTTTTGTTGAAAGAACTTATCCATGAAACAAATATTCCTATCACATACATTTGAGAAAATATACCAGGAAAAAGTTGGGCATTTTAATATTGTGGATATGAAGCACTTAGAAATAACTTAAATGGATACATTCGATGTGGAGAAGAAATACCACACACAGTACAGCTACCCTGCAGTTAATAGCTGCATTTTTTTTTTCCATTTTTTCCTTGTGATGCACAATCCCTTTAGAATTTGTTCCAAATAAGGTTTCACATCTTTGTAGCATGTGATATTAATTTATGTTTATACACGTATTAAAAATCCATTAAAACATTCAATTTAAGAGAAAGAATCCAGCATTAATGAGTCACTAGAGTTTAAAAACGTCTTAAACCATAGATTTATCATCAGGATTTACTGAGAGATTTACTGTCCTTTATAGTCAAGGACTGTAGTATACCCGAACAACAAAAATATGAATCAAAATACTGGACAGAAAGTACCCAAGTAGAAGGCCAAATTCTGTCTATGGATGCATAATACTCAAAAATTACTCAAATTTTTCATTAATGTAATTAAAAAGACAAAATAACATTTATTGAGAAATGTTCTTACTATAGCAACTTTCTTGACAATATCCTTGGTTTGTAGTGAAATAGAATGGAGAGGAGAAACTAGGAATATTAATGCTTACATTTTTATATATGTAGTTAAGAAAGAAAATATACGTTATATATGTTTATCCTAAAGAAAACTGCTTTAGGATAAATCTAAAGGTGACCCTGCCCCTCTGCTCCATGCCGGTGAGATCCCACCTGGGGAACTGCGTCCAGATGGGGAGTCCTCAGCACAGGAGGGACATGGACCTGTTGGAGCGTGTCCAGAGGAGGGCCACAAAAATGATCCAAGCGGTGGAACACCTCCCCTGTGAGGACAGGCTGAGAGAGCTGGGGCTGTTCAGCCTGGAAAAGAGAAGGCTCCAGGGAGACCTGACAGCAGCCTTTCCGTATCTAAAGGGGGGCTACAAGAAAGAAGGGGACAGACTCTTCAGCAGGGTCTGTAGTGATAGGACATGGGGAAATGGTGGTAGATGCCCCATCCCTGGAGACCTTCAAGGTCAGGCTGGATGGGGCTCTGAGCAACCTGAACTAGCTGTGAACGTCTCTGTTCACTGCAGGGCAGTTGGACTAGATTGCCTTTAAAGGTCCCTTCCAACTCAAATGATTCTATGATTCTACTTTGCATAACACTATTCCTTTTTGCCCGCTCCTCTTACCCAAGGAGGAAGTATATTAGAACTAACACAATATAACCTCAAACTTGTCCAGAGTACACTTGATGAATATTTGTCACCTTCTGCATCCTTTCTAGATTTAATATTAAAAATGTTTTCAAATCATATGATGCCACTATATTCCAGACTATAAAACAATTACTAAATCATATGTTGACTCAAATTTTTCCACCTTATTTTCTACCGAGTAAAACATAATGATGGCATTTAAATAAATAATTTTTGTCTTCAGTTGTACCACTTTCAGCTGCATTTGCTTAGAATAATCAAAATAGGAGAAACAGTAAATTAAAATGGAAAAATTAACAGCTTCCATGCAGAAACTTGGGTTTTGAGAAGTTCAGATGTTTAAGAACAATACAGATTAAGTTTTGGGGGAAAACAAAACAAAACAAACAAACAAAACAAACAATAAACAAGAAATAATAATTTAAAAGTTCATATTTATCCAAACTGAACTATCGTTGATATGTATATTTTTTTTGGCAGCTGTACCTAGAGATATTACTCAGGACAGAAATTCAGTGCTGGATCCTGAACACATTCAAAATGAAAGACAACAATGATCTGACATTCTATGGCAAATCAAAGAGATGGAGGAAAAATACTAAATTGCATTGGTAAATCTTAGTTTTGCATAAAACAGGTACAATGACAATCTGAAGAAATGAGCTCAATGGAACCTCACGAAGGTCGACAAGTGGAAGCACAAAGTTCTGGGGCTGGGGACTACCCAGCTGGAAAACAGCTTTGCAAAAAAAGGACTTGTTCATCTTGGGGGTCTACCAGGACCCACATGAGCCAGCAACATGTCCTAGCAGTAAAGAAGGTTAATGGTATCCTCGGCTGCAATAAGCAAAGCATTTCCAGCAGGTGGAGGGAAGTGATCTTTCCCTTCTGTTCAGCACTGCTGAAGACACACCTGGAGTGCTGGGTCCAGTTCTGTGCTTCTCAGTGCAAGAGTGGCATGGACATACTGGAGAGAGTTCAGTGAAGGGCCACAAAGATCATGAAGGAACTAGATTATCTCTCCTAAGAGCAGAGGCTGAGAGGAGACTTTGTCAATGTCTATAAATACCTAAAGGGTAAAATAGGGCAAACAGCCAAGCTCTTCTCAGTGGTGCTCAGTGACAAGCAAGAGACTGGAACACAGCTGGTGCTGTCTAAACATTAGGAAAACTCTTAGAGTGAGGATGACTAAGCACTGGCACAAATTGGCAAGAGAGGTTGCAATGTTTTCAGTATTTTCAGTCTTTAAACTATGGAAAAGGCATCTGGAATGGCCCTGAGCAGCCTGACACATGTTACAATGGCCCATGTTACATGTAACAAAAAAGGGGAGTCAGACCAGATGATGTCTCCAGAGGTCCCTTCCAACCTCAGCCATTCTGTGAAGTAGGTCACATGCACATGGGCTGCATGTCTAAATGCATTTTATCATCTTCAATACAAAAAATATTTATATTCATTTATTGTTTTGCTCAGTACAGCATCAAATGTGGAAACGTATTCAAATCTTTTTCCATTAAATCTGACAGAAAATGAATATCTAGGCTTATTCTGAACTGAATTTCTAGGCTCAACTCAGAATGGGCCAGGCAACCCATGGTTGCATCTGCCTTCACCCATCTGTCTGAAATTTCATTGCTTAGATTACTCACAGTAGTTTTAAAGAAGAAACAGTTGTTTGAACATAAAGAGAAATACACTGCAATTAGGTGAGAGGAGAATGGAAAACTCACATGTATAGACAAAGTAAGATGCTTCATATTTAGAGTTACTAAGCACTGACAAAATTTGAAATTCCCAGAAGGAGAAAGACAACAACAGACAGAAATAAATACATTCCATGTACTCAAACATACCAACTCAAAGTTTTGTCAGGATCCTTCCAAACAAAATTAGCTAATGCAGTAAGGATGTGTAACAAGCAGATCCAAGTATTTCTCTTCGGGTAAAGGAATTTTATACATTTTCTATTTGATGGCTAGTATTTGTGTTCAGCTTACAGAGCTCACAAGATGACATTTATAAAATATCCTGAACTTCCATCTGACTCTACTAAATTGTCTAACAGTTTATTATTGCTGCAGCTGAAATAACTGGATATCTGCCTTGCATCTTTTGTGCTGCACAGTGGTTGCTGAACAGCAACTGAGACTGCAGTGTCCCCATTATCAAACTGCTATCACTTTTTTTTTTTTTTTTTTTAAATAAAAACCTTTTAAGTAGCATCAATTTGATGATCTGCAGATAGCATCTATGTAGGTCTTAAGACATTCATGCTGTGAAAAATATTCATACAACAAAAGGTAGATGGACAAGAAGATAAGTAATTGGTTACATGCTTGGGACTTCCCACAGCGTTTTGTTTTGGTTAAAAATAAAAACCTCTTTTTCTAGTCTCTTGAATATCATTGCTGGCAGTCACGTTTTCAGATTGCAGTCTGCTCTGGCAATCCTCTTCTTGGAGAAAGGGCATATGGATACCAAGATCTTAAAATTTCTTTAACAGGTAACGGATGCGTATTTAACTCCGGAGCATCTCTCTTCTCTTCTCCTCCAAAAGAACTACAGTGAAATTAGCATAGTACACTGACATTTGATAAAGGTTTTATATGAACATTTTGGGGCGTTGTCTAATTAAATTACATAACAGTTTTCATTTGTTTCACAGCTAGGTTAAAAAAAAAAAAAAAAAATGGACTGAGATCAACCATGTGGGCTCAGGCTGTGGGTCCAGGTATCCCAGTAATTCACCTCCAAACATTGACTGGTGGCAAAAGGCAAATTTAGAGTGATCCTTTCACCAACTGGAGAACATATCCACCTCATATTCCAGTGAGTAATTTGAAGGAATAAACTTGAAAAACAATGAAGCTCAGTGCAAGCAAGGATGCATGTAAAGACAATCATGGAGTTTCTCTGCTTATGTGGTTGAACTGACCTTCTTTTCTTTATATGACTCACATAAGAGGATTTGGAAAAGATTTTTCGCAAAGAACAAAGGAGAACCCCAAACTTTCCCTGAAAGGGAAAAAAATCAAGTCAATTTGTATACAGGTATTTTCGTAGCAGGTTCTCATCTGTAACAGCTCTTAGAGCTGATCTGTCTGGATAGGGCCCACAGAAAGCTGAAACCACAGGTGCTGAATACCCCAATTCTGATGGCAACACAGTAAAACTGACATTTCAGTAACATTGTACCTTTTTTAATATATATATTTTTTTAAATAATAAAACTAGTTCTCTTTGCACATTGGCAAACTCATGGAAAGCAAGTTCTTTCCAATCTGTTGTTACTCACTGATGAGCTTGATGCAGCAGTAGAGACATACAAATATCACCTCATGAAGAAATCATTAATGAAAACTGCAGTGGCATTCCAGAGTAATTTAAGAAGAAAAACCCAGGAAAACTTATTTTGTGTTTCTATTCCAGGACAAATCATGCTAACAAACTAGGTAAAGCTCAACACATTCTGTTTTTCACACCCTGAGGAATAGGTCCAATAGTTAGAATAAACTTTTGCTCAACAGAAAATGAGACCATCATTTCTGGGCTCTTTAAGAGGCAGGACCTCACTCTATCATGTATAACCACCATTCCCACTTTTTCATACATGCCCGCTGCATGCAGCACCTTTTAAAGATGTGCTTAAAACTGTGTTATCACAGAACCCAGAAAGCTTTTGTCTCCAGAAAATACATACTTTTCACTGAATCTGTCCTAACCATGCTGTTTCTCAAGTCCAGATGTCTCAGCCCTGAGCCATGTGTTGCCCTGTTCATGTAGCAATAAAAAATGAAATTTTGTTCTATTCTGAGTCAATAGCAAAGCCAATATTGATTTCACCTGTTAAATCAATGCTCCAATGACTCCTATTTCATGAGATTGTCAAAACATTACTGCAGAAAAATTAATACACAAACTATGAATTAACAATCTCAAATGCAGCAATGGTTTATCCCTTCTTTTGGTTTGTTTCAAATGTAAAGCCATGACACAAATTCATATTTAATTTTTATAGAAAAATACACTTTTTACAGATGCTTGACACCCATTGTTTTGAACTGATACAACCAAATACCTTCTAAACTAATAAAAAATGAGAATTGTACCCTAAATTGCACAGAGTTTCTTTAAAAGCCTTTAAAACACACTGAGGTCTATGAGAAATAGAAATCCCTTTCTGAACTTCATATATGTGAGGAGAGATGAAAGCATTCTCTTTCATGTCAATTCTCATAGGAGATTTCTGTAAATTTCCTATTCCGTTCAAGGTCCATCTATTATATTCATCTCTTCATCATGTAACTCAGTGCAAGATATCATCAGCCCTTCACAATACCAGAATGGCAAAAAGAGGCAAATAATGGAAAACTGCACCCACCGTGATTTTGAGTTTCCATCAGAACAATACATTAACCAAAACACCTCAAGTCATTATTTTTGGTGCGATTAATTCCTTTCCTAAAGCAAAGGAACAAACAAACAAAACCACCAAGACCTCTTTGATATCAATTACATTCCATTCATCACTCAAGTCAAGAAATCGTAGTATCAAACTCTTCCCTTCTTAAAACACAACTTTTAAAGTATAGGTAAACACATATGTATAGCGAGTTAACAGCCTTGAATTCTCTTTTGGGAGCCTGTTGGGAGTTTCAGGTTTCATAGAACAGGCAGACATTGCTATATTCAGAAGGCAGCTGCTTTTGCCTGTTAACACAATCAAATTCCTGTTTAAACAAGCTGATTATAACAACTGACCCTAGTGCTTTTACTTTTCTGTAGTGTTCACTGTACAACACTGTGTGCAATAGTGGAACAGAAGATATGGACGACAACACACATTTCCCTGTTAACGTATAACTCCTCTGGAATACTAAGACAGACTAGAAATCTTATTACAGTTAAAAACATTTAAAGGAAAGAGGTGCAATTCCTTTAGGCAATCTTCCATTTCCAGTCTTGTATCTTTTTGGGTAACCAAAAAACATTACTGTAAATTTATTTCAAAACTGCAAATACAAAAGTTCTGGTATCACAGACTGACCAGCATGGGCATCATTAATCCACAAGCATTCCAGGGTTCATGAGGCTTTGGGTGAGCTGAGGGCTTAACTGTACCACTTGCAGAAGAACATTGTATATGTACAGTAAGCATCTATATTTACAATTTGAGGTTAAGGATGACTTACATTCTAATATTCCCTTCCTAACAAGCCTGTAATATATACAATAGCTGACATGCCCTGTAGCTAAGTAAAGCTAACTCAGGGGCAAAAGCAAGACAGAACATCACAACATAGCAAGAGCACTGGATACTTTTTTTTTTTTTTTTACTTTTGTTTTCTTATTTTTTGAAACTGTATAATTTATTTTGAAAGAATAAAACAATGTTAAAGAACCACAAAGAAAAAAAAAAATAAATGAATCACTCAACTCTGTCTTACAAAAATTGAAGAGCTTGATCAAAACCTGGGAGCTAACACCATCCCAAAAGCTTTTCTACTTGCACCTTCCCTGTCCTGCAGATTGATAGTGCTCCCAGCAGTGCATTAGCATAACCTGGAGTTGGTCAATACCACAACTGAAGGAAAATGCCACCTAGTGAATGCCCAGTGGCACATTCCTTACCACCAGGTATGTATTGCTGCAGGTATACCACCCTAGACCAGATCAAGACTACCTGTCTAGGTCATGAATTCCAACATGCCTCAAGCTGTGCAGCTTTAGGAATGATGCATTCAGCTGTAGTAATGATCCATGTACTGTCCTCTGAACTCCCTCTCATGCCAAGTGATACTCTAACATTCATGGTATGCGAATGGAACTCCAAGCAGTCCCACTTCCAGAAATATGTTCCTACTGAAATAAAACAGACACAAGTGGATACTCCATATGAACTACACGATTATTGGAAGTTTATCAAACTTCAAAAGATTCTGTCTCCTTGTTTAGGATAATGGTTTGGACACTTACATAGCTGGAAGATTTATTCTTGAATTAATATTCTTGCCCTACAGCAAGTGAAAAAAAAAAAAAAAAGAAAAGAAAAAACACCCAATAAGGTCTCTGATAAGCATAACTTAATCCTGTGTTTTTGTTTATTTGAATACAATTTTTTTTCTCAACTTTTAAGCTTTTGTTAAACCCAGTGTCTTAAAATCACCATTATGCCTTTTGCTGGAACAATAGCTACAAACAGGTAATAGAACATATGGTAACCTATCTGCAGTACTAGACACACCCGAATAAAGGAAAAAGCTGTGTTGTACCCAATAATGGCACACGACCTGCATCTTCAGTGGTACTGACTTTGCATCATTGGTGCAAAGGGAAACATCTGGAGTGAAGTTTGCAGCAAAATTATGTCACTCTTTAGAATTCATTTATTTTTAAAACTGTAAAACTCGGTTCAATTTTCAGTTTAATTTTCAATTAAACTGCTTCAGTTTTCAGTGATATTTGTATCTCCCTGGTATTTAATTGCACCATGGAGAACAAACTTAGTTCATCTACTCCAAAAAGAGAAGGTTGCAATTAAAAGCCAAAAGCCTTCTTCAGAAAGGGTCCTTTAAAAGGCATCCCCCCCCCCCCCCCCCCAAGAGTGGAAAATGATCACTTCCATGAATTCCTTTTTTTCTCTCCCTGCCCAGAGACAGTTGCAGTGTAAAAGAGTGCAGGCTGCGTGCCTGGCACACGGGCCACCCTGGGAAGCACTGCACACAACCAGTCAGAGTGCAGAACAATGCAGGTCAACAACTTTGTGAATATACTCATTATATAGCATGTACTTTATGCTCAGCTTACAGGCACTCTCAACCACCAGAAGAGATATAACCTCCTTAAAACAGACTTCTTAACTTCTAAAATCTCTCTCAAACGCATCCTTCACACCAGTATTTTAGAACTAAGTTTACTTGCTAAGACTGTGGAGTACACAAGGAGGGATAACGGAAGAGAGTCCTTATACATATACAAAATAATGATTAAGTCATTTCCAGCCACAAACAAAAAGCATAACTGACTGACATTTTGAAGACTTAATCTGTCTGATGACTTCTTTGGAGAGATGACAGTTTATAATAGATGGAGATCTGCACGTTAACCTTTTAGGTTTTTATTTAAAAGGCTTAGTCTGGGGCTTTAAAAGCTTAAAACATAATCTTTTAAAATAAAAATGGTAAGGTCAGAAGCAGTTGTTTTTTCTACAATATTAAACTTCAAGATCAGCACTACTTCACTAAAACTCTGGAGGAACAGAATGGCAAGCTGTATTTTAGCATTCCCTTTACAAGCAAATTTTCTCTTCCATTTTCACCGATGTACAAATACAGCCCCTCTGGTAAATTACAAGGTAGAAAAACATTTATATAATGTTACCATATTATATTAAAACACTAACTGGTGTTATTGCTTGTAACAAGTGGTTTAATGAACAAAACCGTTATTAAATTACTTCTGATTATTATATTTCCTCAACATAATGAAATTCTACGTAAGACCTAAGGTAACATTTTGATCCACAATTTGAAGGCTTTACAAATCTATTTTAAATGTCATTTTGAGACTGTTTGTAGATTCTTAGTATTTTGTTCCTTTTAGCCTTTCTCATTTTCTATTCCTTGTATAGGAGACTACTTAGCAACATTTTGTTCAACCGATTGCAAAGCTGCCACTCTTCCCCTCAAGGATCTCTCTCTTTAGAGAAATGGGCATGTTTCAGAACTTTCTGATGGTTCCTCCCATTATATCACCTTCTATGTAGTGTAACAAGGCATCTTTTGGGTAGAAAACAAGAAATCGAGACTCAAATTAAAAACTATTAGTGCAATTTTCACAAGTCATTTATTTCAATCATGAAAAATATGCAAGCTATTTTGATCCTTGAGAGAGAACTCTCTCCAAAGTAAACGTTAACATTGCCTGAATCAAATTGGAAAAAAAGTTTTTCACAGGAAGAATGTGCATTTACTGTCAGCCACTGGTAAAAGTCATCAAATTAGCTAGCAGAATATTTCTCCTGCATAACCTAGTGGGCTTAAAATTGTCACAGTTCCGTGATAATCATGAGATGGGATTTCAGTTCTGCAGAAGCAGCTGAACATTGAGTACTGCCTGTTTAAAAGCAACACAACAGAACAGCCCTTCTGCCTGACTTCCCTCATGAAGAGAAATTTAAAGGAAAAAAGAGAACACAAGATGACCAAAAAGTTTTCTTCACATAAATTTTTCATTTTCACATACTGATATATTTAATATAATACGGAAATATGGGTGCGATGCTTGATTTTTAAAATGTCTTTGAAGAGAGTATGAGGCTTATTTCGTGCTCTCTTCCACAGAGAAATTCTTAATGTAGAGATTCACACTGAACTAATGCAGACCATGACCCAGATACTTCTGCAGCAGCTGCACTGGGAGATGCCACCTCCCAGGTAGGTGCTTCATGTAAGCAAGCCCAGCAAAAAAGGAGCAGTCACTTCACATCCCTGCAGCAGAAAAAGGAAAGAAACAGTAACAAAAAAAAAAAAAAAAAAAAAAAAAAACAAATTCCCTTTTCCCTCAAGTTTCAGTGGAGCATCTGAGAAGAACATTAGTGTAAATAGTAGGCTAGCAGACTACATGATTTCAGTCCCCTTGGTGTTAGTGATACAGCCTATAACACACACAGTATTCATTCTGTTCAGCTGCTGGAGTACAACAACAGTGATGAGCTGAAGGGCTACACTGTCATCAGTACATAAGGGATATGTCACTGCTATTTATAGATGGATGCCCAAATACTACTTACATGTATCACTGGAATGACAGAGTAATGTAACACATTGATTTACACAGGCTCCTCTAGAACTCAGAAGTTTGAACATCATTGCCTTCTTGGACATTTTGTTGTTGTTACATTTTCTTTATAAAGTAACATTTTATTTCTTGTTCTTTCTACTAAGGTTCAGCTCTATTCTTCTGAACACTTTGAAATTTTATCCCTGATCCTGCTTCCATTCAAATTCAATTCAGTGCCTATACATCCCTAAACTGTTGCAGCCAGCCATTTATGAAGGACAAATTTGATGGAATCTTTCTCTACCAATGCACTCTGTTACCATATTTCCTTCCCACCTCACCCACCTACATGCCAAAGGAGATTTTCTTAAGTTCTCTTAAAATAAACTAAAATCAACATAAAGGCTGATGATTATCTTTTCCTCTTCGTAATTTTAAAAGCAAAGTTACTAAGTCAGCTTCATTGCCGGGGAAAAAAAAAAAAA
>VXAV01006492.1:310127-324054 GCA_013399715.1 Alectura lathami
ATATATTCAGGCTACCTCTTATTTTGACTGCTGCAGTAAAGAATTGCTGGAAAGCAACTTTTGGTTCTTACCGTTTACACTCAACAAAAAGTTTTAGAAGTTAAGCAAATAGATCTAAGTACAGTGTATGTGTATTTTGTCATCTTAACTAGATCAAGCAGTGTTGCATCCCTAAGGTTCCCAGTAGTTACTGACAGTGGTGCTCATGCAGTATTAGAGACTTCAAGTCTATGAATTACTGTTTTTCAAATACACCTCCGACACAGAGTTATTTTATTTCATTACAAGTCTACACAGATTTAGTCAGTGGCAAAACTGTGGATGAAAATAAACACTATTAAAGGCAGATTATTTTAAAATTAAATAAGAAAAAGATTTAGCAAATAATCAGTGTTAGAGGCTGGCAAGAGGAAAATGTAGGACCAGATACTAGAATTCTCTTCTATTGTTGTATGGTTCATTTTCCTTTAACTTACTACTTTATTAAAATTGCCAGTCAATATACTTCATAGTAGAAAATATGCAAACATCCGGAGAAAAATGTGGTGCCAGCTACATGCATTGACCTCCTTCCTACAAACTTCTCCTTCCCTAGAAAATTCAACTCTTTTCAAAGAGCCAATGCAACCAAAATTGACATCTGTTCTTCTTACCCATAGCCCTAGCACGATCAGAAAAAAATAATTGAAAATTATTTATTATAGCTGAGGAATAAATAGTAAAAGCTGTTCTCCACACAGTTTATTTTATATGGATGATGACCATGGAAGATCCAAGACTATAAGTCACTCAGCTGCTCTTATTTTGTGTACTTTACAAGACCAAAGCACAAATATTTCCACCCCCACTCCCTGTATGATTATGAGAAAGGATGAGAGCCAAGAGGAATTCCCTTTAAAACTTAGCCATCAATTGCAACTCCGTGTAGAAACAAGGTTATCAGTACTTTTGTATATGTTCTAGAAGTATATATTGAAGGTATTGTAAGCCATCTATACTTCTGGTTTTTGATCCATTTCCAACTCCAAAGCTTTATTTGTGCTTCACTTCTGGAACTTAACCTCAGAGCTCCCTAGAAGAAAAATTTGCATCTTCCTTTTAGGTCTCATGTTTCTGTCCCAACTGGGAGACCCAACAGATGCAGAATTTTACTTTTTAATGCATTCTCTAATGACTCATTTTTAAAGTGACTGAAACACTATCTCTAATTATAGCTGCAATATGTTCCTCAGTGAATTTCACATCCTGTCTAAGCATCACATTATGTTCTTCCAATAATTATAGCCTTTCTTCCATCCTTTTTGCTTTTATTTCAAGCCAGTCAAAACTTAAATTCAGTCTTTAACTTCATTACATAAAGCTTCTCCCCCATAGCAGACATTCTTTGGATGTTTAAAAGCAATTGCTGTTTTAGACCACCTTACAAACATTTCAGCATACTGATTCTTTTCCTGGTGGCTTCAGTCTCTTCCAAAACTGAAGTTTAAACTTAATTCTGTGTTCACAAGAAGTCTCATTTACATACACATCAGCAAAAATACGTATTTGAAAAACACACGTATCTGTTGTGTGTGTAGCCTTTGGTGTAAATACCTTTTTACCTCATACGGGATTGAGTCAAGACACAGATGATTGCCAATAATTAAAGATGTTCTAATAAATACTCTGTTATTGAATGCACGATACGAACAGTTATCTGCTATTATTTACCTATCCCTTCCTATACACACACACACATTTACTCTGACAGAACTAAAGCTGGGAGGTCAACTCCAGATATTTATGCAGAAGTAGCACATCATATGGATTCATCAGTGCCAGGTCAGAGAGACCCTCAAGGGATCTTTTGTTTCAACAGATATGCAGCTAATCTCAATGACTTTGTCTGCATATACCAGCCACTGTCGTCTTGGATGCGGTCTGAATTATACAGCTTGTCATTCATGCTAATGAGAGTCAGTGGCCTTGCAGAGTTACACTTGACTGTCTATGTCCTAAATGTATCAATTCTCATGGATCCAATAGGACCACTGGTTCCCAGTGCTGATGGGTTCCTGGAGGCTCTCACATTATCTCTCAGCACACAACTTTTTTTTCCGCTTTGGGCTGTTTTCTGACAGATGTTTCCCTCGATTGTTTGCTTAGGCATTCACTAAACCAGAAAAATAAGTTGCAAGAAAATAAAGCAATTGTCCATCTACTTTAGAGAAGAGCAGCAATTCATTTCACAGCATGGCCAGACTTGTTGCAAGTAATTCTATAACAATCCTTGTTGCAAGTAATTCTATAACAATCTGAGAGAGTTTTGACAAGCTGCACTTGGCCACCATCACAGCATTTGCCTCTTCCTGCCAATGCCACGTCTCTAAGGCTCTGCAAGCAGGCAATTGTGCAAGCTCGGCCCACCACAGGGGAACAACAGACCAAAAGATCCAGTAGCAGTCAGTCCTGGGCTGACACTTGTCCCAGTGCCAAATCCCCTTAGCAAACACTCTCCTGCTCTCAGTTTTTGGAGATAAGCATCTCCGAGTCACTAGGTGGAGCGAGAACCCACTTCCCTCTGGAGGTACCTTGTCACCCTGTGTGATGATCTGGGATACCAATACTTAATATTATTAGAAACTGTTGTAACTCGGAAGTCTGCAACTCCAAATACCATTTCAACATTTGTCCTCAGAGATTCTTTCTTCCAATCATAAATTTTCAGTGTTTTTCATTTCAGTTTGGAAGTTTTCTGAGAATACACAAAAATGTTGCACTTCTGAAGTCAGTTACACACACTTCAATGCAACCACTTCAGTTCTGGCTAGATTTCAGCCTAGACAAACAACTCAGCCATAAAAAAAAAGTACATCCCTTTCCTTGAGCATATATATATATATACATATATAAAGATGAGCTAGTCTCAGATACGTGTATTTATCCCTGTCTTGCATGACGGAGCTGCTGAACTTCCAGTTCCTTGGTAGCTATTTAACTATAATGTTACATCTGACTTTGTCCTTATGATAGCATGTCAGATGCTAGTTTCTGGGAGGATGACATGCTGATTTAGTACAACATCATGCATCCTCCTGCTAGACATCCTTTAATAAGAGCTAGTTAAAAGCTGTCCAATAAAAGCGAAAATTTATCCTCAAGTTGTAAAGTCACAATGAAAAATAAGAGTGGAATCAATTAAGTGAGCTAACAGTTTAAATGGACTTATCCAGTTTATCAGGAAAAACGTTACAGCGCTCATAAAGATGGCATAAAAATATTTCAGTCTGGCTGTCAACGCCAGCAGGAAAATATTTCCATTGACAAAAGAAGCTTGCAGCTACCAGCTCTCGTGACAGCTGCCATCTCCCATTAGCAGCAGTGAGGAACGTGGAAAGAAGGAGATAGTTATTTTGGAAAGAGGAGATAGTACGGTAAAATAAAGATTCAATTGCAGAACTGAGAGTACTTTGAATATATAGCAGAGCTCATCACAGATCCCCAGACTGCAGTCAAATAGACCCTGTAGAGAACCTGCCCTGGCACAGCCACGCTTATTTTAAGCCTCAGGTTGCTGTCTGTATGCTGCGATGCTCTGTACCAAGGGGATGCACTTAGGATCAGCTCAGGAATCCCTTCCCCTGAATCTGATATTTTTGTTTATTTTAAACCCAGAATAAAGGCTGCCTTTCTGAATGACAGACTCAGGCCTTAGATCTCAGTCTTACACTTGAATAGTACATTTTAGCTCAGAATTTGGATTAAGAAAATACTCAGATCTGAAGTAAATGCCTGGTTTTAATATTAAATTCTGAAATGCCTCTGTAGAAGAATAATACATTTATTGTTCTACCTATAAGTTGTTTCCAGTTAGAGATTATTTAAATCTCCATATCTGTGCATAGCCAGTTCAGCTTTTGTGCGTTCTCTCTAAGGACCCGTACAACTGGTCACATTTTGTTGAGTATTATTGAAGGAGACTGGGTGGCAAGATTAATGGCAGTAGATACTAAGCTTATGCTGCCATATCAGATGGTAGGAAAAGTCAACAGGAAGTGAGGTACACCAGATTCAGTAAGAAATGTTTTTAATTTAAACATACATCACAAGTCACAATTTTCTTAAGTTCTATCTTGGCAGAGTCAGCAAGATTTTAGCAGCCAGGTGATTTGCCACACTTTCAAACCTTTGCAGTCCATAATGCTAAGAGGGCAAGTAGGAAACCTGCAACAGATACAGGACTATTCTTTATCAGTGGGTCTTTTTACTTCAGAGCAGACAGCAGTGTCTATACTGCCATTTCCTGCAGAACCCTCAACTAGCACAGTGTACACAGCTAAAGTATCAGTGTTTTATGCATATATATTTTTATGTAAGATATGAATATTGAAAATGAAAAAAGACCTACAGTTCTTTATCCTCCTCCTAAACATATACATAACGAGAGTTGCAGTACTAACAATTTAAAACAGGGCTTTAAAAAAAAAATCTCTTTTGCCCATTCATACAGTAAACTAGTTTCTTCATTGCTCTGATTTTGTTCCCTTTTCTTAAGAACAGCAAGGATCATTCACATTCGAAATAAGGCACTGAAATAACACGTTGTTCACTAGAACAGTGATTTGCATCAGATAAATACCTTGAGTAAGAAATGTAGAAGCCAAATTGCAATGATCTTTGAATGACTAAATTATTACTTATCTCCACAGGATGAAGAGAACAGTGACATGGAGGGAACAGGACTTCCAATAAGTAAAGAGAGAAAGAAGTGGCATCACAGAAATGAAGAGATGTGATTGCAATGTCTTGCAGATACTCTAAAGCAATACTGGACGTAAGTTTCAAGGTCTTTTAAACAACTCCTTTTTAGAACAATAATAAAAACATTGGAATTAGAATAA
Organism: Alectura lathami; assembly: GCA_013399715.1. Taxonomy (NCBI): domain Eukaryota; kingdom Metazoa; phylum Chordata; class Aves; order Galliformes; family Megapodiidae; genus Alectura; species Alectura lathami. Next base: position 315,008 of record VXAV01006492.1, read on the forward strand.
TCATAGAATCATAGAATGGTCTGGGTTGGAAGAGACCTTAAAGGTCATCCAGTTCCAACCCCCCTGCTGTGGGCAGGGACACCTCCCACTAGACCAGGTTGCTCAGAGCCCCATTCAGCCTGGCTTTGAACGCTTCCAGGGAGGGGAGCATCCACAACCTATATTACCCTACTGAATTCATTACCTCTGTGCTACATATTCCTAAACTGGCCATTCCTTGCTTTGACTCCCAGTCCACCACTTCTTGAAGAGACATCTGTGACAACCGAACCAGGCAGAAATACCTGAAAAGAAGGAAAAAAAATTATTTTGGGATAGGGCTGTAGGGTCATTGTAGGGTCATAATGGATAAGAAGAAGGAGAAAAAAAAAAAAAAAAAAGGAAAAGAAAAAAAGAAATAAAAAAACAAAATATATACATCTTACATTTTGTCAAATATACCCTAAAACATTCTTTGGCAATAGAGAGGAGCCTACTGTGTATTTTCAATTTCATTTCCACCTTCCTCTACCAATCACAACCCCCAAATTCTTACTATCTCACATGTCCTCTGTTATCCTGTTCTGTTTTTCCTTTATAACTAAGAGCATCAGAACCAGCAATGAAAAGTGCTAAGTGCTTCTATTATCCACAGATTTTGCTAGAATTAAAGCAACTGTTAAACGCCCAGCAATGTTCAAGATATAATGGCCATAAAATTCCATCTGGAATGAAAAAACACTTTAGATGCTACCAGACACTTCAAAAATATCGGTAAGTAAAGGTATCAAATACAAAGAGCCAGAGGTCTGCAGTATAGGCATGAGATACTGAGAAGGACAAATGAGATTAAACAAGCCGGCCAGAAAATGTAAGAAAGTTTTCATTAATAATCATGTCTAGAATTCTCTCCAAAGACTCAAATGAAAATCTATAACCACATTTGATTATTACTCATTTCCCTTGCAGGGATGTTGTTGTCATTACAAGTATGTATGACTGTACCTGCATGTGCATGTGTGCTCATGTGCATGCATACATAGGCACGTGTGAGTGACCAGAGGATGCATAAAACAACACTATAGGTTCTGTAAAAGTAAAAATAATATAACTTACAAAATAAAAAACAGATTCTTTTCAATCTCTTCAGTTATTTCCATTTCCTTTTGGAAATGTCAACAAGGAACATATTTTAATCTGATATACATAATCTAATTAGAGGGCAGATGCACTTTCAAGTTGATTACGATAGACAAAATCTGCCTTCTAAATACCTGCAGTGGCTCATGACTGTAACTTTTTTAAAAATGTATATTTTCCTTTGCAGAAGTTGAAGGCATTCAGTGCAGAGATTATTGCAAAAATCAAACTTTTTCAAAGAGTAATTGATTTGAAAATAAAAATAAATCTTATTGTCTGGGACAAAACCAAAGAAAAAGAGTAGAAGATCAAAAAAATAAAAAGTCAGAATGATGCAACAGCAGGATCTCAGAAGGGAAATTGCAATACTTAAGTCTCTTCATACCACTCAATTTGACAGAACTGCAGAAGACATACCAATGTTATCAAGCAATGATTGTGCCATTAAACAAAGATGGGAAAACACTGAGAATGAATCAGAGTGAGCTCAGATTGAGATGGCACTGTTGAAAGTGGAAAACTAGACACTTAAAACACGACCAGAAGATAAACAGGGCAGAAAATGGAATAACCTATCAAAATTATTATTCAACAATGGCAATTATACTTTCAGTGAGATGAGACCATGCCACTAAATTACGATCATAGCAGCAGCTAATAAATTCCAAACGGCAAGCTGCCTGAGTAGTTATTTGATACACTTCTCTGCAATGGCAATTAGAGTTATTGTAGCTTACAGCATAATTAAAAAAAAAAAAAAATCCTGAGATTTTTTTTTCTCAGTCACTTTTTAGTGACTGAGAGCTATAGAATTTATCTGATTTGATTCAGTTTATTCCCACTCTTGCTTACTGATAAACCATATTTAGTGAATGTCTAATCAGATATTGTTCATAAATTTCAAAAGAAATAAGAAGAAGGTGGGGCAAAATACTACTAATACATCCAGAAGCATGAGGTCCCCAAAACAACAGGAACTGAATGACATGTGAATGATTTGAGCAGAAGTCAATGTGGCAGCTTTCAAATCTGAAATCCAAATACAATAATGCAATAAGCATATTTTGTCACAGCAATGTCTTAACAGATTCCAAATTTTTTGACAAAGCTTTTCACCTGGAAATATAATAATTTTGGAAAAAAAAAAACATAAGAAAAAAGCAGACAACCCTTCTTACACAAGCACATTGACTTTTATGAGGTCACCCAGAAGTGATGTACAACAGAAAGGAAATTCCGATGAAACCAGTAAAAAAGCATTTGCTAAAGCAAACTTTCTAAAGGCTTTCATAATTGCCTTTATAATTAGACACCACCCACCAGAAACCGCACCCTGCACACCTTCCAACCAACTAGGCAAGCTCTTTCGACCGTCATTAGCTAGGCAGTCTCAGCTTTGTTCCCTTCTCATTGATCAAGAATTGGAAGATACATACACTTCCTACAGTACTCCTAATTTCACGTCCAGTTTGCAGTTACCTATAGCTTCCTACCTTCAGAAAGTTTTTATGATAAGGAGTTCAACATCTTATGATCTTCAACAGCAACATCTACATAGCTGCAGCTGAACTACAGGAACCTCCACCTGGGAGACTGTCTCTGGGACTGGAAAAACAGGTCAGTTCCTGTCCTGCTCAACAACTGAGTTTTCTGAATAGACCAATACTACTTTTAGCTAATTATATCAGAAGATGAGTTATGGAAACTGGACAGATTGCAACTAGCAATCTATAACACAAATGTTACTGTAAAGTTACATTAACACTTCTTTAAATTTATTAGCTTTGAATTTCTATGTCAAACAAACTACATGCAAAGAAAGGCAGACCCACATGCCTTTATGTATTTCATCAGAAACACTATATGGTACTACCCAATGATAAAAGTAAATAGAAAATTAGAAGTTCTGTAATATGCCTGCTGATGTTCTATTTACACTAGGCTCCCTCATGTCTCTACTTTTACACCTCAATCATAATCAAGAATCTATCTATGACGTTAACCTCTTCAATAGCACTCACTAACATGAGGTCAGCCTTCTAAATGGTGTTTTTCTTTCTCTTACATAACAGTCTTTAAAAGACAATGAAAAATCCTCAGGTTAACACCAAGCTGTTAAAAGTCAAAGAACAACACTTAAAATATTATTGAGAAACTAATGTGTCTTCTATTTTGCTTCTTTAAAAAAATCAAAACAAACAATACTGTCATTAACAGAAATTGTGATCTTGGAGTTTTGCTCTAAAATATGTTCAAACACCTTTTAAGCAACTTATTTCTTAAAATGACTATCCTAAATTAGCCGCTTTTAGCCAGATGGGAAAAAAATAAAATAGTCTTAGATAGTCTTAGACCTTCACTCTCCTTACAGATTTCTCCTTCAGATATTTTGAATTGTCTATGTACAAAAAAAAATGAGAAATGACACTTACTGACATTCACCGGCAGTTTCTTTCAGAAAAGAAGGAAGACCTATTTGCAGAAAATGGAGGTGCAACAAGCACTTCCTTTTTTGTAACTCCTGTTGTATAAATCTTTACAGAGAAGCAAGTGCTAGAAGAGCTGCTTAAACAAGTATTTGTGACACTGGAAATTGATTCTGAAGACCTTGACTTTGCTCCTAGGTAGAAAGTTCAAACATGGGTTGGGGTTGCATTACTTTGTTTAGCACTTAAATCTTCAATTGTGTCTTTAGAAAGGAGGAATGTGCATACAAGGTGCTTTCAGATGTTGCACAGTACCCAGGAAATACAGACAGATATGTGTGAACCTTCATTACCTGAGGTTTTAACTTCATCTAGAGGTTTCTCATAACCAACTGCTAATAATGTACAACATTTTTCTGTGCCTTCAAATCTTATTTTCAGCAGTTTTCAGCCTTGAGACAGTGCATTTGCTGTTTCTAAAGAAAAGCAAACTAGTGGATCAGGCTGGGTGACACTAATCACCATCTATAAGTTTAGTTCTACGTGCTGTTAATCCAAGATTGATTTTGCTGCTCTGCCATTTCTCTGTATAGTAACATGAATCCTAATCCCATTGTATATTCAAACTAGACACCTCTGTTCAAACTAGACACCTCTGCTTCTTAGAAGCTGGAGGTTTTTAGACTATAGGTTTATGACAGAGCACATAGAATTGTAGGTCACTAACCACATTTTTAATAGTCAGTATCTCATGTCATAGGGGCTGGTAGGACTATCCCACTTTATTTTGTGATACCACTATTTAGCCCAGGAAGGAGAGTAATCCACAAGAGCTGGAGATGAAATTAAAGTGGCTTTGTGAATTTATTTGCCATTTATTAAACTCTGCAATGAACCCCTGAGAAATAGAAGTCATGTTCCTATTTACCAGATGAAGGAGGCAGAGCGTAATAGCTGTTCCCAATACCACCGCACAACTACACAATGGTCCTATAGAAATCAGTCACTGTTCTTAATGAGCAAAAGTTAACCTGGCTGAGAAACGTCTATGTGGCATTTTAATGTTTTGAGATCTTGAATCAATAGCACTGCCAGCAAAATCAAATACAGAAGATTATTTTTTATGCAATCCCTTATTCTACTCAAACCAGTTTCTCCTCTTGTTAAAGTGACTAAACAAGGAATGTCAGTGTAGCTCACCTTCTCTGTAGATGGATAACTTTCAGAGTATATGTTCTTCCCAGCTAGCAAAAGTTTTTCTCCCTGGCTGTACTTGAGTAGACTAAAGTAGGCCAAGTTCAGTACTATCCTTATTAAACTCTACAAAACAATAAAATGAACAAAAAACATCCAGCAGCAACAACTAAATTTCATATCTCTGCTGTGGGATATTTATATTACAAGACTAATTTTTTTAAAATAACTCTGCTTTCTCACTTGCAGCATCACATTTGGATCTATATCTGCAAATAATTATCATCTGCTATTTCCATTTTTGGTGAAAATACACGACTTCAAATAATCTACAACAGTGTTGTTTTTAATCAAAATTAGAAAATATCAGTCATGATCTCACCCTGCTCCTGTTGTTAACCATCATCTCTTTCTCCTACCCCATGATAACTTTCTAAGTCATTGTTGCTGTAAGTTTTGCTACTGCAGTAGTTTCTTTCCTCATAGGAAATCCCCAGGACAACACCACCTTACGCCATCATTAACCTGTCTGAGAGCAGATTCTGAGCTTCAAGCCTCGCTCTAAATCCTTGCTTTTAGCAAAGCTATTTCCTTCTCACACTATATCACACAAGTAACTTTTCTGCTTTTTCGGAAAGCGTGCTACTCATGAACCTGGTAGGTGGGGAAAAAAAGAGAAAGAGGGAGAGGGAGAGGGAGAGGAGAATGGAAGGGAATACTTTAAGGTGAATGTTAATCTCTGAGTCAAGAACTTGAGATGTTGTCTCACCTAATGATAACTTTATTGCAGATAAAGTGATCTTGCACAGATAACCTATTACATTCAGCAAGGAACACTGCATAATATTGGCAGCATATCTTCTGAAGTGAGGGAGTTCATTAAAGATTTGTGTAAATTAATACTACTTCTGGTTATGTATATACACTGAGACAAGGATCCCAAGGTGCAGAAGGAAAATATTGAAATAACAAAGTAATTTCTTAGCTCACCACATAGAAAGTTACTTGCATAGATCTCTATGTATCTCAGTGCTTACTAAATAGAAAAGAACAAAAATCAATAGCAAGAGAAATTTCATTTTCAGGTTTCAAAAGTGCTGCAAGTAATGCAGAAAAAGAAAATTCTGAAAGAAAAGCATACACCACTGTGCTTTCCACACAGAACTTACTTCTGTTTAGCGTTTACATTGGTGACTTATATTGATGTGTCTATAACTCAAAGTACTGGACTAATCTACAACACTAATGAAAACTACCAGCTAATAACAAGAACTAGATGTATTATGATAATCTCCCTGTCTGCAAGAAATGTAATAGATAATTATGAATATTTTAGGGTAGAAGTACTAATGACCTCATAACTCAGTGCTGGAGAAAAGGCACCGATTTTTTTAATTCACGTTTTTCTTCACATGTTCTTACTAGATTCAGGAAACAACAGAGGAACTCTTATGAAGCTTTGATTCTGTGATTCTACTTAACATCCAAGTTCTGATATATTGCAAATGGAATCATGACTTTGTTATTTTTTAATGAATGGAAACATTATTGACACCTTATATTGTATTTCAGATTTCTAGTTTTTCTCCTACAGCTTGATCAGTATTTTATTGTCAGTATCAGATGACTAGTTTCAATTTTTTGATGAAAGTCTATTTAGAAAGCATTTAATGGAAGTGTTTAAACTCCATCCAAAAATTTAACAAATAAATGAAGCAATGCATCACACTAAGGCAGATATACCTTTCATTTAATGTGGGCCTAGAAGATGGACATTGCTTTTAATACTAGTTTATTTGATTTTCCATTAGCTTTATGTGCTGCAGAATGCATTCCTCAAATAAATATATAAATCCAAAACACACTCCGGAGACACTTGAGTGTATTTCACATGTGGAAGATAATTTTGTCCCACAAGGGAACCTACATGTAATCATATGGCAGAAAGTATCCTAGCATGCATGTGCCGGTATGTACAGTAGGACATGACCATTAATACAATTTAGTGCCATTATCATAATAACACCAAACCACATTATAGAATACTTTCATGCATTCAAGATGTTTTAAGTAGAGAATGCTATTCAGTAACAGCAGATTAATTCCAGTTTTCTCTTTATGCATATAAATGTTTCAAATATTTACAAAGAAACAAAGAACACATGAACAAATAAAATACATTCAAATATAAATTTAAGTTAAACACAATATTGTGTACTGCAGACACTGTAATAATATTTCTCCCAGTCAAATTTTTTTCAGGGCAATGGGAGTTCTATTCTATTCTGGCTACAAAATCTTTCAACTGAAGGTGAGAAAGATCAGTCCTGTATTTTCCTCAGTAGGTTTGCGAGCATACTTGTGCCAACTGCGAAGGAATACGTCTCAAATATTTCTTGTTTGCAATCATACATACATACTACGTCACACTAGCCTAGTACAGTATACAAATGAAGATATGCAGAAAGTCCTTTGTTCAATCTGTGGGGAATTTCAAATATGCCTTCTTATTTCTGTGATTTACAAATGAAATACAACCTAGAAGTCTCTAGTGGTGGATATTATTTGCTACTCAGTGACAAATAGGTTTGTGCTGTCATCATCCAGTGAAGTGACAAATGGGTTCCTGAAAAATATTGGAGAAAACTGAAGTGCTAGAGAGCCTTCTGTTAGAGCCCCTGTTAACTTGCAATTTAAAATAAATAAATAAATACTAATTCTCCTACTATACTACAGGTTCTTAAGATGCTCCCAAATTTGTCTCTACTTTCTTTTCCCAGATGTGTCTTTCACATCTTGCTTNGAAGGAAAAATTGTATTTTACACTGCTTCTCCAGAAACAAGAATATTTGATTATTTCTGCTTCAAAGAAAAACTGATTTTTGTTAGCTTCCTGAGTATAAACCTATTTCAAGAAGACAAAGAGACAAACCAACAAAAACTATTCGATTGGAATGACTTCATATCCAACTGCAATAAAATGTTTACTGTACATATTTTTATTCTGTTAATATGCTGTTAAAAACAACAGTTACTAATCTGATACATTCTAGTGTTATTTTCTAATAGATGAGAAGTAGTTCAAAAGTACAAGGTTTCTTAGTTATTCATGAAATTAATGAAATAATGGATATTCATTTTGCTTTAAAAGACAAAGTTGCAGAATTATTTGGCTTGCTTTGTATAACCATCACAGGTTGTTCACCTTCAGGTATAGCCAAAGACCACAGAAACACAGAGCTGAACACATGCACAAGCTTACCTACACCAAGAAACCAACTAAACTTATGGAATAATCTACTTTTACCCGTACTTGCAAGTTAGAATTTTGGTATTTCGTACTAATTTTACACTGAATTACAACAGTTTGTACCAGCACTTTGGTTTTAGGCAGGAAAACTTGTTCCTCCCTATTTAAGTGTTTCCTCTGCTTGATTCTGCAATGGAACTGCAATGTCCTATAGCACATTAAAACACAGTTTCAGCAAGAACGGGATAACTCAAACAAGACAGTCCTGGTGATAGTAAAGGGGAAGACTGATAATATTAAGAAGTCTTAAAAAAGTTTTGTTGGCATTGGTGTTTAGTTTTGTTTAATTCACATTTGCTCTGTCAGGCAAACATCATCTGTTATCACCTGTGAACCTGTTCAGTGAAAGCCCTTGTGGGGGACTCTGGCAGGCAAAGTCAAAATTATACTCGTAATGTGACAGTCAACTGGCCACACAGACACATTCCCTACTGTTTTTTCACCCCACTTTACAAGCTCATTTTCTCTTAAGCACCATTTTGCCTCTCTTTGAAGCATCCTCTTGCCAGGCAGGATGTGGGACTGACAATAAGCTCTACAGAGACATCCTGAAGTAAAGGAAGCTTCTCTATCTCTTCCCCAATACCAAGGGCAGTATCTCTGCCAGTACAGCAGACACCAAGAATATATATATATTTTTAAAAAGACGCTAACTCTGTTACAAACATGTAATGCTGCAACAAGAGAAGACTGTTTACTTTCCAGCCTCCCCACATGTGAAGCAGTAAGTAGCAGAGGCTGCTAAATATGAGAAGCAAGACTAAGTCCCAGTCTAGAGGACTTACAATCCAATTATGACTCAGCCTTTGTTATTTAGTATCACTAATTTCAATATAGAAGAAAAAATGATTGTTTGCCTCAGCTTAACCCAATTCATCGTATTTGGCTTTCAATAAAAACTAAAACCTTCCATTAGACATTGAATTTGCCACAAAAAGGTGAGAGAGAACTGAAGTGTAAGAGTTTTTCACTGATGTAATACAGTATCTTCAGAGCTT
>VXAV01006492.1:353690-368862 GCA_013399715.1 Alectura lathami
AGTCAGCCAGAGTAAATTAAAGGTTCCTCTTTGCATGGCTACTCATAGCAATATTTGTATGCCAGAAAAAATAATGGAAGCTTGGATGAGTAAGCATTTGCCTCTACCTTAAGTCACAACATCAACACATCACACTAGGTGTGCGGAGTATTAAAGCTGAGAGACTTGTCTTAGCATTCAAATCATCTTAATTTGATATAAATATCAAGAAAATATTTTAATTATACATTTACATTAAAGAAAAAAAAGATTTTACTATTAATGATTATCTGGATCTTCACCATCACTGATAGTTTGGTCCTATACCTAGTGTAGTTACTACTCAAATAGTGAGACTCCAGTTCCTGCAAGACAGAAGTGCTGAGCCAGCACACTTAAAGAAGCCCATGCCTTGACAACACTCAGGTAATGTGTATTTCCTAGACCAAAATCTCATAAAAACATTAATCATGAATGATTACTGATCAGAACAGAGGTTTCAGGCTGATGTAAGCCAATCTGCTGAACCGCAGATTGCAGAAAATTTATGGCGTATCATCATCCAGGAAATCAGACAAATTAACTGGATTTAACATCAACTAGTAACATTCAAGGAAAATACATGTTGGAGTCCAGAGCGTCTTTCTTTTCTGAGAAGCAGAGAGTTTCTCATTTTTCCTTTTTCTTGTCTTACTGTTAAGCCCTTGTGTCTGCCTAGCTGTTTTGATTCTTCAGTTATTGGAGAATTAAGAACAGATCTGACAGTGCAAATGGACTGGGGAGCAGTAAAAGTAGAAATATAGATACTTGAGGAGGAAGAACTAAAATTATAAGCTCTCAATTTGCCTGTTTCTGTGGTCTGCTAGAAAACAGAATGATTCTGTCAACATACCTCTCTTGTTTCTCTCCAGAGCAGAATGTGCATGTATGAGGGTAGCTGGATGAAAATAAGCTGTCTGGGAGCACAGACTTGTCCACAAAAACACAGCAGCTTAGAGAGAAGATACACACAGATCATAACTTTTGAGTGAAAGAGACAGGAATCCAAGCACCAATATTATTAATCCTTAAAAGTCTTTAAGAGCACACTGTCCTAGTGGCCAGTAGCCTGCCGTGGTCCTTTATCTATATTATCTTCCTAGAAGACTTTTGATTTCAGTTAAATTAAAGATCTTAGAAGTTCAGGATCAGACCTTAGGAACTAAGTCTTAAGAAACTAGGAGAAATCATGTGCCCAAGCTGCTTTGTGTCAAAGGCACCTGAGAGTATGTAAAAAGAGATGGATCAAGTCTACCACTATTTACCCCTTATTCATTCAATCCCTTTGAAATCATATAATCATCAAAACTGAAAAAAAAACTTCAAGATCATCAAGTCTAACCACCAACCTGGCCTACTGATCACTAAACCATGTCCCTTAGCACCATGTCCACGTCTCATGTCCACGTTGGGGGTTGGAACTAGATGATCTTTGAGGTCCCTTCCAAGCCAAGTCATTCTATGATTCTATGATTCTATGATTCTCTTTTATACCTCCTGGAATGGAGACTCCACCAATGCTAGACCACCCTCCCTCTGAAGAAATTCCCCTGGCACAACTTGAGACCATTTCCTCATGTCCTCACTTGTCACCTGAAAAAAGAGACTGAAAACCTCCTCATGGTAACCTCTTTCCAGGTAGTTGTAGAGGTGTCCCCTCAGCCCCCTCTTCTCTAGATTAAACAACCCCAGTTCCCTCAGTCACTTCTCATAATACTTGTTTTCTAATCCCTTCACCAGCTTCAATGCTTTTCCTTGCATACGCTCGAGCAACTCAATATTCTTCTTGTAGTGAAAGGCTCAAAACTGAACACAGTATTCAAGTTCCAGTCTCACCAGTGCTAAGTACAGAGGGACACTCCATTTCCTAGTCCTGCTGGCTACACTATTTCTGATGTAGGTCAGGATGTCATTGGTCTTCTTTCCCACTTGGGCATACTGTTCACTCAGCTGTTGACAAGCACCCCCAGGTCCTTTTTTGCCATGTAACTTTCCAGTCACTCTTGCCCAAGCCTGTATCGCCGCATGAGGTTGTTATCATCCTAGGGCATCCTTAAAGACTTACTGCCATTAAATGTCATATGACCAGACTCAACCTGACTCAATCTAGCCTATCCAGATCCCTTTGCAAAGCCTTCCTACCCTCAAGCAGGTCTACAGTCCTGCTTAACTTGGTTTGTCTGCATACTTACTGAGGGGGTACTCAATTCCTCATCCTGATCACTGATACAAACATTAAACAAAACCAGTTCCAGTACTGATCCCTGGGTGATGCCACTGGTGACCGGTCACCACCTGGATTGAACTCCATTCCCTGTGATTCTCTGACACCAACAAGCCAGTAATCTCCATAACCCTCCCAGGCACCAAGGTTAGACTGACAGGCCTGTAATTCCCTGGATCCTCCTTCTGTCTTTCTTGTAAACTGGAGTCACATTTGCTAAGCTCCCGTCAGCTGGGACCTCCCTAGTTAGACAGGAAATGATTGAAAGTTCCAGCTCCTTCAGTACCCTTGGATGAATCCCATCCAGTCCACAGACTTACAAATGTTCTAATGATGTAGAAGTTCACTTATTTACTACAATTTTCCCATTGGATAACAGGGGCTTCATGTCACTCCATGGCACGGTCTTCCAACCCAAGGGGCTGAGTGCCCTGAAAACAACTGGCCTTACTGCTGAAGTGAATGCCCTGACTCACAGATAGAAATACAAAGGCTTTGCAACGTTAAGTGCAACAAATGCACAATAAATGATGAGAAAAAAATATATCTGGAAATCTAAATTTAATCAGGAAACATCTAAAATTCACCAGAAGCTTCAGAAATTGTTACTTTACTAGTCCTAAAATAACAGACTTCTTAGTAGTTGCCTAGTAACCCGACCACTTCAGAATCCAGGGACTACTATGGCATACTTCAGCTTTACAGGCTTTAATGCATCTAATAAGGTAGCCCAGTAATACATCACTGTAGATAAATTATACACTGCCATGACAGTACATTTTTGAGGAAAAATGTGTCATATTCGTTACTATGCATGTAATTGATTTAAGGTGATTTAATCCTTTCAGTTATACTGTAAGTGTCCACTAGGAAATTAGTTCTCTAGTATTTCCTAACTTCAGAAGGTATTTATGAACATGCCTTCAGACTCTGGTTATTATGAATGTACCCTCAAACTCCGATTGCTATGAATTCTAATAATTCTGTTACTCCATTTAAAAGGCTGGGAAGATGGGGAAAAGCTGACAGCCAAAAAGTTAAAAATTGATGACTTTGTGGGGAGAGAGAGCAGGGGAAGAGAGCAAAGAAGACATCACACCTACCATGAAATTACCACAGAATTTACAGTTTAAAACTTTTCTACCATATATTGGTAAAAATTATTTTGTACTTGAGTTTTTTCCTGAAGTTTCATCAAAGTTGAAAAGCAACCGTTAGTTAAATAAATGAAGCTCCTGTAGCAGTGATTGAGAAAATCATTTTCATTATAGATTCTATATACTAGGGAAAACATGAAAATGTACTTTAAAAATAGTTCTTTTATTTATTCCCTTTTTAGATATGGATGCAAAGGAAATACAGGATATTACTATTATAACATGCTCTGCAAACCTTCATCAGTCTAACACATTCCCATTTAGTTTATAAACACCAAGAATGGCAAGAGAAGGTTCCATCTAATTTTAATTTCCTCTTAAATATAGATGGAAGGTACATTAAACATTTCAGCTTCATATATACATTCATTTTTGATGAAGACACAGTGCCTCAAACCTAAAACTTCCCTTCTGCGTATAAAAAATAGAAATATACATACAACATTAAGAGCCTTGAATCAATCTATAATTTAAGTTCAATAAGATCAAGTTTACGATAATGGCACATCAGCAAATGACTAAGCATCTTTCTAACTATGTTGGTGTCAAAAAGAACAATACTGAAACAGCTGTAAAAGTTGAAAATGCTTTGACTTATTCCAAAACCAAGCAGTGGCAACATCAAAATACTAGAAGGCTAACTACATTTATTTTGTTTGTTTATGTATTTATTTTTAGTTACTGGAAATGGGGAGGTAGAAAATGTTTGGATTTCTTTTTAGACTTTTTTTTTTTCTTTTTTAAACTAGATTCTTGTTCCAGAATAAAAGCTCCTTTCCTATTGCTGATATCTCATACGACTGTTACTCAAAGGACAATTTATTTTTTATACATCAACTTTGTTTTACTCCTTTTTTTCATGAATCTCAAACATTTCAGTCACGTCACCCTACACCAAGCAATAGTACTAATTAACTGAATGCATATCTTCTAGCCTCCCTCTCCAAAGATAGCTGACTGGCCAATATTTGAGAGGGAATAATAAACTATGGATATAGCTCTAAAACATACTTAAAAAAATAATAATAAAAAAGAAAATCTGGTAAGGAAGTTTCATTACAGACTCTCATGAGTTTATGCTTTTGTCTGCATGGGCTGTTGCAGACAGTTCTGCTTATATTTTGCTGTACTCCAAGCAAACTAGGCGTGAGCCACACACTAAAGATTTATACTGCAGAATCAAAGATTGTTCTCCAACACTTTAGATGTAATAGATGGCATATACCTTACGTTGGCGTATACAAAAATATGTACTCACTGGCATGAAGCAAGTTCTGTGTTTATCACTTCCATTCCACCATTAGTTTATTGTTTTAGGAGTAGAAAATCACAATATTTTAAACACTCAGTTGAACCTCAAGCTGATCCCAAGGATTATAGATACAAATAGCCAGGCCTGGTAGACATGATATGGAAGAAAAACATTAAAAGGTGACCAACTGGACAGAGAACTAATCCACATATACAGTGGGAAGTGTCGGGCCATCTGAAGGTGAAGGAAAGAGGAGGGAAGCTTTTCTCCACAGCTCTTAAACATGTGTCTAATACGAATATATTTTAGATTTACTGATTTCTGTGATTGTGAAGTAAGTACATTACATTAAATGCATGCTCAAGTGTTTGGCTGCTTGGGATCATAGAGTGATTCACATTGCTTCGTGTTACAGAAAAAAAAAAAAAAAAAAAAAAAAGGAAGGCACAAGAGAGCCAAACCCAGTCCACAAGTTATACTGATAGAAATCATCACTTGAGCAGGAAATGAAGTATCAGTAAGGACACAATGAAAAGCCTCAGCTGAGAACCTTGCTCGTTTTTGAGTAGTTCACTGTCTCTTGATCAAAAAGGCGTCAGCAATGCAATCTGCTGTTTGTACAGGAAAAAGTATTAGCACAGTAAATGAAAGGTGTATATATACACAGAAACATCTGTTCTAAGACGCCACTTGAAAAACAACCATGCAATAAGGTTACAAAGAAACATCTGCTTCGTGTCCAGCTGATTCTTAGTAATATGAAAAGAGGTAATGCTAGAAAACATACATAATAATTTTGTATTTTGCCATGTTGTGTTTCTATGCACTGCCACACTTCTACTAATCTTCCTCATTTTAAAAAAATATATATCTTTAAGCAGTTTACGTATAAGTATTTTGAGAGAACCTCACAGCAGTAACTTTTCCTATGCTCAGTTTTAGCCATTAGAATAGCAACATATTGTAACAATACTAATTAAAAAAATCAATATATTTTACTAAATCTACTTTAAATATTACAAATTATGTTTAATACCATTTATAGAATCATAGAATGGCTTGGGTTGGAAGGGACTTACTAGCTTTAAATATTTATTTCTTTAAAATATGAAAATTAAAATTTTAAATAGTTTTTAAAACTATATTAAGAGATAGCTACTCATCTGTTATGAAATAATAAATACTGTGTTTTCTTCCTTTTAACAGTCAAAATCATTTAATCAACAGTATGTTCAATACATTCTGATAATCATTTTTAAACTACAGTCACTTCCCAGAGTACTCATAAATAACAGACCTATTAAAAACAAAGCCACCAGCTAATAGGTAAATAAATAATAAAGGTACAATAAAACTTGCTCATTTTATTGTGATTCACATTTAACTATTAAGTTACTAAGAGATCAGTATGTTTAGAACATAGTATTGTGGTTAGTTAATGAAAAATAGATTAAAACAGTTACGGAAAAAAAAAAGTCATCAGATGAGCAAGATTTGACTTGAACTGTGATGCAGAAATCTGGACTTTCAAAGATGACACATGAAAATATGCACCTTAGACAACACAATTCTGTCCTCTAATATGTAGCATCTCTGTCTATGATACATCCAGTTTGAACACACTTATGTCAGTCTTATAAAGAGAATTAAAACTTCTGTCACTGAGAAAACAGGAAGAAGCCATTTAAAAGACAACATTCCTAACTGAAAGCTATATCCTACACCTGAGAAAGTCTAGCCTAGTTTCACCTAGTTTTCAAGCCAGGACTACAGCTTTGGAAACAACTTCAGCAGCAGGAACATTTGGTTCCTCACCACCAGTGGAAGAGACATCCTTATCACTCTACATTTCTGTGAAACACTTGGCACAGTGCTTGGGAAGGAGAGGGAAATGTCTGTCTCTGACAAAAGAGATGGCACAGGTGCAGGGGAATATACTAACCTCATTCAAGTCCTCCTCAGAAGCTACCTAAAGGCTAATAATTATGGGATGCTGCCTTCCACACAGGAAGTCCTCACCTGTAGGTACACTTGAGATTTCTATTTTTAAGAAATGACCTGCAAAAGCATTGAAAGCATTGCACACTCATAAAAAAGAAACACACTCCTAACATCACTGGCACCTTCTTGTCTTCATTTTCACACAAAATTAAAGAAACCTGCACCTTGAGATCAGGTGCCTGAGAAGTGAACACAGGCCAGCCAAACACTTACTTTTCTGCCTGGAAATCAGCAGAAATAGTGGATTGCATATACATTAGTGAAAAAGCACTGCTTTCTGTACCATAATTTTTGCATCCATGACCTTAAAAGATGGAGTAATCTTCAAGTTGTAGAGTAAGACCATCTTTTCTTATTTTGCAACTTTAAAGCCATATATTTTTAACCACTGAAAATCTTTTTCAATTTTCTAAATGACATAAAAAATTTATTCTGGTCAGGAGCACCATTTTGGGCTAATAAATGCACTAAAATTCTTTCTTGTTTCATTCTCCCAGAAGAATACCAAGGTCATCAATATCCAGTTTTAAACCCTGAATTTCTTGTGGCAACAAAATCACAAGTCAGTGCAAGGTCACAGAGTCTAATCAACACTAACAAAGAAATGACAATTTGTTCTTTTCTTTTGCTCTTGATAGGTCAGAGCTAATTAATTACCATAACTAAAGCACATAACTGATTCATAGTTACGTTAGGGACAACAGCAACACAAAAACCAAACTATTCGTTATTGTAGAGTCTTTGCACCACTTTGTTTTTCCTTGTCAAAAACTCATCAAGCAGCATGATATGTTTTTCAAGTTTATCAATACTATTACTACTCCTAATGCAACAAAACCCACCCTCGTTTCTTTACTCTCCAGTAAAATGCATAAATTTGTCTTTGTTTTCCATCAGTATCATCGCTGCAAACAATGTCTTCACATAAACTAAGATTCCACACTCAGTAACCTTTGTTTATATCACTGACACCACTGTTCTTCTCAGTCTCGCCCTTTCAGAGCTCCTGTGGGTTATTCTGGATCACCACACTTGATGTCTGTGGTAGACAGAGCTGTGCCAGCCCACCCTAACACTGGATCCGGCTAAATGTGCGCACGCCTGACTCCAGCCACAGCAAGAGCCTGGTCAGCTGGTGCTGGAAAGGGAACCAGCTCTCCTGGAGGGCAGAGTGCGATCACAGATAATTTCCAGGACAGACAAAAAACCTGAGCAAACTCTTCATAGGGAAGAGTGGTAAAGAGAAACCCAAACCGCGGATCATAGTTAACATAAAAGCATTCAGGCTTGTGAGAGTTAAGGCAATCAGTCAGTGAAATATGAAACTTTAAAACCTTTTTGCATTAGTCACCAACAATAAAGTGGAAGAAGAAAGAAAAAGCCACACTTTGAGAGAGAGGCAATCCCCTTCAGATGGCCATAGCCATGTCACCTCAAAGACCTGCACTAAGGGTAAGACCACAGTTTACAGCATTGTGGGGTGATGCCTTAACCATCCCAAACACTGGACATGCTGTATCCTTTGAACAGAACGAACTAAAAAGTACAGAAAACAGACTTGTAATTGAAATACTCGAAGAAACTACCATCTGATTCCTCTGGGGTACCGGCTCCCTGGCTGAAGGAAGGAACGAAGGAGTGAATATTCAAAATACTCATCATTTGGTTTGGGGATACAAGAAAATAAAACCACTTTCCAGAGAAACTTGAGATCACCAGTTTTCTCTTTCACTGAAGCAGACTAGGCATCATCAGTTAAAGCAACAACATCCAAGAGTTACCAAATCTAAGAAGTGGTCATGTCTTAAACTCAAATGTGAGACCAAAAGAGTTCTTCTGATTACATCTGCAATGCTATTTCATGAATATCTTGAGGTTGGAAAATTTTGTTCTGCTTAAGATCCTGTACTCCACTTGCCTTCAAATACATTAATAGCAATGCTTTGCTTTCACTTAAATCTTCATGCTTTTAACAAATTAATCCTCTTAAGATCCCTGTTGGGTAGGCAGGCAAACTTTTCTGTTCTGTAAAACTGAGATAAGAAGTGCCTTGCCTGAAGACTTACTGCTAGGACTGGGCAAAGCAGGGTTAAAATCCAGTAAACAGCAGCTCTCACTTGTACTCCAACTAGACTTCACCATTTAGTTTGTGACAACTATTAACAGGAAATATACACAGAAAAATTATAAAGACACAAATCTTGTTTTCCATGAATATTCCTAGTAATACAGAGGTCATGAAAATAAGTATGTATGGTATTGTTCATTATATGTCAGCTGTGATTCCAAATGTGAACATTCATTGCCCTCCATTTTCAGAAATCATAATTCCATGACATGAAATCATTGGAAAATATGTTAGTTATAAACAGATTTTTAAAAAAGTATATTTTCAGAATAATTCATTTTGGCAACTAAATATTGCTTAACCATACAATACACACAATTTCTGTCCAGTTAAGAAAATACGACTTGAGAAACTTGTATTAGACTAGAGTGAAGATTTGGCCCATTTGACTTTTTTTTTTTTTTTTCAATAGTCATTTGATTTTTGAGCATTCTGAAAATGTCATATGGGTCAAATGCTCATCATGACTATGGCAGTAAAATTAGAAATACAAGTTAAGTTTACAAGATAGTCTTCCAAGCCTTGAAATAGTGATGGCAGGGCAGAATTTATTATTCTTATGTCAGCCTGTCAAATCTCTAATACAGGAAATAATGTAAGACAGTCTCAAGCCCTCGTGAATAAAGAGAGAGCCTTATCAAACACTCACTGACACAATTGCTCTTATATTCCCTAAAGACATTATTAAAAAACAAACAAACAAACGAAAACAAAAATATACCATGCAACAAGTTTCTCCATTTGGGTAAACCTGCAGTTAAAGTGAATGGAGCTTTCCCAGGCCGCACTATTTGTGTTTTCCACAAACGGTACTGTTTACAATATAGTAGAAACATATGGCACAGTATCCACAGTCTTTCTATGTAAATAAATAATAACAAAAAATTGTTACTAGTCAGACACGGCAAATTTTCCACAAATAATTTCATTTTTGTACTGAAAGCAGAAATTATTTCTTCAAATAGATTATTTGAACAACATAAAGACATCTCATTTATTTAAAGATGCATGCTCTGAGACTTGGACTACCAAATAACGTTCCTAAGTCATGAATTTGTATTTTCTTTGTAATGACTTGAGCAGATATTAAAACAGACACCTAGTAGGATGCTCATATTTCTACCAAGTATTTTCTGAATAGTAAGCTAAAATCATCCGCTGTGGCTATGCATGAGCAGAGCAAGTCCCTGGGCACGCACAACAAGCAAGATGGATCTAGGACATGCCAGAAATACTGCACACATGCTGCGCATGCAATTGTGGATGTAGACATAACTTAAATCCAGTTTCGGACTCGCTACTTTTACTCTCTGATCATGAGATGCCCAGCAGCTCATTAAGAGCCATTTTTCCAAACAGGCTGCCAAGCATCTGAGAGTTGCAGAAGGTGACCAAGGTAGTCTTTTTCGGTTTAGAAGAAAACTTTCTGGGAAGAAGAAAGAAGAACACGCACGGGGAAATCCAAGCATATGATACTCCCAATAACTATTTAGTCGTAAATGGATGTGGTGCATATCACATGGCTACCACTTCTATAAAAGTGTGTGTCTAAGTAAGCATAGTGCTAGATTAATGTATGGTATAGTACACTAAATATAAATAACTTAAATAGCTACTGAAGTTGCTACACGTGTTGAACAGGCAGTCTAGCAGCACATTCAGTGTTTCACTAGGTGGCTGAGCAGCAATTTCCAGATATTAAATTGTATTTTTTCATAATCGCTCTACATTTATTTTTTCTTCAAATAACTTATAAATACTAAATATGACTCATTTTTTCTACCTAATTTCATAAAGTCAGTTAATTTTTACAAATATCTTGAAATATTTTTCCATATCTTTATTAAGCTTATTATTATATTTTCTGTTTTCCACTATATTTTTAGGATTACCTTGGCATACATTGCTGTTATAAAATAGAGTAACATCTAGTTTAAAACCTTGGAAACAACCTTATTTTCAATGCCTCTCAGGAAATCCACTTCTTGCTATTAGAAGATTTCTGAATCGAGAAAAGAAGTGGGATCAGATATACTGTTTTGGATAGAGTTACCTGCCTATTATCCTTAGGTTTGCTTTTTAAAAAGTATCCATCCATAGTTTCAATAGCCTGTGTGTCATATTTAGGGTTAGATCTGTAAATGAACACTCAGAACTGCAATGCCTAATTTTTGGTGTCTAAATCCTGGTGAGGATCCTGTTCTACATCAAACAGGTGTCAAAAGGGGGTCCAAAGGTACCAAAGCGAAGGCTGCTGTTGCTGGAAGAGCCTGTGCTCCTCAACTATTTTTGGAGCAAGTGACCCAGAGTAATACCCTGAGTAATAACCTAACAGAGTAAAACCTTTGCCTTTGATCTAGATTTCTAGAATAATTTTCTGCAAAACTATAGATGTGTTGGGATCATTTTTCCCCAAATAACTTTGTGATTACACATAACAAGGCTACTTTGTTCAGATAGAGGTGGGAGAGTGAAGGAAAATCTGACGGCAGACAAAATCTGCAAACCTGTTCTGGGAAATACAGGCTGGGGAAGTGGGCTGACAGGAGCTTCATGAGGTTCAACAAGGGAAAAGTCCAGGGACAGGCCTAGAGGCTATGGGTACAGACTGAAACTAAGGAGGTGCCATGTGAACATCAGAAAGCATGTACTTTCCAGTGCAGGTGACGGAGCACTGACACGGTTGCCTGGCGATGTCGAGGAGGTTCCTTCCTTGGAGATATTCAAAAGCTGCCTGGACATAGGCCTGGGCATGCAGCTCTAAGTGTCCTTGCTTGAAGCAGAGGGTTGGACCAGATGGCTTCCAGAGGTCCCTTCCACTCTCAACCATTCTGTAATTCTGGAAATTAATTTCACTCTTCACTCCCCTAACATTTTGCAGAAGGACAAAGTGGGTCTGAACCCTCTAAAAGAAAGATGGGAATTCAATGTGAGCTGACTATTTTACTAGAGACTCAGTTATGAAGATTAACATATAAAACCATGGAGTCATGCAGTGTACCTTACTGAGTAAAAGGTGCTCTGCTTAATTCAGATCCCACGCTGGCAGTTGCTTGGTCAGCTTATTCTGAATGTTGCTGCCAGATGAAATTCTGAGTAGTTGAACACAAGCTCTAAGGACCTAACTGGGTCTAGGAATGAAAGTGGTGCTGTGCTCTTAGGCCCTGCAATTATAATTTTTCTCACTATTTTCTGAAATATTTCTGGGAACAAGTGGTAGTAATAAGTACTAAAGCAAATCTCCTCAGAATCCTACTGAGACACTCTTCACTCTTTGAAGGAAAAATACCGCTGTAGGTGCCTAAAAATCTTCTTACTTCACATTGAGGAACACTAGAGAATAAGGGACATTTTTACCACTTTTGCATTTTTTCAATTAATTTGGGCAAATGCCATATCACACTTTAAAAATGCAAAGATAAGAAATTCATTTGTCAGCGGTGGGATTTTTTTTCTTGGATAAATTATGAGTTTAGAGGCAGAAGGTACTCTAAAAAGGTTTGTATGTACTTGGTTCTTCAAGCACTTCACTGTGAAATCACTTAATATCTGAGAAGGATGTGCTTGTAACATAATGCAGCAAATGAAAAAGCAACTGCAGATGTAAAGCAGATTAGAAGAGCAGATTAATTCCACAATTTCATAGAGTCAGTTTCTAGAGGAAAAGTTAAAACAACTCTCCTTCTAAATTATTGGTATAATTTGAAAAAGAAAACATACTAAAACAGAGGATGGATTACATTGTAATATATAGTATCTTGTGAATACAAAGGTGTCCCCTTCATAAAGCCACAAAAACATACAGATTACATCAGTATGCAGTGTGAGCAAAGAAATTCAATTTCATCCTCTCTAATTAGAGGGTATTTTAGAAACGGTCAAATTAAAGTTGGAAAGAAAAGACAAATATCATTGCAGCCAAAATTTGAGAACCTAATCTGAGGTCCCATTTTACTTCCTTTTACCCACTGATTTGCTGAATTAAAAACTATTTTCTTGTTTAAAAACAAAACAAAACAAAACACTAAAACAACCCCCACTGCAGAGACAGGAAGAAAAATATTTTTGAATGTCTGTCCATTCATAGAATCACAGTGGAAAAAAAAAAAAAAAAAAAAGTAAAATATGAAAGCTCATATGGAAAATAATTCCTAAACAGCTGATGATGCTTGCAGAAAGCAAGAGAAGGAAATAGCCATACGCTTTCTGTTCCACAGAACATGACTCCAAACAAGCAAAAAAAAAAAAAAATCACAATTAACATAAAGCAAATAAACAGCATTAGAATTAAAGAAAGCACATTTTTTGTTAGCTTTTTATATAAAGCTTTTTGCCTACAATATTTTTCTAAGTACATCCCAGTAAAGTGTTGAGGTTAGAAATTTCCTTGAAATAGTCTGTATATCCCAGCCCTTCATCAGTGAAAATTTTCTTTTGATTAAACAGTTATTCTTTAATGCAAACCTGACATCACCCAAGCTAGGAAGCCTTGGAAGGTCACATATTCTGTCTCCATAGGAGGCCAAGCTGTTTAGCAGAAAGTATGACCTACCGTGGAAACCAATGACCTAGTAAAGAAATAAACAGTACTGCGCTGTAAAGTGGTGGAGCCAACTGAGAGATAGAAACCTCAGTAATGAACTGCCTTCCTCCTACAGAGATCAAATCAAGTTAAGTGATGCTATTAAAATAAATCACCTTTTAACCGTCTTTACCTGAGACAGTAACCACTTAAATCAGTAAACTAACAAAATATCTAATTTATTCTTTAACATATATGAACACATTTATTTGCTCTTTACCAAACACTCAGATCAACACCCACTCAGGAAAACATTTTAAAAAGTATCTAAGCCAAAGGAGCTTTTACTATTCCTCTACATAAACAAAAAACTTGGCAAATTATATACTGATTTTGATGAACTCCAAATCATGCCCTCAACTTCAGCGCTTCATTTTCTATTAATATTGTCCAATATTACTCTGTTTAAAATGCTGAAAATAAAATGCAAATGGAAAATAAATACTACGTTGCAGTATTTCTTTGGATAGTACATTTTAGAAACTTCTCATTAGATGTCAAAAATCAATAAAATACAACATAAATGAAATAAAATAATCCTATAATACAACTTACAGAATTCATAATTTGCATATTACTTCTGCCCAGAAGTTTGCGTAATAATTCAGACACATAAACCAGCAGAATTTACTTGCCTAAACTTAGTTTCTGTTTATGATTATGGTAATTGGAAGCCACTCTTTTGCATATATGTGAGGTTAATTCTTAGAGTAAATCCTTAACGTACCCTCACCATCATTGGGACCATGAACATTTGCACCATTAACAGCTCTCTAAAATAAGAAAACAATAATACCCCGTTTAAATTTTTGAGAGTTGGACCGATGTTTTACAGCACTATTTTGAAGATAAATCTGGTCATCATTCTCCAACAGAAATCAGAAAGCTTTAGGAAATAAAGGTCTTCTCTGAACATTATTAACTAACTGCATTTCAGTCTTCTTCCTGCACCAAACAAGTTCCACTGGCTGAGGGTTTAAAGGGAAACAAAAATAACATACCAATGAGGCACAGTGGTGATCATTGACCAGGACATCAAGATGCTTATGCAACTGTTACACTCACAAGTAATTACTAAGAAAGGTAGAAATAGCAGTCAGCAGAGCAGGTGCCACACCATGGGGAGCTGCGGGGAGCTGCAGGGAGCAGGGATGTATTGCTGTGACGAATTAAAAGAAAGGCCTTGGAGTGGCATTTACCATGGATCCAAATATAACATAATTAAGTTATTTTCAGAAGAATGGATCTTCTGGGTCTCGAAGGAGTTGGCTGATGTGGCTGCCGAGCCGCTCTCCATCATATTTGAAAAGTCGTGGCTGTCAGGTGAGGTCCCCGATGACTGGAAAAAGAGAAACATCACTCCCGTTTTTAAGAAAGGGAGAAAGAAAGACCAGGGGAACTACAGGCTGGTGAGCCTCATGTCTGTGCCTGGGAAGATCATGGAGCGGATCCTCCTGGAGGAGATGCCAAGGCACATGCGAGATGAGGAGGTGATCCGAGACAGCCAGCACGGCTTCACCAAGGGCAGGTCGTGCAAGACCAATCTGGTGGCCTTCTATGATGGAGTGACGGCATCGGTGGACCAAGGGAGGGCGACAGATGTCATCTACCCGGACTTGTGAAAGGCCTTTGACACAGTCCCACACCATATCCTTATCACTAAACTGAAGAGATGTGGATTTGATGGGTGGATTGTTCGCTGGATAAAGAACTGGCTGGAGGGTCGCAGCCAAAGGGTTGTAGTCAATGGCTCCACGTCCAGGTGGAGGCTGGTCACGAGTGGTGTCCCCCAGGGGTCCGTCTTGGGACC
>VXAV01006495.1:1503-31239 GCA_013399715.1 Alectura lathami
GAGAGGGGGGCGCGGGGCGCTGCGCAGCCCCACCGCCCCGGGGAAGGAGGGGCCGGCGAGAATTTAGAAAAAAAAACAACAGTCAAAAGGGGCGCTGGTGGAGTCACCGCTGACATCTAGTGCGCGGCCCCGGCTCTGCACCCCAGCGCCGGGGAGCGCTCGAAGAAAATAATTTGGAAAGAGTGAGAAAGAGGAAAAGCCTCGCAAAGTGGTTGAAGTGGTGCTGGGGGCTTTGCAGGATGGAGGGGGCAGTGCCGGGGCGCGCTCTTGACGCCTCCCACCCGGCTGGGAGCCGAGCCCTGGGGTGCTGAGGGGGGATAAAAGTGCGCGTGGTGGGGGACGGTGAGCTGCTGGAAATGCTCAGCCGGGCTCCAGGGATTATCGGGCCACGTGGAGTCCTCAGATGCAGATGTATAAGTGCCAGGTGTCATGGAAATCAAGCAACTGGAAGTGATAAAATCTCTGTCTTGTGCTTTGTGGAAGGCTGGTCCTTGTGACCTGGCCATACCATGCCCTGTAAAAGCCCCCAAAAAGTTGTGAATCGTCTCCCCACCACCCTGAAAATACTCCGGAGTTGCTTCCCACTGGTACAGGAGCCTGTAAAGCACTGAGTGCAGGCTGGGGTCCTCATCCCCAGCCAGCAGGCATGCGGTGCTCTCACAGGCAGGACTCCGTGCCCTGACCCATCCCTGGACAGCAGACCCAGGGCCATTGACTTCACAGAGTGAATCAGCACAGTGAAACCTCCCTCGCTGACAGCCATCTGCAGCCACGCTGTTTCAACCACATATGAAAACCTGTTTTGCTCCCACTCATCAGAGTGGACTTTCCACCACCAGCAGCCACAGCAGCAAGGGCAGCCCTGCATGCAGGGCCAGGCACACGAGATAAGAACTGCCCGTGCTTGGCGGTGCCATGAGGTGTGGGGGAACGCTGGCTGTGCTGCCAGCGCTTCAACACTGGGGCGATTTCCCACTGGAAGCAAGATGCCAGCAGGCCCTGGGCACCTGAGCACATCCACTTCTTGCTTTCTGAAAGGTGCCAGAGCAGGCATGGAGAGCTGCATGCCCATGAGGTGCTTGACATTAAGCCTGGGACGGGCAGAAGGCAGTGGCTAGACAGAACCGAGCCCAAGTCCATCCCGTGGCATTTGGTGCTCCGGGCTCTCACTGAAGGTGTTGTTTTACCTCTCACAAAGGTTCAGCTGACAGCACTGAAGTCCCTGGTGCTGGGAACCACGCAGCCACCAAAAAAGTCCCATGGGGCTTCCAGCCCGACGCAGACCCCAGCACAGTCACCGTGGCTGCAGCAGTGCCCAGAGCGAGCCTGGAGACCGCTCTCAGACTGCCAGGATCG
The DNA here is from genome assembly GCA_013399715.1 of Alectura lathami. NCBI lineage: Eukaryota > Metazoa > Chordata > Aves > Galliformes > Megapodiidae > Alectura > Alectura lathami. The sequence goes on from VXAV01006495.1 coordinate 2,860, forward strand.
AGCCAAAGGACGAGCCTCGCTGGGCCTCTTAGCTTTTGGGTTCCTCACGCCAGCAGCTGCAGCATGTGACACAGCAGCACTTCTGCAGCCCGCCTGTCCCAAACCCCTGCCTGCAGTGCTCCAAAGCCACACACGCTCCGCAGGGAGCTGGGGACACCTGTGACATTTCACTTAGTTCCACCTTTGCGATAAGTTTGTATCACAACAGTGATGCCAGGAAAAAGAGGCAACGTCCAGCCCTGCCTGCCCTGTGCCGTCCACTGCCCCGTGCTGGGAGCGCCGGGCCCAGCCGCCCACCAGAGGCCCCACAGATCCCCGAAGAGCAGGGAGAGGCCTAAGCCCTCGCACCGCATTTGTCCTGCACGTCCTGAGCCCGTTTCCTCCCTTTCCAAGCCAGTAATTACAGGCCCCACAGCCGCGCGCACAGGCTGCGTGACCGGTTCGCTTGTTTTTTCAGCCCCGTCCGCTTCCGCCCTGGCGAGGCCCAGGCAGCTCGCCCGCGCTTGCACAATGGGCGGCAGGGACAAAGGTCCCGAGTGCCACACGGGCGTCAGTCAGCAGGCAGGCGTCACCGAGGGCAGCGAGAGCTGTGCCTGGGGACGTGGCCTGGGCGACCCCGAAGAGCCCCCAGGACGGCGTGAAGGCCTCTGCCATTACGCTCGGGAAGCTTGCCTCGAACAAGCTCACAAGTGTGAGGACAGCACTGGGGGGCCGGGACACAGCCCCGCGCTGTGAGGGTGCCTGGGGTCCCCGTCCGGGCACCGGGATGTGGCCGAGGTCCCCTCCCGGGCACGGGTGGCACCTGCCGCTGGGACGGCGATTCCTGACCCTGCCCTGCCACCTCCTGGGCACGCCGCGAAGCGCAGCCCGGCCGCGGGAGGGCTGAGGAGCTGGTGGGCGAGCGAACACCCTGCAAAGGCGACTGCCTGCGCCGGTCAGCAGGCGCTCTGGGCTTGCGTGTCAAAAACTGTCCAGATTCTGAATGGAGCGTGCATAGCTGCAACGTGTGTAGCCTGTAAGTCACCTGCAAGCCGCCATCTGCTCTGGGAGGCAGCGGGCAGCACGGTGCTTGCCAGGCATTTTGTACAGGGGAGGCAGAGCTGCAGGACAGCAGCTGTACACGGAACACTGGGGGCTGCTGAGCACACGTCGCGAGACCACAACACCCCTTTTCCTGCTGCTAGCGCTCTCAGAACAGTTCCATGTACCTACGGCGGGTTAAGCCATAGCTGTCGTTGCACGTGTTGCTCCCACAGCAGTGGTTTTGGGAAAGCACTCTGTGCACTGTTTGTGTTCAGGAGGCCCCTCCTCCAGAGCGATAAGAAAAAGGGCTTTGGGCCAGGTATGCAAATATTTTTTTTTTTAATTCTGCTGGAGCGGGGTGGGAATGAGAACCATCACGCAACGTGGCTGTGAGAGCAAACGAGCAGATGGCAGATTCTGCAGCTCTAAGCAATAACTTGTAAAACAAATTGGCTCTCCATCGCGAATTCAGATCAGAAAGGTAGGCTCCAAACTCGTAGTTCAGTGCTGCAGCTTGCTGTAATGCCCTTCCACAAATTCCTAGAGTAGCAAATTCTTTTAGAGTCATGGTCAGGCAGTGGAACAACACGCTGGAGTGTGCACCGCTAACACCAAGGCCCAGCTGGCACAGAGCATCCCAAAGCTCAGTATCTGTGCCAAAGGCATTCCAGGCAGCTCTGAGAGCCACGCAGGGCTGGCCAGGGGTTCACACTGTCCCCCCTGTCACCTGCACAGCCTCAGGTGGGAGAAGTGCTGAGGAGGGCACACACAGGGAGCACACATTTTCTGCCTAATAAAACCTGGCGATTAACATCTAAATTGCAATGATTGGGAAGGAAGCAAAAAGTTCAGGAAGGGGAGGAAGGCAAGTCTGCTGGAATTAAGGTCAGGAACTCGCTGGCATTTTCTGACATTTTGTTCTGATAAGCTGGCAGCGTTCACTCTCATCAGCCATACACGTATATTTATTTTAGAGGTGTAACTGGGAACTATTTCAGAACTGCTTTTAAAGCCACAGGTCCACCTTCAATATCCGCTGGTGTGCAAACACAGTGTTAATGGGACAGCCTGGAAAATCAGATTTTTCCTTCGTAGACATTTTGATTCTTTGCAATAGCATTTCCTTTCAATTTGCAATTATCCCAGGTTTTTGGAAGTCATCCACAAACCCCCAGTCTCAAAACATTTTTGTTCCAGAAAGACAAACACACAGTGCTTCCGAAATTAATACACTCCCTGGGGCAGAGAAGGTGCCGGCTGAAATGAACACTCCTACCTGCCAGCCCCAGCCAGGCACTGGCAAGCAGTGAGTGCCTTGGGGTGTTCGGGATCCCCATGTTCCACACAGGTCCAGGGCTCAGCCCTTCCCTGGCTCCAAGAACCCAGGGCTGGCACATGCCCGCAGCAAGGCACCAAGGGCTGGGCACAGCCGCCCTCACACTGCTTGCCAGAAATGCCACCCCTCTGCACCAAGACGTTGCTCTGGCTGTGGGATGGGTCCCCATCTCCCTCAGCCACCACCTCTATGGGTATTTCAAGTGAGGGAAAGAGCTGCACCACGCTGCCTGCCACTGCAGGGTGGGGGGGAAATGTAAAATAAAACCAAAAGTGGAAGAAGCCAGCAAAACAATGGGTGTAGGGATTGATGCGGGTGGTGGGAAGGAGGGTGAGGGCTTCACGTGATGGTGCCATATTCAAAGGAGATGTTAACTGCTGTGTCTCACTTCGTGCTTCTTGTAGCAACCCCCCTCCTGCAGCTGATAAATAAGCACAATAACTGGCATTCTTAGTTTGGGACTGCGGGGCATGATTCCGAGACGTGTTACTGCTCGGCTCCCTGAGCAAGGCACCGGAACGAGGAGGAGCTGTCATCCCACGTGCTCTCCCCCGCGATCAGCGCAGCTAATTGGAACTACCTGTGATATGGCTGTAATTTGCCAAGGCTTATTTGCTGTGTAATCAGACACACAGCCCCTTCCGTTAATTGCCTTGTAAACTGCCAGAATGATTAATTCCAACATGAGCCTGCATGATCTGTGGGATGACATGCAGTGATCTGGGGGGATGGCGCAGTGAGGACAGGGACAGCCTCATCCCACCCAATAAGTGACAGAGAAAGCCATGTCCCCACAGAAGGGGACATGCAGCTCTAGGATCCCGCCTTCATTTCCCCTTTCTGCTCCTCCCCTGGCCTGACCCACTCCTGGCTGAACCCCGCTACACCGGCTCAGCCCACTCGCAGTGCCAAGCGAGAAATTGAAGAGGACTTTGTTTCCAAACAATTGCAAATGCATAGCTTGAGAATCCGTAATTGAAACATGGATCCTACTCCTGTTACCAGTGATGGATGGCTTTTTCCTACCGCTCTGAGAGCCCTTGCAGAGTGCACGGCAGACGCCTGCCTGATTTATGGCTTGCCTCTCCGTGCGATGGAAGCGAGCAGCCCAGCGCTCGTTACCGTGCTCTCATCAGGACGTTCCCTCTGTTTTACCTCTGCCTTATTACCAGGGCTCCCAGCTCCACCTCTGTGCTGCTGACTTGTGTTCATTGGTCACCTCTGACCAAAAACCTCCCCAGGAGCCAGCAGCTTGTGGGGAGAGGGGCTAAAAATACGTGTTCTTCCCAAAGAGAATCTTGCTGCTGCAACTCTTTGCCATTCTCTTCTGTGAGAGAGTGGTTAATTTTCCTTGGGATCCCATTCACAGAGCAGATGTTGCTCTTCTTTGTGTGATTAGCTTGAAATCAACAGAAAATAATCATGTCCTCTTACAAATATTTGAGCAGGCGATTCTAGTGCTACAAGGTGCTCCAGCAGCCAGAACAGATGCTTAAATCATGTCCCTAAGAAAAGCGCTCACAGGCGTACATGTTTTTAAAATAGCATCACCCAAGTTTAGGATCTGATGGGGGAGAAACGCCCAGCTGCACAGCAGGGGCTGGGCCCCCCATGCTAGTTCCCCTCCTTATTTCATGGAATTATAGAACGGCTCGAGTTGGAAGGGACCTTAAGAATCACCTTGTTCCAACCTCCCTGGGCTGTTTGCCACCCACTAGATCAGGCTGCCCAGGGCCCCATCCAACCCGGCCTTGAATGGCTCCAGGGGTGGAGATGTATTTATCTCATTGAGCTGCAGTTTTCCCCTTCCTTGGGGATGCTTATTTCTGACCACACCGCTCTGCCCATGTGCCGCAGCTGGCCCAGGTCAGCACCGCGGTGCAAGGACAGCAGTGCCACCGTGTCACACAGAGCCATCCTGAGGCCACCCGCTGGTCATGTCCTCCTCCTGGTCTGGAGGATTTCACCACCAGGAAAACCCTCAGGTCCTGTAACGAGAAGTTTTATTTCAACACATTTGCAGTCGACACAGCTTCATATTTCAAAGTCACTTCTTGCATGCCAGAGAGTGGAGAGAATGGCCCATGAGAGCTTTTTGAAGGCGATGTCTCTAATCTTCCTCTCAGACATGCGAAAATGTAGAGCTGTGCCAAATGGCACCAGATCATTAAACCCAGTGATATATCCACACGGGCAATTTCTTACCAGCTCGTGGAATCGTTGCCTGGCCTTAAGGCATGGGTGCTGAGGCTCCTGAATCACGCTGCCCGGTGCTGGACCCCTCTTGTGCTCCCACCCTGGGCTGCTGGGGGCTCCTGGGGCTGGGCTGGCCCTGGGAAACACCTGCTCTCCTTTGCCCAGCAGCACAGAGCAGCCAGGACATGAGGGATGAATTTCCCATAGAAAAACTTGGATTTGGGCTCAAAAATGTTGGTGAGAAGGTAAGAATAACCTGACCCCCCCCCCTGTGGCCACGTAGCCTGGGTGCTCCCCATGCATCGGCCGCAGGGACACACGGGGCTGGCGTACTGTCCTGCTGCAGTGATCCCGCCGTAGATGGCAGCAGCTGGCTGGGTTCGTGTCAGCTCTGAGCTCAAACTCTGCGAGTGCTGCAGACCCTGGGAGCAAAAGCAACGTGTGAGGCATTGAGTTTGTTCCTGGTGTAAATGGGGCTCTGTCTCCATCGGAGGGATGGGAGGTGGCTGCAGTGGGGAGGTTTGGGGATGGTGCAGGGGGAGCCAAGCACAGAGAAAGGTGCTGTCTCCCTGCTTGCAAAGCACCAGAGGACCTGGAGGGGTTATTTAGCCAGGGCAGCGAAGAACTGCGGCAGCACCCCACCATTCAGGGGTTGTCCCCCTTTGCCACCTCCCTGCGTATAAAGCACTCTACTCCCAACACTTGTACCCAGTATCACTGGGGCAGTGGGATGGCAGGGCAAGCAGCACAGCAGCTCCCCAAGGTGCACAGCTGCATGCCCCCATATTAATTAATAATTAACTCCATTAACTAAAACGTCTTCCCCTCCTATAGCACTTTCCCAACACCCATGCAACGCCCTGCCACGTCTCCCGTGGCTCAAAGGGACAGTGACAGTGCACGGGCTGGGGCCAGATGCGGGTGCAGCCCGCGGGCGCTGTGGATGCTGCAGCACTGAAGCTGTCTAATTACGGCTGGGTTGCTCTGCATGAAGACGGATTGTCGCTCAGCCAGAAACTCTGTCCTTGAGGGAGAAATCGTCGGGTGAGCTTTGCTGGCCGCTGCTCCGCAGATCATAATAGTCCCTTCTGGCCCTAAAACTTACGAATCTATAAAAGAGATAATTACTAAAATAGCCATGCCATTTTCCTGTGACATAACAATATTTAAAATGTATTTTAACATACAGAATGTAAAAGAGAAATCTCCCAGAGAAAGACAAATGCCAAAGAACATCAATTCAGCCACTTGCACAAGTGGCTTTTTGTGATGGAAATGCGGTTTTTATGAAGAGGAGAAAAGGCCCCTTGGGGTCCCCAGAAGCCCAGTTCCCTGGCCCAAACCACAACCCCCCTCCTGTAACCGCTGCGCTTTGCAGCCTGCTCCCTGGCCAGGTGTGCAGTAAGAAGCAGGGCACGGACAGGGACTGAAAGCAGGCTGGGCACCACGCGGCTGTGGGACTGCTCACGTGTCCCCGGGTAGGTTGGTCAGCACATCCATAACCAAGGAGAAAAGTCCAGAGGACAGAAGCAGGAGATGTTAGCCATTTTTTTTTTTTTTTTTTTTTCCCCCCTCTGGTCTTGCATCCTTCCTGGATGCAGCTACTTGGTGGAGGAATCTAGGGGCCAGCATAAAGAAGGTTCAATGGCTCGGGAGCCTCATCCCGCACCTGCCTTGTTCTTGGTCCTCCTCAGAGAAACAGATCCAAAGCACGTGGGAGAAGAATTTGGGGAACCAGCTTCTCACCTGGATTTCAATATTCCTCTAAATTTTCAGCACCTGGGAACAGAGAAGAGAGACTGGGGAGAAGGAGAAGTTCATCTAATAAACCTGTTTACAGCTGCAAGATGTTAGTTTAAAAAAAAAAAAAAAAAAAAAAAAAAAAAAAAAAGAGAATGAGCAAGATTTTTTGCAGCTTTGAATGTAAAATAATCTGTACTGATGCTTGTCCAGCAGATAAGCACATGACAGATACTCAAAATCCACCCAGGCTGAGTTACTTAGTACGCCTTCACCGGGGATGAAAATGGAAATGAAGTTTAATAAGTCTCCTGAACTCTTTCTTTACTACCCTAGGAGACAACCGAAAGGCATTTAATTTCCTGCAACCCAAGAGCATAAACTGCACTCAGACACTTTATAAAAGCCGTCAGGCATCTTTCTGAAAGATTAAATAAGTAGGGCAGCATTCTCAAGAAGCCAAACTGCAGCTGCATAGGCAGCCCAGCTGCCGGCCTTGCACAGGCAGTGTGCCCTGTGCCCTGTCCCCATAGGGGAGACATGGGGCTCTCTGCTGGCTGTGTGTTACCTTTGCAAGGCTCTAAGAGGTGGGGTGAAAAATAGGCATTCCTGGGGCTGTATGGCACGGGGGAGCTGCGTGGTCAGGGTGAGGAATGATGAACAATTACCAGTTGGGGTGGCTCTGCTCCTTTGACATATGCCTTAATCTTGGAATGAAAGAACTCCCAGGGGAAAACTGCTGAGCAAATTAGATCTCTGTATTAGGAACGGAACAGGAGGAAGCTGTGAAGGAGAGCAGCTTGATGCCAGCTATTTTTCATTCGAGGAGGGATGCAGCACAGCCAGCCCCCTCCCACCATTACCTTGGCCGCCAGAGGGTGGCCCAGTGCTCACTCCCATTGCGCCTCCTCCCTCAGCACACAGCCCCCCCTAACCCAAACCTGCAGCCCCCTGCTCCCCGGTCCCAGAGCACCACCACCCTGCAGGTGACAGACTGCTTCTGCAGACCTCCAGAGGCAGCGCTGGGGGTGTGTGACATTTTCCTCCTGTTTCATCAGCAAAGCAAGCTGGACAGATAGACATTGACTGCTTGAGTGAAATACCACACTGGTACGTGCAGCTGATGTTTGTTTGTGTGGAGGGGAATACTGGAGCCACTGACAGATCTATAATCAACAACAAAAAGCAGCAATGGAAGAAACTGCATGCCGGAGACAGGGGGAAAGCACCCCACTCCCATGAAGCGCATCCATGGAAGCAGCTGTCCCTCCTCCTCTAGCTCTTTCAGCAGTTAACAGCAGCCGTCCCGTGGGGTCTCAGCCCCACCTGGGTCCCCATTTCGGATACCTGAGCTCAGCCAGGGAGAGATGCCTGCTGCCAAAATAGCAGTGTGTAAAGGCTTAGAAATACCCTGATTCCCACTGCTGGATACATGTGTGCGCTGGAGATGCTCCTCAAGCTGCTCTATCCAGCAGTTCCCCATTCATCTTGCTGCCTTTGGCATTCTGCTGCAAATACGGCCTATTGCTATTATTAACGCTGTCATTACTATTACATATCACTTTTTAATTGCCTGGTAAATTTGCGATAGCTTGGAAAAAACAAAGGAAGATGTTTAATTTGAAAGAGAGCAAGAGTAAAGACAAGGAAAACGCAGTGCATCTAGTAGAATTATTGAAGAGGTGATGAGGACATTCTTAACCTTAATTATTTCAAATCAACTCATTTTGTAGAGTGTGTAGGTTTATGAATCAGATGAAACGTAAATTGATTCATAATTTCCCTTAATTTTCTGCTCTTTGGAGAATTTAAATCCATATTAACATAACCTGGATCAGCCAGTTACTAAGAAACAGGGGAAAATTAGCATGGGTGAAGCTGGCAGATACAACGTGCTGAGCCCAACTGCTGCTTGGCGGTTGGGACAATCCCCCCATGCCCCTGGCCCCTGATTGCTGCAGGACCCATGGGGATGTGGGGCAGGCACACGGCAAGCTGGAGACAGAGGGTAGGGGCTGAGCTGCTGCTGCCCTGGGGAATAGAAGCAGGTCAGCAGCTGGAGCCATTTGGGGCTGGTTTTCCACCCCACAGACCCCTGTGCTCCAGGGCAGGGAGGTGAGGAGTGACCTGAAATACGTGTGTCTGTACCTCCTTATAGACACCTACCTCCATTCTTTCTGGTTTGCCAGACGGAAATATCCTTTTTTCCCCCTTCTTTCAGGTGACGCAGGGATAATATTTTCCTCAGGCTTGCATTATTAGATTTCTCTCTGCAGTTGCCTTTTGCAAGTATTTTCACTTCCAGTGCCTTGCATTTTTTGACATTCTCCTCATCATTTGCTGTCTCGAAATTATACTCTGGTGCTTGTTTTCTGCTACCCAGAACTGCTCATTAACAGAAATGTGTGAGTCAATCACATGCAGCACTGGTGAAAAAAAAGGTCTTGCTGTCAGCCCGGGTGCTTAAGGACCACCCAGGAACTGGAAAGCTTCTAGAAAGTATTCCCCCACGCGTTTTGGCCAGCAGGTTCTGCACAGTGCGGTTGGAAGTCAGGAAGGGAAATCCCGTGGGGATGTCCTGCCTGCCACCGCTGTCCCACCTGGGTGACACTGCGTCCCTGCCACAGCAGCCTGCAAGGGGACCTCGCAGCCTCCCGGCCATTGTGCGAACCTGGCACCAGCAACTCTTGTTTCTGTTGTTAGAGACAAAGCTCTCCTTTAGGAAATTAGAAAATGCAGCAGTTGCCTGTTACGGGAAAAATAATCAGGCCTGGTGGACTGCAAAGGATATGGATGCCTATAAGCAAAATTACTTTCCTGCAGACTTTTTTGTAGTGAGCTGGAGCAGCTTCCTCCATGTGTACCTGGAGGCTGAGGGAGGAGGAAAAGCGGTTTGGGGGAAGCAGCAAAGGAGGACGGGAGATATTCCTGCCGAGGAGAACAGGGCTGAGGCTGCCTGAGAGGGGAGCAGTTGTGCCGCGGCAGGTGGCATTGAAGTTCTCTCTTGTAGGACATCACTGACCCAGTGACTGAGCAAAGCCCCGCTCCAGCTGAAGGAGCTGAGCATGGAATGATAGAATGGCCTGGGCTGGAGGGGGCCTTAAAGACCATCTAGACCTGCTCTCCCTAGTGCAGGCATGTGGGAGAGTGTGTTTGCAAGGCTGTCCCAGCTCTCAGAGCAAGCTGCATGCAGGGAGAAAAAGTGACAGGGAGGTCTGATTCCCTGGCACTGTTCAGGAGCTGGCAGCTAGTGGCAGCACCGAAACGCTCTGTGCTCCGCTGTCCAAAAAGCCTCTGGGAGCTGCGACCTGTGCTCGAGCCTTCCCACCTCCTCCAGCAGAACTTGCTGCTCATTTTCCTCCCCCCTGTGTGCTCTGACCCTTCTCCTACGCAGGATGCTCTGTGGCAGCCTGGGCTGACCTTGTCTGTCCTTTTGGGCAGCGACAAACTCCTTCCCCGCTCCTGTTTCAGATGAGACACAAAGCGGACGCATGGGGCATGTGATAGAGCCGGTTGTGCAGGAAGCAGGCCTGCAGTGCCCTCTTTGCAGCAGGAACACTCCATTGTCATTATCCCTTGTCCTGCACGCTCTCCTCCTGGAGTCAGTGCAGAAATACCTCGAAGGGGCATTTACCCCTGAGCTCTGTGCTCTGGGGCACCCCCAGCCTCAGGTGAGCACAGCTGGGCTCCAAGCTCAGCCCCAGTCTGCATTTCCCCTGGTGACATTTGGCTGCAACTTGCTAAATCGCAGTGCTTTGCGCTGCTAGAAGCAAGCTCGCTTTCATTTTAAGCGGTGTTTAAAGAGGCTTTGGGGGAATCTCACCAACATAGAGAGATTATCATTCTCCTGCAAGCACAGAGGGCAGCGAATATGCCCACAGGGAAATGTCACCAGCTCCAGGTGGCAGGGGTGAGGGTTATCAGTGGTGGGGAGAAAACCCCCACTTGCCACTGTATTAAACACATTGAGTCAGTCAGCAGAGGACAATAATATTAAGCCACTAAAGCACAATCAATAGTGGGATTCAGTTTGGGAGGGAGGCATTTCACACTACAATCACACCTCACATCGCCAGCAGAGCAGTAAATCAGCGTTTGTCAGATTGGCTGCCCAATTGCCAAGGTGGCTGGATGACGGGAACTGTAAGTGGGATGTATGCAAATACAGAGCGTGAGAGGGGAAAGCAAACACCTCTGTGATTCCTGAGAAATCTCTGCACAAAGCCAGCAGCCGGGCAGCTAGCCAGGCACGAGGACACTGTGCTTATAGCAGGGAGCATGCCCGGATGCTCCTGGTGCTCACACACCTTCCCCCAGGGCTCCTGACCTGCAGTGCTCAGGAGCAGAGGCAAACAAGTAAACAATCTCTGCCCTTCTCCAAATTCTTATGCACTGGCAGTTACCCAGTGCATCATGGTGGCGAGCGGGACGAGGGGCTGAGTGGTGCGAGGCTGAGCCCCTGCAGAGCCACGGGCTGTGAGCTAAGAGCACACACAAGGCCAGCCTCAAGCAACCTGAGGATGAGGTGGCAAGTGCATATTTCTGTGTCCTTGCTCTTGAAGTACTAAGACATGATGCCAGTTTTATCTGCTTAACATCTTAATAAAAAATGTACTTTTCTAATTGCTTGCATCCACGTGCAATTTCCCTATCATGTTTGCAAAGATAAAATTGATGCAGAAGGGAGCTGAAGGATTTGCAGTTCTGCAGATGGGAGAGCTCAGAGAGCGTGGCTGTGCCCACAGAGTCAATGAGAAAAAGCAATTTCAGATCTGCACCTCTTTGCTTCTTTGGAAGGGCTTCTGCTCAGCTTCTTCCTCTGTCTCTGGTTCCTGTATGCCTACCTTGGCTCCATGTGCTGCTTCCTTTCTCCAAGGATCTGTCTGTCCATCCATCCATCCATCCCACTCGGGACAGCCCTGCCCAGTGGGCACACTCACAGACATCAGGGCTTAGGAGGATGACACAAGCTTCCTTGTTGACTGCCAACCATTTGTGGGTGCTGTGACCCCAAGCACCCCCCACACCTCTCAGCCACCCCCTGACAGCCAACTGCACTTAAATACAAAGTGCTCACTGCATTTTCAGCTTGAAATCTGCCAAATTTTTAGTGCTGGGCATTGTAATGTCTTTATCAGCCACCACAAAGACCTATTTAATAGTGTACGCCATCTCTCTGCACAGGCGCTTAAAGACTGCGATCAGGTTTCTTCTCACTCACATCTTCAATAAGATAAACAGACTGAGCTCCTTAAACTACAGCTGCTGTAAGGACAGAGAAAGAGCTTATCTCAGGGGTAGGGCTCAGGGAGCGGGGCTGGGTAGAAGTGACTTCAGCCCAGCTCCCTGCAGAACACAGCACTTGGATGGGGCTGCTCGCCTGTTCTCATCTGCCTGCCCCATCCTATTCTCTCCCCATCTCAGCAATCTCCCAGTCTTCCTCTTGCCCCATGCCTGACAGGAACCAGGAGGAAAGGCTGGCAGCCAGCAGAGCCCTGTGTCAGCAGGGTAAACCGCGCTTCCACCCCAGTGATGGAAATTTTAATATTTCCTTACACATTTACTATAATTTAGTCTCAAGTCAGCCAAGTGCATAATGATTTGTACCAGCAGCAGCACAAGGAAGCACAGCTCCCGCCTGTCACCCACTGCTTGCCCACCACACAGCTCCCTGTGTGATGGCACTGGAGCCCCAGTGGTGCCCAGCTTGGGGCAGTGTGGGGACACATAATGTGCTGGCTGTCCCCAGGGTGGGTGGCCTCAGCCACCGAGCCCTGCAGAAAGGTGACGGTCCTGCAGCTCTCCCTGCAAAGCCAGCCTGAGGGCTGTCCTGCTCCCCTGGTTGACCTAGGGGCTTGGATTATTTTAATCCAGGCTTGATAATGCGATTAGTTCCGATCGCTGACTCACGCTGACTGCTCTCTGAACCAGCAGCAGCCTCGTATTTTGTTTTATTCTGCTTTCAGGGTTACACAGCTTATTCCACAAACAAGATGTTGGGACAGTCATTAGTGTGTGAAATCAGGAATGCATGCGTCAGTAACTATGGCAACTCCAGGAGAACACCAGCCTCCTAGTAAAATCAAGGATTAAGCCTACATGGAAATGTTGAAGCCAGAGAGATTCTGTCTGCTGAGAGCTTAACATACATTTAAATAGAAGAAGGGTCTGGAATGCCCAAGTAAAGTGGGCAATTGGCAGCCAAAGTGGGAGCTGCTTTCCCCATGACCTCAAGGAGGGATTTCAGAAAGCAGTACTGCCCTTATGGCTGCGTGCTGACACTGCTGTCCAGAGCTCTGCGTGCCACCCTGGCACAGGGGCACTGTGCCTTCCAAGAGCTGTCCCCATCCTTTGTAGGGACATTTTGTCCCTGTGGCTGCCCAATGAAGCCTCCAGCAGGGGAGGAGGATTTGTCACAAAGGATCCAGCTGTCCCAGAGCTCTGAGCCTGGGGCCCAATGTGACCGGGGCAGGACATCTCTGCTCTCCTCCTCCCTGATGCTTACTTCCACAGGGCTTGGTCTTTTCTAGGAACAGGATGATGCTGTGGCATAGCTCACAGAGCAGCGATGCTCTGCAGCACAGGGTTCAGACAGAGGATGCCTGGAGCAGCATCCATAATTAATGCTGGAGAAACAACACTGCCAGTTTGGCTGCCTCGTAATGTGAGGTGCCACATGCCTGCAGTTGATTCTCACACAGCTTCGAGATAAAGCTGTTTGCTGTGCTCTGTGCAGACATTACAGATTTCTCCTTAAATAATTCAGGCTACCTTTTTTGACAACTCCAGCACATAAAGACTTTTCCTCACCGTGCTGAAAAACAGCCTTCGCTTCCCATTCCTGAAAGCCCGGCACCTCATCAGTATTTTCATTATCAATTCTTGCTGAGAAAACACAAAACAGAGCCCTACCTCTGGGGAGAGGCTATTAGCAGCCGTCCCTCCGCAAAGCAGCGAGCTGAGCTCTGCTCCTTGCAGCCGCGACAGGGCCGCGTTGATCTGCGAGCACCAAACGCAGGGCTCCAGCGCTGCTCCGAACAACATGCTGTCAATGCCTGGCAGCTGGGAGCGAAAGGGAGCAAGGGTCCTCCTCGTTGTTTTCAGGAGGAGCTGCTTCTTGGAGCCTGGTTTGGCAGCGCTGGTGTCGCTCCCCTGATTAAATTTGCCCCGATCTCTGTTGCTCACAGCGTAATCAAGCTCCCTGTGTTCACGTGGAAATCTTTCCTGCTGCTTTCCCACTTGAAAGCGGAAGCAAAGGGGGAAAGGGAAGGGAACAGCTCTCACTGGCATAGGCTGTAGGGAGCCAGCAGCCACATTTGGAGGGCAGGACAAGAGCAGGACAGTACCCCAGGCAGAGGCAGCCCATGAACAGCCCCAGCTCCAACACCACACATCAACACAGGCACAACGCAGCCAGTCCTCTGCACGCATTTCCCCACCAGCTCCAGGGACAGCCCTGCTCCCCAGAAGCAGCCCCAGGAAGCGTCCCACGCTGCCCAGATAGCCCACAGACCCCTGCTTGCCTTTTTCTCCAGCACATTTGGACATGAAACAGAGCATAATTACAAAGCAGATCTGTGTGTTCCAGCAGCATTGCAGCAGAGAACGTTTCCACCTGCGTTTCTCTCCACCCCAGAGGACACCAGCTCTGCACCCAGGGACCTTCTGGCAGCACAGCTTGTTGGGCGGCACATGCTTCACTGCTGCCCATGCACAGGGCAGGTGGCACACCAGGCTCCTAGCACACGGACCAGCTCCTGCAACACCACGGACACAGCCAAACCACAGGGCCCCAGACCTCCACCTGCTAAAGCAGCAGGAGCTCCCTGCTCCCCCCTCCCTGCTAAATGCTCTGCCTGTTATTGACTGCAGCTGTGTTTTCAGCTGTGGGCCCATGCCTGCACAGGCAGAATCATCTCCATGGTGGACGTGCAGAAGGAAATCACAGGGCTTGTAGGCACAGCCTTGCACTCCAGGCGGTCAAGCTTTTAGAAGGAGAACGTGTGTTTCAGCTGAAAAATCATCAGGGAACAGTTTAAGGATGAAAACAAAGAGTTCTTTTGAACCCTTGGGATACAGACATCCACGGCCCGTTCATTCTGCTCGTCAGAAAGATGGCACTGTGTGCATGGGGTGTGATTTGCAAAGGCACTTAGTGTGAGCTTGAAACCTTGACCCAAATCCAAATTAAATGCTTTTCTGGCAAAAGAAGCTTATTTTAGATGGATTTTTACCCTTACTGAGAGTACCTTGTCCTCTGCAAATTATCTGCAAGCTGGAAGTCTGGACATTTATTATGCAGATAATAAAAGCAGCTTTTCCAAATGGCATGGAAATACTTTGCCTATTTTCTGCTCTTAGAGAGACACAATGCATTTTCTTTCCACAAACATTCTGTGAGGATAAGCTGATATTTTTGAGTATTCACAGATAAAAAGGGTCATAAATACTGCAACAGCAAACGAGCCAGAGCCATTTTCAGTAACACTGCAGATACGTTCCATGTTCACCCCATTTGTTGAGGATGAGTTCTCCTTGGGGGGGCCAGCTTGAGAGTCTCAAGTCCTGCCTTGGATATCTTCAGCCTTCCTGCTGAAACTTGCTAAGGCGCAGGCAGCTCGTGCCTTACAGCAATTGCTGATGCCAAAGCCCCTCAAGCACCTCTCCTTTACCAGCAGCATCCCTTATTCTCCTGCATCCCTTCCTCCCACATCCCTTCCTCCCACATCCCTTCCTCCTTCATCCCTTCCTCCCACATCCCTTCCTCCTTCATCCCTTCCTCCCACATCCCTTCCTCCTTCATCACTTCCTCCCACATCCCTTCCCGCCTACCCAGGCCATGCTGCATGGCCGAGGTTGCCCCCACTTGCTTCCTGCAGCAGGCTGCAGGGCCAAGTGTGGCTGGCAGGATTTTCTCCCTTTCAGGAGAAAACGATAAAAGATAAATTCTCTTTGGCCCAGTGCCCAGCTGCCTTTGAAGGCTGCTCTCCCTTGCTTTATTGTCTCCTTTGATGCGGTTGCTTTGATTTGCGCTGCAGAGTCTGTATCAAAGCCCTTGCACTTTCCTGGGCAGGAGGGCCAGGTTGTTTAGGAGGGGCAGCAACGCCCCAGAGCTGCTCCTCGTTTTGCTGGAGCACCCCGTGGAGCAATGGGTGGTGCTGACAGCAGCGATGCGTGCCCTTGGCACCAGCCCTGAGCCTTTGCAGGATCAGCCCTGGAGCCAGGTCAGTGCTTCATGCTGTGCTCCTGCTAGCCTGGACCGTTCTCAACAGGAAAATAGCACAAACCTGAAGCAGGCTAGAACAGGAATCTGGCAACCAGTGGGGTGCCGCCAGAATTACAGCTGTTGGGCAATGCCATCCCATTTCCAGGAACTTTGAGATCTGCCTGTGAGCTAATTTTCAGTCTATGAGCTGCACACATCTGCACCATGTGTGCATTAATCAGACTGATGGGTGACACCAAGGCAGGCGCCTATGTGTAAGCGTATTATGTCAACACATTTACTTTTATCAATCAAGCTTGTAAGTACATGAGAAAAAAACTAGCACGTGGGGTTTGGCAGGATTTATTTTCCATTAAAGCACGCAGACTGGAATTAGCTTTGCTGCTTTGCTGGGGGATGCCAGTGTCAGGGGTACCACCTGCCTGCAGGGGCAGCAAGCAGACCTCCTGCCTCTGCCTGCCGAGCACCTGCTTAATTTCCCCACACCGAGTTGGGATGTGTTCATGTGAAACAGCCGTGGCTCGGGGCAGCCCATCAGTTCCTACCACAGTACAGCAGCCGTGGGGCTGCGATCGCTCCCTGGCCGTGCCTCAGGATCTCAGGGCGTCCCCTGCAAGTGTCAGGGTGAAGCAGCAGCGGTGGCACAGGGCTTAGGGAAGGCATCCTGTCCTCTGATTGCAGCCTGCCCTTGGTGACTCACCGGCAGCTCCAGCAGCCCCTCAGGATGGCTTTTGGTGCCCAGCAAGGAGGCGCTGGGAGGCAGCCTCTGTGAAACCTGGTGTGCGGTCATTGGGCTTGCAGCCACCCCGGTGACCCCGCAGGCAGCAGGGTGATGCTGGCGCTGGCGAGGTGTGAGCCTGCAGCGAGCGCATCTGATGCGGTATGAGCACAGCTGGGCAGCCCCGCCGTGCTGGAGGCTGCCTGCAGAACCAAGCAGAACCTAGCGAGGATGGCAAAGCATCGGCTCCACAGCGGCTTCGTGAGACCACACAATGCCAGGGACCTGTCTGTCTGCATTTTCCTCATCGGCGTGACCTACATCCCCAAACATTTTCTGTCACCTCCCTGACTCTGGCAATTAGCTGGCTGTGAAGGGAGCAGCGCTCCTGCCCGAGGCCACATCTCTGGCAAAGCAGCTGGGTGCAGCAGGGCTGGCAAGCTCTGCAGGGAGCTTCTGTGAGCACCAGGGATTGTGGCCTGCCCATCTAGGTGGGCTCGGAGAGCTTCAGGCCGGCCCCAGCAGGATCATTAGGCTGTGCCAGGCCACCGAGCCTGTGCCTGCACCCACTGCAGCCCGCTGAGCAGTGGAACGCAGCCGCCCAGGCAGAAAATAGGATATGGTCAGCTCTTACCCCTTTGCATATGCAAGGGCTCGTTTTCCTCTCGTAATTCAGGAGCATTTTGTGCAATTCTGACATTTTAGCTGTAAGTGAAGAGGCAGTGTTTTGTTTTTCACAAACACTGGCGCTTTGCCAAGCAGAGCTTTTTCTCTTGGGAATCCCTGCCCTCTCCTATGCCTCCAGCCTGAACCCTCTTAGCCACACTCTCAGCCAGCCCTGTGCCATCCCAGTTTCCCTCCTCTTTCCTGCTGGCAGTGAGGAGGAAGAGGAGGGGAAGGCTGACTGGCTTCTGCGTTTCCCTGTTGCAGAGCTCTGACTGCTGCTGTCTGCATTCTCCTGTGTTTGCAGAAACAATAGCCCTGCAAAACTCAGGAGAGATAAGAGCATAATTAAAGGAAGATTGTGCTGCAGATGACGCTCGCTGGAGAGCCGGGCTTTCCCTCCCTCCCTGTGCTTCCTCATTGCGTGGGGCTCATGCTGAGGGCATGAGTCTTGTTGGTTCTGGTGATGGATGAAATTAGCTCCAACGTGAAACTGGAAATAAAAAGCCATTCACCATCAAGACAGCTGCAGAGGCGCGGGGCTCAGGGCAATGATCCTCTGTGCCTTTTCTGCTCTTGCGCTTTTCACAAGCAGCTCCATTTTAATTAGCTGGGACGCAGTTCTAAGTCAACCCTAAACGATATTATCAAACTAATAGAGTGCGATCACATCCCGGCTTTTATTGGCCTGGGAGCTGCTGCTGGCTGCCATGGGAACTGCACATTTCACAACGCTCCTCAGCCCTCCGCTGTACAAACCCACGGGAGGGAAAGGAAGAGGTGCTGAACCCCCCCAGATTCCCCTGCTTTGTGAGAACCCAAAGATTTGCTCTCCCCAGAGACCCATCCATCCGCTGGGACTTCTGCACCCTGCCGTGCATCGCCCTCCACTGCTCGCTGTGCCTCTGCTGCGGCCGGGCTGGGAGCACCGGGAGCGGTGAGAAGGGAAGCAGGGACAAGAGGGAGGAGGATTTTCCTGAGCTGCACAGCCTGCCCCCGAGCTGAATCGAGCAGTGTGTGCCACGCCGGCTGTCCCCAGAACAAACCCCCTCTGTGCCCAGTGCAGGAAGCCCTGCCGCTGCACACAGCCGTGCCGCCTCAACGTGCCTCCGTGCCAGGCAGAGCAGGAGCGCTGAGAGCAAACCTGGGGCAGGTTTCCTTGCAGCCATAAGGCCAGAGGGCTGCTTCCCCGCTGCTCGCCCCACGGCCCTTCTAAACTTCTGCCCATACTCCATGAGCATGAAATCGCAAGCCCAGGCTGAGATGTCTTCACATCAGCCCCTGTTGCACTGTATTTTTTTATTTTTATTTTTTTCTGCATGGAACTAATTTTTTAATCAGAGTGATGTAGGACATGATCAGAAGCAATCAAAGGTTGGCAGAGTAATTAATATCAATCAGCATGGTTTGTGGGTATCAGCCTTGTCAATCAAACTGGATATTGTGTGTTGGCGAGATTGCTTTTGGTTCTCAAAGCTAATACCATACAGAGAGCTTTTCTTTCCTGAGATGCTCATTAAAATAGCACAAGTCCTTCAGGAACCAGTTAAAGGACATATTTAAAAGTTCTTTAGGCATTGACAACTACAGAGAGATGCTTTGCTGAGTCCCACTTGGCGCTGCGGCAGCTGAAATGCTGAGCTGGCTGCCGTGCTCCCGAGCACCCTGCAAGGTGCATCTCAGGGCTCCAGAGCCGGCGTGCTGCTGTGAACACACCCTGCAAGCACTCTGCAGGGCTCGTTCCAAATCCTGAGGCTTTCCTGCGGCTTGTGGCTTTGTTGCTGTGCTTAGCTTTCCCTGAGCTTTTTGCATTAAATGGCCCAAATCCACCTACAGAAAAGCCTCAGAGCAAGTAAAGGCTTGAAGTCATCTGCTTTTAAAGTAATTACTGTAGAACTTCATTATTTTTGCCATACACTTTGCTTTGATTTGTAGGTGTCATAAAAGGGAATGCGAGGCGAAAACACACTCACTTGAGCGATGCCAGGGGAGCACATTCCTTCCCTTCACTCCCCCATTTTGGCAGAGCCAAAAACCCAGAAAACATGCATGGGCAGCTTTGCCTTGTCCCCAGGGGGATCTCCCGAGGATCAGATTTATCTTCAAGGCCCCGAGCATTAGCCAGCTGCGGGCATCAGCAGCTCTGAGGCAACCTCTCCAGCATCCCCCATGAGCCCATCCTGGACGAACAGAGCCAGCTCGGAGCCTGAGCTATTAACGAGCATCCTTCCCCTTGCACGCCCAGCACCCGGTGCTGCTCTTGTAAAAACAAAAGCCCCAAACCATTTGCAGTGCCTATACCAGGATGGCACAAATGCCTTTTAAACCCTGAATTCTGTAGCCCTCATGTTCTTTGCTAATTATAGTATGGATGCAATTTCCTGCCCTTGAAAGAAATGACTGAAGACAGATCTCGATCAGGCAGAGACCCCTGGAAGAAGTGTGGCTGGGAAACCATCCTCACCTCATGGGCAGTGGCTGTGCCAGCTCCTCCCTGCGTGGCGCTGGGGAGGCTGGAAGGCTGGGCTCCATCCTGCTGGCTTGATGGGCCTCCCAGGCTCTGAAAGAGACAGAAATATTATTCAGCAACCTCATCAAATATTATGGTTCAGCCGGCAGGTCTCTAAGTGGTCACCGTTAAATTTATCTCTTTGATTGGTGGAGCTCGTATTGTCGAACCCACAGCTGTATAATTTTATCCTTTCTGAACAGCCTACAGCACGTTGCCACAGACATCAGGCGGAGGTGTCTCAGGGAGCATGGCATTTTGAGCTCGGCTCCAAGCTGGGAGCTCATTTGCTTTCCCTTCCCTCACTGCAGTTCATTCACAGCCCAGGTAGCCCCAGCACGCAGACTGCAGCCATTCAAGGGGAGCAGAGCCGTTCCTACAGCACACTGTCATCTTCGTGGAGCAAACCCGTATGTTGGCGTTATGGTGGAAGATCCTTTGCTGAGTTACTGCTTGAAGAGACACATTTTAGCTAAGCAATGTGTAACTGCTCCTCATTGGACACTGGTCATGGGACATTAGGCATCAGTAAAAGAAGACAATTAAAATACGGGCTGAATCATCTTTCTAGCTCAGTGTGGTGGTTATGGATGCAGAACAGATTTGCTTCACTGTGTTTTTATTTTTCGTTTGCTCCCCAGGTTGGCAATGTGGCCGATACCCCCACCATGACCACAGCTCGGCTTCCATCCCCATCCCTTGCACTGCAGCAAAACGCCCCATCCCCAAGGGTGCCTGGTCCTGGCTGAGCTCCCTCTGTGGATGCACACATCTCTTCCCCGAGCAGAAGCTCCCTACCCTTCCTCCCTCCCCATCTCTGGCTCGCATCCTCCTGCAATCAATCACATTGCGGGTTGTGCTAATATTAGCCGGTTGCTTTACTGATCGTGCATGAAGTGTATGTCCTTGCTAACCGACCAGCAGCGGGCCAGCCTCATTAATCACCTTCCCCACTCTAAGTTGTCCCCCTGGCTGGGGTACCACTGCTGCTCGAGGTGCGGCCATTCCCAGCCTCTGTGCCTTCTGCCAACCACCCTGCCACCAGGGATGCTGCTCCTCCGAGGGCGGCTGGCCTCCTCCCAGGAGGAGGTCAGGAGGAAAGCTTCTTGAGGATTTATTTATCCTTTATTTAGAGTCTGGGGCTCTCCTGGTATAACTCACTGCCTATTGCCCGTTCCCCTGTGTCCTGGTATATGCAGGTGAAGTTTTATGCTGTGCCAGCCTTGCTGGAGAGATTAATGAGAGATAATTCCTTACACAGAGGTTTATTGAGTTCCCTGAGTACATTCACCAGCTGTGAAGTGAAACATCTGAAAACTGCTTCTGAATACTAAGTCCTGCCTGGCACTGGTGCAGGAAGGGAGACAGTGCCTTTTTCTGCCCAAGGGGCTCTGCTCAGCGCAGCAGGCCGGGCTGTGAGCCGGGGAGGGGGGACGTGCCCTCGTGCTCCATGGGCAGGTGACGGCACAGCAGTGCGCGTTTGTACAGAAATATCGGCCTCCAGGCACTAACTGTTCTCTTCTCCTGTCTCAAGCTCCTTCCTAGTCACAGCAATGGATCATCCTACTAATTTTTGTCTCCTTTGGACTCAGTGTACTGAGCCCATAACAGCTCACAGTTGTACACAGCTGTTGCGGACACGTGCTGGGAAGGGCTGGCTGGGACCTGCACATGAAACGCTGTAACATCAGGGGGGCTCACAAGGCCGCATGTTACAATAGCAGCTCTTCCCTTTGACTGCTCTTTGTCTTCAAAGAACTGCAGAACAGGGCAATCAATATACATTGCCAGGGTCTTTTTAATGCTTCCTGAGACATTGTGGTTGTAATGTTTCTTCATGCTGCTGTGATCAATATATTTGAGACTCCGAACATGTCAAAACCACATAAAATCTTTATTAAGGTGAAATTAAATGAGCAAGCATGAATCAGTAACTTAAATGGATAGTATCCTTCAAGGATGCCAGACCTGAAAGCCAGACACAGGTGAAAAACCCAGGGCACTCAAAGTTAGGATTAACTTCATGAGACACTCCCAGTTTGGGCCGGGGGCGTGGAGCTGAGGCTGGGTGCAGCGAGGGCCAGGGCTTTGCGATAACAGCATGGCAAGCCTCCATGGCCTCTTGGTAACACAAGCCAACAGGCCCAGCCCTCCTCCGGAGCTCAGCACCATGCAGCCCTGCCTCTCTAGCAGCAATCACTTCCCTCAGCTCCCACTGCCCAGCAGCCTGCCTCCAGCACCCTGCTCGTAGCAGGTGCCCCCAAAGCCGTGCTTTGGGGGGGGGGGGGGAACCTGTCCTCCTTCCTCTACCTTTCTGCTCACTGCCACCTGTCCTTCTCTCGCCAGCTCCCCAGCCTTCCCCCAGCGATGACTTCAGAGTCAAGGGCTGGCTTGTCATTGCTCTCAAGGTTGCTTTGAAAGGAAAGAGCCGCTTTGCTGAATGAGAAGCGCGATGCAGGCAGAGCCCTGGGGGACGTTCAGTGGCGACACTGAGGAAAGCAGCCGCTCTCTCTCCTCCCTCCCTCTGTGCAGTACCGGTGACACGGGTGATCTCGGGTGCCCTCACGGGAATACACACCACATCCCATGGGGATGTCACCTCCAGGCTGCTCCTCCTGCCCCCAGGAACAGGCTTAAAGTGGTGCTGGGGACACCGCAAGCGTGTGTCGCTGGAGAAAAGTGTGGCACCGCCACCCCGGCAGCAGGTCCCACGGGGACTCCTAGGGCTGCTCGGAGGTTAGGGTAGGGGAAGATGCAGCACGCAGCCCCAACCCCGACATCTGGATGCAGTGCCAAAGGCTCATATATTAATCACCTGAAAGAGGGACAGAACATTATTAGATACGTGGAAGTTAATTGTACAGATGCTAATTGCATGTATTTTATTGGCACCAGTAGAAATGTAATATATAATTCCATACGTATACCAGAATAATTTAGCAAACTAATTAATTTCTGCTAATGCCTTCTAAATCACCTGCTCCCTTCCTCCTGGGGTAAAGGAGGAAAAAACTTTTTCAGCCAGTTTCATCTATTGCAAACTCACGGCTGTTGGCAAGGGCATCACTTTGTTTCTCCACGGATTTATTCCCAGCAGAGGAGCCCCCAAAAAGTCACCCCTGGGTGACAGGGTGTCCAAGGACAGTTTGACAGCAATGAGATCGGCCGCTCCTAAATTTGGAAAGCTGGAACAGGGCTGTGCAAAACGTTTTGGACAGATCATGATGGATTGAGAAGATGGAGACTAAAATGCGTTGTGGATTTAGGTCAAATTCAAGAAGCAGAGCCAGGAGAAAATGTGAAAGAAAAATGTAAACAGCAGCAGGCATTTTATTCCAGTCTCCTCCAAATGAAATGTTTGGTTTAGAAAAAGCAAAAATACCCAGTTTCAGTGTGTTTGAGATGAAGTTTAACTACCTGCCTCCCTTTTTTCTTCCACCCCAAGCCAAAGGAGAAGCTGAGGGTGATTTGGGCCAAATCTGAGCTGCCTCCCATGCTGCCCCCTCCCTCTCCACACTGGCAGAAAAGAGACCACAAGAAGCCATCGTTCTCACTGGGATTTTATTGTCCTGCTGGCCCTCATTTCTCACCCCACACCCAGGGACTGAGTCCCATGTCACTGCTTGGGCAGTGGAGACCAGATCTCCGCTGCCGCTGCAGTGTTGATGGGCAGCACCACCTGCCCGGCTGTTTTTATCTTTTTTTTTTTTTTTTTAAATTTGAAATATTTTATTTTAAAAATATAGTAGCTGTGGAAAGCAGCCCTCTTTATAAATGCTTGATGCCAGAGTGAAACGCATCATCGCCGTCCTCAGTGCTCGTGTGCGCTGACACAGGAGAGGGGCTGTGGGGCAGGAGAAAAACAGAGAAACCCTTCCAAAAATAGAAATATTGTGCTGAGTCGTTTCAAGTGAATGAAATCCATAAAACACCAGCATTAGATTGGCTCCAGCTTGGCACGTATTGCTCCCGGCAGAGCCGGGATGGGGCTGTCCTCGCTGCCACCCACCACGGGGACATCAGACCCAGGGCAGAGAGGCAGCACCCGGGAGATGTTTTAAATAGGAAACTGTAAACACAACCATTTGGGTAAGAGACATCTACAATCACAGGATTTACTGGTTCAAATGCCCCACCCTCCCCCCAGCCCGTACACCCATGGCCCTGTCCCCACGCCATAAAAAGGTCTCCAGTAACAAAAGCTTCGTTCCAGACTTGGAGTCAAGGTGAAGTGCTCAGGGAGTAGAAAGGGACATTGCAACTTCAGCGGTCTTTGCTTGGGATGGGAGAGGGTGGCAGACGGGAGAGAGAGGGTTAGATGGTTTGGGTCCTTTGCTAGTTCATTTGGTTTGGCTGGAGGACTCCTAGGGTTATACCTGAGATGAAGACGTCTAGGGGACACTCCATAGCTCAATTACAACATAGTTGGTATGTTGTGCCTAGAAGAGCCCTCACTGCTGGGATTTGTTCCTCGCATTCACCCCACGCAGCCAGAGAACAGCAGCAGCTCTCCTCCGCTCAGCACGGGGCTACCTGAACCAAGGCCCTGAACCACCACCCATCATGTGTCCAGGATCTCGCTGGTGGGCGATGGCTCATGAGGGATGCCCTGCGTGCTGTGGATGGTCTGGTTGTGGGAGAGGGAGTTCTGCTGGAGCTCCAGGGCGATGGCGTTCTGGGGGAACTCCTTCACCTGCCGTTTGTACTCCAGGAAGGTGCACGCCTTGGTGGCGATGGCGATGACGTTCTTGCCAATAAAGATGGTAGAGACCCTGCTGTCCTGGAACAGGACCATGTTGATGGCCCGGATGAAAATGGTGACGATGTTAATGGTGACCAGGCTGAGGACGGGGTAGAGCATCATTTTCTGTGGGGCAATGTGCTCCCCTTGCATGCTGATCTCGCTGAGGGACACGCAAGGCAGGATTAGGAGGAGGATGTAGCAGTAGAAGAACATGAGCCCCTCCGCCCAGATGGGCAGGCCAGTCCTGTGCGGCTCCCACAGGTTGGCCTGGATGTCCAAGATGTCCAGCAGGTCGAGGGCCACCCAGAAGAGGCGTCCCCGCAAGTCCTCTTTCTTCCGAAAGGTCCGTATGTACTCCATGCTGTCCAAGGCCACCAGCACCAGGTAGAGCCCCGGCACACAGATGGAGAGCAGCAGGGTCAAGGCCTTCCTGGCCACCGTCTCCAGGTTCTTCTTGTCTGCTTTGTAGTTCTGAAAGATGAAATACAGCTTGATCTCCAGCACAAAGATGTACAGGAACCACAGGATCATGGCGTAGCCCCGCTTGGCCGTCTTCACCTCCGCGCCCACCCACACTGCGACATAGCGCAAGACGATGAGGAAGCAGATGTCCCCCACCAGCACGATGATGCAGACGCCAATCTTGCGGGGTCCCTGGTTCTGCTCCACCAGGTAGGCGTCCATGAAGGCCATGCTGGTCATGATGACGATGGTGGTCAGGCAGACGTGGCGCTTGTCGGGCGGCGGCAGCACCATGGTGAGGCAGGCCTCAGCGCTGGCACTAGGGGAGCAGGCCTGCCGGCAGGGCGCAGGGGAACATCAGCCCAGGCACCACGGGCTGCTGCGTCCTGACCCGAGTAGCAGGCCCGTGGAGGAGCAGTGAGCAGCGGGCCCTGCTCTGCAGGGCTCTCTCCTGAGCCCCCCGCCGTCCCAGCGGCCCAGCCCCAGGGCTCACACAGGGTCCCTTCTCCGCGTCCCCATCGTCGTGACGCTCTGCAGCCCAGTGCAGCAATGCTCCTGCTGGCTCTCAGCCCCAGAGCCTCGTGCGGATCCCTGGAAGTGCTGCAGGAAATCGGGCGGCAGGGAGGAGCTGGCCGGTGCAGAATGAAGGCGAGGCAGTCCTGGACAGGGACCGTGGGTGTCCCTGCGTCCTCACGGGGAGCCACCTCCACACCGATCCCGGTGGGGCTGTGCCATGCCCACAACAAACGCTGTGTGCTGCTGCTGCCTGTGGCTGTGTGTGCCTCGCTCCATCCCGTCACTCTGGAAAAGATGGCAGAGAATGGGCGTTAGGGATCCTCTGTGCCGTGGGACTGCAAGGACAACAGCCCTCCACCACCCAGCAGCATCTGCCAGGCTCCCGCCAGGCACCATTCCACAGCAGGGCAATCCAACACCATGCCCCACGCATGCCTTAGTGCAGAGCAGCTTTTTATTGAAAATGAGCTCATCCTGAGACGTTCCACATGTAAGCACCCCGCAATTCACAAACATGGGCGTCCTTCATCCAAAACAGCTCAACAAGCTCAAGCCCTGGGTGCTTCTGCAGAGCACCCACGACATTCAAAACCTGCCCTACTTCGCACAGGGAAGGTGTTTGTGTTGATGGAGCCTCTCCCAGCTGGGAGAACTGGTGTGTGACACTCATGTCTCAGGCAGGAACTGCTCAGGACCGAGACAAGGAGCCCAGAGGGATGGAGGAGTGCCTGTGCATGGATCTTCCTAGCGTAGCACGCACAGCACCCCATGAGCCCGGCTCCCACCTGCATGGCTCCATGCTTCCTCACAGGTGCTGCTTATTCCCTCAGTTTGTTCCTTCTTCAGCATTCAGACAAAAATATACAGTCACTGCTGCAACTGCTTTTAAACTCGTGCCAACTTTACAGGGGATTTACGGCCACGAATGGATAATTCCAGATAACTTACATCTTTCAAAAGGAAATGGCGATTATTTTATTTCCCCCTTAAGCATTTATTCCTTTCAAGGACCACAGTTATTGGAGGGCAGTGGTGCCTCACAGTGCACACCCAGCATGGGCTCTGCCCCTCTGCCTCCACATGAGCTGCGGGAAGGCAGGGACACACATGCCCCAGCGCCACGCACAAACCCCGCTCCCCCATGTCGGTTAATGCCCACAGCATGGCCAACATTAACTCCTGGTGCTTACAACAGCAGCAAACAGCTGCTTCACCGCTGGTGAAGAACAGAATGTTTCTAGCAAGACCATGCTCAAATGCTGGATTCTCCCCTTGCTTCCACCCCTGAACAACTCAAGGTAGCCCAGGATGGGCTTAGAAACACATTCATCTGTTAGTGACTTTCTGGGGCGCAGGAGGGGGACCGCAGGGCTGAGCTCCATTGTGGGGTTCAGGTGCTGCTTCCTCTTGGGTTAATTCCAGCATTACTGGGGTGAGCATCTCTCCCCTTTTGCAAACAGTGCCCCAGCATCCGCTGCCTGCAAGCTCTTATTTTTCAGCTGTGCAAGAGCTGGTATTTTCCCTGTCTCTTGCAGCCCTGTCTATATGGAAATGGGGAGGTCTCCATCTATCCACAGAGCAGGGCTTGCACACTGAGTGATGGTGTGACCATCCTACCAGGAGGGGGGAAGTGCAAGTCCCCTCGGAGGACTACTAAAATAAACAGGTTGTTTTTAAACAATCATTACTTGGGAAGTCTCACTTCATAATTTTTAAATGACATTCAGAAACCGCTTGAGAAACGTGCTGGATAAACAAGAAAATGAGCTTGTCAGATAGCCACAAGAGCACATCAGAGGCAAATATTTGTTTAGACAAGTATTCACATTTCTCCCTGCAAACTCCTGTAAATAAACACTGGCTGTGGGAAGGCACCATGGAGCCCCTACAGCCGCTCCTCGGGCCGCTGCCAGCAATACTCCAGCCTCGCCAAGCATGGGGCTGCTCACAATCCAGCCCCTAACCACAAGGGCTCCTCTGCTGCTGACCTGTGCTGAAACACCTGCACCAACGGGCAGGGCCTGCATGCTCATCTGTGCCCTGCTTTCTCTGGCACCAAGGGAAAACAAGCAGCAGAGTGCAGGCAGCCCCTGCCCTCTGCCTCCAGTGCTCCTCTGGTGCCCTGCTCCGGCTGCAGAGTTATTGCCAGGGCTTGTACCTGCTTTTACCAACCCTCCTGACAGCTATAAGGCACCTCTGGTTAAATCAACCTGCGGCACCGCAGCCCATGCCCTCCCACATCCACTCCACCAGTACTGGGACCCAGCCCCAGCGTCCCCAGGCCCCGCACTGAGCCCATCCCTGGGTGCAGGGAGTGAGTGGCTGCAGGCAAGCCCCGCAGGCCTCTGCGGGCAGAGGAACCGCTGTCACCCAGTGTCCTCATTAATGCCAGCAGGCGCCTCCCGAACCCGGCTCTACCTGGCACATTAGTTTAAATTATTGAAGCAATTTGAATTCTGTCTATAAATAAAAAAGGGAATGAGCGAGACAGAGGTACACACAACGCGCTTCCCAGGTAGTTAGGATGCCGCATTGCTTAAAGCTTCATTTGCACTTTAATTGCTTTGATTTATTCCAGCTTTGCTGGGTGTAAATCTAGAGCTCCCCTTCAGCACTGCTGCTGCACCAGTCCTGCCTAGTGCTCCTCCTCCTCTCCCTGCCTGGAGGTCACCACCTGAGGTGCCCTGTGCTGCCTGCTGTGTCCCAATGGCCATCTCCATGGGTCCCTGACCCTCTCCCTCCCACCCACCCTCCCCAAACCATAGGCTGGAGGACCAGGGTTTGCCCACCGCAGGCAGGCTCTGGGTGCTGGCCATGGGGTGCTCACACCCTGGGGCTTACTCTGCAGCCAGCAGGAGGTCTCTGCCTCCTCCCAGCATCTTGAGTGCATCCTGTGCAGGAAATGAGATTGAGGAAGACTTTTTCCAGGCCCTGCCCACTAATTGTGTCTGAAGGAGGAAACAGCCCACTTGCTAATGATTACATATAATTTGCCATGTAGGCACAGTGAAACAGGCAGAGAGCTGCAAACTGTTTCCAGAATCTGCCCAGAATAAACAGAACAGCAGGGCTGGCAGATGAGACCAGCTCCTGCCTGCATCAGCAAGCGCATCCATGCTGCAAACCCCTCTGAAGGGGTTGTTTCTCCTCTCTTTTACAAAAAAACAAAACAAAACAAAAAAACAAAACAAAACAAAAAAAAACACACCTCAAGCCCAAGGTGCAAGACCCATTGCCTGCCAAGGGA
>VXAV01006508.1:0-18385 GCA_013399715.1 Alectura lathami
TCCCTTCCAATCTCTAACATTCTGTGATTCTGTGATTTTTCTCCCTGTGCCATGTAGTTTCACCAGGCGCTGTTGATGTCCACCAGCAAAGGGCAATACTAGTTCCTCCAGCTGTACCTCCCAGGTCAGGTAAATCTCACCAAACAAGCACTTGCTGGACAATTCTTCTCATCTCATCAGCCAACCTGCTGCATCTGCAAATGACTTCAAGAAGTTGTCCCAAACACTGGGGACAATTTTGTGACTGGACAAAAGTCAGTCATTCCACTCCAAGGGCGGTGAGCATATGGTTTACATTCTCCCATTGCAAACTCAGCTATAATCCCATGTGGCGCTTGAAAGACAGGAATATTGGTTTATTGTCAGGGCACAGAGTGCCCTGTAGGTTAGAGTGGCACAGCAAGGGGGCTGCACAGGTTTGCATGTTCTCCACTCTTCTCCGTAATCCAGAGCCCAACACATGAGCTGCTCTCTGCCATCCCCTTCACCGTGCGTTTCTCCTAGCAGAGGCACTGATTTCTGGACGAGCACACCTATGCTTTCTCCTACATTGAGTCCTTAGCTGCCTCTCTGCAACCTAGAGCAGAAATTCAGGGGTAAATTGTACCTGGACAAAGAAGTCTTTGCATGTCCTTGAAACTCTGTCTTGGGCAGCGCTGCTTGCTCTGAAGGCCCATTCAGTGTGCACGGGCTGCTCAGGATTTCACGCATGGCTCCCCTGAAGCACAGTGATCACGCAGTAATAAAGCTGCGTATTTCAGCTGGTCTAAAGGTCGGCTTGAAAACTTGACCCTAGCTATCAGTGACGCACGTCTATAGCGGTAGTATTTCACAGACTTTATGGGAAGACCTTGGAGGCTTTATAGTGCATCCTCTCAGAGGCACACCGTCCTGCCTGCCTTTGTGCTAACCTTGCTGGCAAACAGATCTATAGCATCTCATATTATTTCATTTCAGAGGTGCCCATTCAGAAAAGAGGCCCTGAAAATCCATAACAGTTGAAATATAGTAGAACTTGAACCAAGGTCGTGCTAGCTTGAGAGATGACCTGCCGTGTTCAAAATTAACCTCACCCAAGGTACGGGCTGCTCGGGCTACAAGTGTTGCTCTGAGCCACTGAGATTTGGAGCTGAAAAAGAAAAGAGGAAAATGTTTGCAGGGAAGGAGGAGTCACAACTAACAGCAAAGTTGCCTGGACAAGAAGGAGGATTTATGTACGAAGGTGAGTGAAGTCAGACAGACAGACCTGGACTGTGGATATGAAGGCCAGAAGGAGGCAATGTGACCTGTCCTCATGAGTGAAACTGGCTGGTGAGCATCGCTCTGAAATTCCTCTGGTGAGATTGTGAACACTTCCATCAGGTCACTTCAGCTCTGAGAAGAGTCAGCACAAAATCCCTACCCCACTGAAATAATTGGAAAAATTCCCATTGACCTCAGGGTGCCTTGGGCAGAATGAAACAATCCATGTTCTTCTGTGTTAAAAGCACAGCTCTAGCCCTGCTCGCTGGGTTGTGCAGGCTCCAGTAAAATACTCTCTGCATTTCATGCACAGGAACAGCAACCGATTGCTTTGCCTGTTAACAGATCTTCAACCAGGAATGTTTCTATAGGCTAGCTAAAAACTCAGTGAGCTGCCACACGCACTGGGGGAAGCCACGCACAAGGCTGTGTGCAAGGAGCTGGCTCCAGCTGCGCTGCGGGCAGGTTCCTGTGGGTGCTGAAGTCTCTTGCTGTGGGTAAAAGACAGAGGGTCTGGCAAATGCACAAAGCCCGTATGGAGGGATGCAGGACAGGCTGTGAGAAATCAGCTAGAGATACCCACTTGAAAGGAAATGAGGAAAATTGAGTTCTTTTGTCTTTGAAAGACAGAGCTAATGCGATCTGAAAGTTTTTTCTAAATGAAGTTCTTCAAAACAGAAATTTTCTGCAAGAATGAGTCCATTCCAACTACAGTTGGGTCTAAAAATGCACTGGAACCAAAAGCTCAGTGGCAGCAAATCCTTCCAGTCTGACAGCACTGGGCTGGAGCAGGCTGAGTTAGCCTGTAACATATTTTTTGGCTTCCCAACCAGAGCTTGCCTTTATATCATTGCAGGCAATGTGCAGCAGTCCAGTCCCCTTGTCTGATAGACAGAATCCCCTTTGTAATTCACTTTGGCAGAAAGATTTGGATATGTTCTACCTAGAGCCTAAGTCTGGGATAAGAATTTTTTATTTCAATTGCTTGGACCCAAAGACATAATCCCTGTGCCCTCTGGATGACCCAGCCCACCAAGTCCCATGCGAGCAGACAGACGCAGCTGGGGCTCTGCACTGCCGGCCCGGGTCCGGCTGCGTGCCGGGTGCTGATGGCCCTGTGACACCGGCAGCAGCACTGAAGAAGTGTCCCAGTTCCTCCAGCATCGCACGGCTCAAACAGAGCTGTCAGATACTGGGAAACTCAAGGGAGAGCTGGCTTGCATTTTTTTTCCCCATATCTTCTATATTAACAAAAGGAGGGGATAAAAAGAAACCTAAGTAATGGATTTTTTTCTGCTTCATTTTACTCCCACCTTCTCTGCCCCCTGTAATCTGATTTTTTACACCTCATTTATGTGTTTTTATTCAGCTCATCTTTGTATTTTCTTTTTTTTTAACACCTTTGGATCGACTCTCTCCCCATGTCTGGCACCTGTGATTATATCCTTCAGCTCCACAATGCAGACTTGCAGAGCAGCATTTAATAACAGGGAGGCTTTGACTGACTGGAGCTTTGATAATGGTGGTGGGAAAGGCACAATCACTGCCTTTTCAACAGTATACTTTGCACAGAAAGCCTTCGACTGTGTCACAATCTGATAAAAAATCCCAGATTCCACCCATAATTATACCTTCTCTCCTCTACCTATCTACCTTCTTTTCAAAACTAAGCTATTGTGGGTGACACCAGCCTCAAAGGGAGGTGGGGGTGGAGGGACACAAACATAGAGAGCCAGAGGAGAACAAATTCCCATTCACCCTGCTTTTTCTCGGCCTCTCTGCCTGTCCATGCATGCAAAGGCTATTTCCAGCGGTCACCTTGTGCTTTGCCATGGGCAAGCCAGCTCTGCCAGTGATCCAGTGATATTTTAGGGTGAAAAAGTGTAATCCAACTGGTGGCAATCAATTGGAAACTGAGAAGCCGGGAGGGTTTCTAGAAACCAATTTGAACCGAGATGTCACACAGTGCTTGGTCACCAGCTCGACACAGGGTACTGCCTGAGAGAAGGAGGAGGGACATCGAGTGTCCCTTAGTGAAAATAAGGTGGGCATGTGCCCCGCTGCCCTGGGACTTCTGGGATGAAGGACCCTGCAGCAGCTCAGAAAACCCTCCCCAGCCCTTTCTGAAATTCGACTTGCCACGTGGGGCCAGGCACGTGGCTCTTCGGCAGCGTCCCAGTGTTGGTTGGATTTAGGCAGTCCTATACCTCCACACGGGCTTAAGCTCTCCAAAACAGTTCATAAACTGCTAAAACTGCCCAAAGCTCTCCAGAGACATCCGTGCCCACCCCAGGAGCCAGAGGTTCCACATCAGATGCCTTCAACAGGACCTTTGGGCACCCAATTGCTTTTGGAAACACCTGCAAACACAGGGATGGGGCCAGGATTGTGCCCGAAGTCTCACTCTCAGATACGCACGCAGACGGCCGAAAACGGGAGCTGAGACCCAGTCCCTTGGTCTCCTGGTCCTAAACCAGCTGCACATTTGGGGCTGGTGCTCAGGACATGGGTTTGAATGCTGTCAGTTGTCCTCAACCCAACTGCTCTGCGTTTTGCTGCTCAGTCCCCACACTCTGACTCACTGAGTTCCCAGTGAGCGGGGACATCGCACCCATCAGCGCTGGGAAACGGTTTTAATGACACATCCCTGGGAAGAGATTCAAGCCCCTGGCCTGTGTGGGCAGGGCATGCCTGCTTCCAGTTGTCTGGGGAGGCAAGGAACGGAGCAAGTCCCCCAGGAAGGTTATAACCTTGGGTTACCGGCATGATCTCCTGGCTGACTGCAGCAGCGCAAATACCACCCAAGCTGCCGTTGCGATGGGCTGTGGGCTGCCCTTTGGCAGGAGGAGCAGCTCCTGCCCCCTGCGTGCGATCAATGCAGTGCTAACAAGCCTCGAGGGATTCATTACCAACAAGGGGAGCGTGCCCAGGCTTTGCAACTCATCGGCCAGCGCGCAGCACAAACCCCGGCTTCTACAAGAGCACAGAGGTGTAAAACAGGGTGTCACAGCCAGCACAGCACCCTGGGTCTGCCTTGTTCTACAGCCAGCCCTACAGCCCTATAGAAAATAACAGCATCTGTGACCGGGATAGGGTCACAGATTTCTGCTGAGGGAAAACAATAAGTGGGTTTTTTTTGTGCTGCTATATTCTTTTAGACTGAATTGAGCATTTTCTCTCTCTTCAAGATCCTTTTGAAACAATATGTTGAAAAAAAGACCCCCAGCTACCATTGAAAACAGAATCCATCTGTACAGCACACATACTTGAGAACTTACTTCTTACACACGAACTTTTTTAAAATCAGATTTTAATATTTGTTACCTTATGGCTAAGGCCATAAACATTCTTCTGGGTAAAGGACCTACTTGCCAAAAAAATATATATATAATCCAAGTTGGGTTAAGCTGAAGTCCAAAGCATTGTGCCAACATCAACATGGGCACTACTCTCAAAAACAGTTTTCAGTTCAAATGCTTCTAGGCACAACTCTTTTAGTTGATCTTCTTTTGCATTTACCTAAATTTAACTTAAAATCATAGCTGTTCTCCTCCATTCCCCAAACACTTTATTTCACTGAATGAGACATTTCCAGTAAACCTGTAACTACTTGTTTTCATTTATCCAGGAGGAAAAAAAAAGGTTTACCCAAACCACTACGTTTTGTTTATCCAGTAAGCCCAGAAGAAATCCATATTTCACAGTTATAACAGGAGCTTTTATTTTAAGAACATCAAAAAAAAAAAAAAAAAAAAAAAAAAAATANTTTTTTAAAAAAAAAAAAAAAAAAAAAAAAAAAAAAAAAAACCTTGCTCTTAAATTATGAATAGTCCAAGTAGTAGAACAGCAGAGCAATGAAACAAAAATCCAGTGGTGTTCTCTCTCTCCCTGTACGGGATCAGACTGCCTTCCAGTGTGGCTGCTCCTCTTATGGCCCGAAATTAGCAAACATCCATCGCAGCTGTGAAAAAGGACAGGGCTGTCAGGCAGCCGTACAGCCACTCATTGTGCAGAGAGAGGAGTATGAAACAACTCCACGATAATCACCAGCTTTGTTATCCTATTGTGCTATTCATTTTGGGGGAATCATCTTTTTACACTTTATTACATAGTGCTCTGTCTCTCCCCATTAAAATCAATGGCAGACCTAGGAGGCAGCCTGTTTTGTTATGGTCTTCCAGGCAGCTCAGACACTTCTGGGAATCAGGAACAGAAGAATAATGTGTTTCAATAAGCAGCTTATCGACCAAGCAGGAGTTAAGTGAACCAGTGGTGTACTTCTGTAGTTTCTCTCCTCTCACATGACTATTGCACTTCACCCGTGCTTTGCTTTTGTTCCTCCTGCAATCAACACCTTGCAGCGACACAACACGGAGCAGCGCCCAGCGCGAGGGGTGCACAGGGGCAACGGATGGGGGCTGCTCCCTCCTGTCCCACCCGCTCCCCGCTCGCTGAAGGCCCGTGAGCTTGAGCTGCCAGCCCTGCAGGTGTGCCTCGGGTGCCGATCTCCTGCTCCCTGTCCATGTCTCAGCTCACAGCCCTGCTCCTCCGAGAGGCACAAGCAGCTGCACAAGTTTGAGCTCAAATATTTCCCTGGAGAAATTCTGGAGCAATTGTCTGGGTTTCCTCCTAACCACTTTGGACAATTAAAATAGAGGCACTGTAAAGAAATCTGCTTGAGGGGAAAAAAGAACAAACAAACAAAAAGCAAACAAACAAACAAACAAACAAACAAAGAGTAAAAGCAATAGTACCAGTGGTCAGGCACGGTTGTTTTCCATGTTTGAAATGAAGAAGCCCCATAAGGAGCAGCAGGTGAGCTGTGACATAGCCAGAACTAGGACATAACAAACCTTGTATTTTCTATTTGTTGAAGAGCTGCTCATCTTTCAGACACCCTGGCTCACCAGCACCTGCTACAAACTGTGCCAGACGGACCATTCCCAGGTGATGGACACAAGGGCAGCTCCAACCACGCTACCCTGGGGCACGCTGCTTCCTGCGGCCATCCCAGAGCAGGGGAAGGGCACGTTCGTGTCATCTGTGCTGCGCCTCAACAGGAGAGAGCAGCAGGCTCTGGCACCGAGACAGAAGGACACGGGGCCTGGGAGCTGTCTCTGTGAGGCCCCTCCTGCAGGCAGCAGGTACCAGACATTGCACATGCTGTTTCTCAGAGGTCTTTCTCTTTAATGCAGTTATCTGGTGCATTTTACAACAGTTCCAAACAATATATGGCATTCACTAAGAGAGCAAACATCCACAGATTACAACCTGTGTCCTGCAGCTTCTCCTTGTTTTGCAAAATAGAGTTAACAATGATGTTTGAGCTCAAGCCAGGGACCGTGTTCGTTGACGAAGAGAGCTAGAGGTGAAACCACCTCACAGGTTTCTTCTGTGCACAAAAGCTGCTCCTGTGCACGTGGTGTGCAGAACATCTGCTGCATGGGGCACCTGCCGCGGTGCAGGAACGGGACGTGTGGGAAGATTTTAATTACTCACCATGGCAACCTGCATTAACAGCTACAATCCCCCATCATACGCTGGTCCTTCTCCCACTCCCACAGAATGCCTCCAGGAAGGACATTCGCACTGCGGATGTGCTTTTGGGCACCCAAGGCCCTGAAGAACACAAACCTGCCCCCGTCCACAACGCCTCTTTGTTCTGACATCCTGGCCAGGTCCTGGGGCATCCTACCGCGGCCATCCCAAACCCACAGCGCTTCCCACACTCCTGCACCTCCAGCTGCTGGAACAGCCTCATCTTGCTGCAAGGTGAACAAACCTGTAGTGGCTTCAGGACAGTTCATCCCGCCCCATTGATCTGAAGTTCGGATTCACCTAAACCTCTCCCATCAGTGTCAGGGAAATGGCCCTCCAGGAGTCTGTGGAGATGAAATATAGGCTCCCTCCTGCGAGCAGACCCCTGAGCCAACCATTTGACCTTCCTGCAAGCAACTACAGGCATGAGAAAGCCCCAAGACAAAACGGAAAACCCCAAAGGAAAACAAAAATGTTACCAATCTGCCCAGCTGATCCTGCAGAAATGGATGAGGAAAATTCTGCCAAGTTCTGGACAGAGCTGTGAGAAACTACACACAAACGAAAAACAACACAGAGAGGGGACAGGGATGCACCATGCAATCAGAGCTTTGATATTTTTACTTCTCTCTCATCTGTGTCTTGGCCTGGAGAGGAGAAGTGAGCTTTGCTGGGATCCTTGGACACAAGTCCATTTCCAGAGCCACCACAGCCACTTTTCGCTCTTGAGTTCCACTTCCATGACACAAAATACACCAACGTTTCTCCCAGATCTTTTGTCACCTTGTAAGGCACCTTGGGAGCTAGCTGCATGGCTGTGAGCACCGCAACACAACACCACTACTTGGCCAAGGCCAAGAGCAGCACAAGTTTCCCATGTCTCCAGCACCTATATTCCATACCACTTGAGCCCATCCTGGTTTCTTTTATACGGAGTCACAGCAGGCTGCAGAGCTAGATGGATGAGAGCAACAACCGGAGCTACAGCGGAGGCAGTGCAAGATGACCCAGGGCCACCCACAGCCTTTCTGAGTTGGACTTCTTCAGCTCTGCAGTGAAGTGCCCGCACTTCACCTCCCATCCTGAACTGTCACTCATCTTCGGGAGACTCCCGTGAACACATGACAGCAACACACCTGGGTGACAGCACGGGGTGCGGAGCTCAGCGCCTCCTGCAGACCCCACCGCGGAGGTGAAGAATGACCCCTATCTTGTTACTCCCTCCTGCGTGCTTAGAAGGCAGTATGCTGAAAATCAAAGCTCCTGCCACCCGCACCGGATTGAACAGCTTTCTCTGCGGAAGCTCTGGCAAAGGATGACATTAATTGTATCGGAGGCAGATGTCTGATAAATAAACAGCCTTGGAAGAACGAAGTGGCACCGCGAACGCAGCATCCTCTGCCTCACCTTGCAGGCTCACGGGAGCACGGTGTGGGTCTCGGTGCTGCAGGAGGGCTGAGCAGGGGAGGCAGCACCTGCTGCTGCGCTTTTCCTGCTCATGATGAGTGGTTATTCGTGCTCACTCCAGACAGCTTTCTTTTATTTTTCATTTATGCTGCCTAAGTGACAAATCCACTGACTCCAGCAAAGCAAAAGAGCCCTCGGCCAGGTAAGGAGCTGGTTCTGACTGCCTTTGCAATAACATTTTGTGCAAGTCTGGCTCTTTTCATGTGGAGATTTCAATCAATCACACACAGTACAACCCTGCAAGATGGGCTAATATCCTTATTTTATGACAGAGAAAATAGGACCGCAGAGACTCAGGTGAGCTATTTAACAATGCGCATTTAGAGACATGATGCTCTCCACAGACCCACAGCCTGAGGAACAGCAGTATCTGGGAGAAAGAGCAGTTCACCCAGCCCAGATTCTTAAGAAGTTGATACAATCCCCCCTCATACACTCAGAAATGATGAAAAGAGAAAAATAAAAAGGCATTTAAGCAGATCATGAGCTCATTTCACCATTCATTAGGAACCTGGGCATCAGAACAGCCCCCATGCCCCTACCAGCACTGGGCCATCATGGCACAACAGCCTCTTTCTGAGCCGAGTGCTCCTGAAGAGGTCACCTAGATGTTTGGTGTTCCATAAGGAACTGATCGAAGTGCTAAGCAGGAATGAAGCTAACGTGCAATGGGTCACCCCTGCCTTGGAAAAAAGGCTCTGCCCAGCAGACAACCTTCAAAGCTTTCCCTTTCCCCATGTACCACTGCTCTCCAGTGATTCTTCCGTAGGCACACACAAGACTTGTCTCAAGGGCAACCTCCTGCTGCTGCAGGGATGCACGCACACCCAGCTCTGCCGTCCCTCGCCCACGATGCACATCCAGGGAGACCTAGGACAAGTTAGCCAGCAGATGGGCAGGCTCCACATGGAACAAATAATAGCAGCCCTGAAGTGCTTCCAGGCCACAGAGAAGACAGGCATGAAGGTGTCTTCTGAGCTGAAGTGGCTCTTTTGCAAGGAGAGGAGAAGGAAGGAAAAAAGAGAATAACGTTACATTGTTTACAGATTATTTTTCTTTTTTTTTTTTTTTTTTTAATTAGAAGTTCAAATAGAGCCCTGACATTTTATAATGAACATTTTAGCAGAGGGTATCCACATGGAACCAAGCCTAAAGCACCATGAAAGACTTGCTTTATAAGAGGGCAATAAAATATCAGTGAATAAAAGTGACAGCATCTGGTGGGGGTAGGCAGTCATCCTGCTTCTGACCTTACCGTGTGCCGGTGCATTCCTGCTGGTTTTCACCCAGAGTTGCTGGTATAATTAGAACAAAATCCCCGGACTTCGCTGCCAGGACAGTGCTGAGCACCCACCCCAGCAAAGTGATTTTGTCATGGGCCAAGGACTTGTTTGCCCCTTCCACAGGTATTTGAGCCAAATTCCAGCAGGTAATGCTGCAATGAGCCTGGAAATGCCTAGTTAGGGACAGAGCACCAGCTATATTTAAAGAGGAGGGGGGGCACCAACCCCTCCAGCAACCAATTTTTTGCTGATTTTAGACTGGCTCATGCAGGAATGGGGAATTACTCATTGAGCTTCAGCCTGCTGCAAATCAGAAGACCCAGGTTATAATCTGCAAAATGGAGTTTACGAGAAAAACAACAACTGCTCATTACCTGCAGCGGTGCGGTGGGGCCACGCTAACTCAGAGCTACTTCTTTACAGCTCAGGACATTGCTCGAGGAGTGGGCAGGGGTGTTTCAGCACAAATGCGATGCAATCTTAATTATTTCAGTTTGAGTCACCATTATTAGCGTTACGATTGTACAGATATTTGGCAACTGAAATACAAACCTCAGAGAAGAGTTACAGGTATTTTGCCAGACTCACAAACCAAGCCTGAGAAGGATCCTGCTTCTCTTTCTGGGCTCAGACACCCTGGGTCCATGCCCTGCAGCACCCAGCTGAGATCCCAAGGAGTGAGGAGCTCTCCTGTCAACCTGGGCACCGCCACACGGCTCAGGCTACCAGTACAAACTGTATCCGATGTCAGCTTAAAGCCAAACAAGCCCTGCTGGAAACTCCTGGTGCTGGAACACAAGCACACAGCAACGTGGCACTTGCTTCATTTCAGCAGATGATTTTTATTTCTTCTCTTTTTCCTTCATTTCCCCATAGGAGGGAGAACGCAGCAGCAGGGTAAGCACAGAGCAAGAGTAAGAGCAGTCTTGCTTTGGCAACTGCCTGGTTCAATGTGGGTTGATTTAATGATAAGACACCATTTGAAGTTAATTGTAACTGCGGGGAACGACAAGAAAGCTGGAAACTCACTGTCAAGGAGAGGCAGGGAGCCTAAAAAGACACTGGGTCGAGCTGCAATATGACTCCAGGGAACAGGGAGTATGTATCGTGATACAGCTTCTGGAAAGCCTGCAGAGCTAGAATTAAAATTGGTCTACATCAGCTTAAGTACAGGGCAGAGCACAGCTGGAGGAATTTGGTGATTTTACGGCTCAGAATACAGAAAGTGCTGAACCCATGGCAATGTGGAACGGGCTCAGCACAGGCTGCGCCCAAATCCCTCCCTCCTGGTGCTGCTGGGAGCCTGAGCTCAGGACCCTACAGAGGAGGGAAGAAAGGGGGCCCTCTCCATCAGGCCCTCTAAGCCCTTAACAAACCAAGCGGAATTTCAGCTTCTTTTAAAGCATTCTCAATAGCAGTAAACTTTACCAGCCCTTTTTTTCTCCCCACTCATGCCGCTTTGTATCCCTTGAACAAGACTGAGACCAAGAGAACCCATACCCCCAGCCAGAACGGCCACCACTCACCACAGGATGCTGTGAATGATAGCAATGCTCCAAGCAATAAATCACAGAGTTTTCTCTGCTGGAGAGTGGAAGGTATGGCAGGGGGGAAAGAAGCTTATCTAAATCTATTTACATGGAATGATTATTCAGTTAATTTTTTCATTACACTTGCCAAAAGGAATTGCCTGTGTCTTTAATGCAGTGTGTGAGATGCCATTGATAATTAACAGCAGCAGCTCGTTCCCCTGTTTAGCAGGTGGCAGCTTTTGTCTTCTGTCCCATCGTGTCCCCTCAAAGCTTCTCCACCCCTCACATCTCTCCCACCATGGCACAAACCATGGCTGGAGCAGTGCAAAACCTCCATTAGTGAGCACAATCGTGATGCCCAGTGAAAAGCAGTGTAAACCCTCCACAGCCCCAGCGTGGGGCCAGCCCTGTGATGCTGGGCACGCATCAGGTCCCTGCTGGAAGAGTGGGGAGATGCTTGCCTTTGCCATGGACCACACAGCCGGGCACTGCTGCACCATCAAGTGACGCTTATGGGACCAAAATTTTGTGTCCCACCTCATTTGTAGGACAACCAACTTAGCAGAGACCACGGAGCAGACAGCCAAAGGCAGAGACAGCAGCACTTACAGCGGTTATAAATCACCCCATCTCCTTCCTAAACATAACATTTATAAGAGCCATAGGTTCTTATAAATATTTAAGTTAAATTTCAGCTGTTTATGTCTTACATCTGTCCTTATCAGTCTGTAATCATGTCTCTGCTCGCATCCCACGCTGCTGCCTGCTAATTTTGTCTGGCTGCCCTGGGTGCAAATGTGTTTTCTCACCTCAGTTTGGACAGCCACCATCTGAATTTCTCTGACAGCGATGGTCCTCCACAAGCAGAGCTCAGAGCAGCTTTGCATGGAGAAGCTGCAAAGGAAAAAAGAAAAAAGAAAAAAAAAAAAAAAAAAAAAAAAAAAAAAAAAAAAAAAAAAAAAAAGAGGCCTCTTGAGCTTTAACAATAACTCAATCAAATCAATTAAAACTTTCATGATGCCATTCCCTGGGAACAAGGGCCATAACGAGTCAGTCTGTGCATGCCTGCGCCCTTATTGCTTCTCCTCTCCTTTAGTGCAGCGGGAGCTACGGACTGTGATTATCTGTTTTCTTCTAAAAGGTGCACGCTGCTTTGTACAGCACAGGGGAGAGGTGGAAGGGCAGAGTTTACCCCCAAAAGCCAGCTGGTTTGGATTATGGCCACCGACTGCCAATTTCTTCAACATTCTAATATTTTTGAGTAACAAGGCAAACAAAGGGCAGACTGTTCTTGAGAACCTTTTTAGGGGAAAAAAAAAAAGAAAAAAAAAAGAAAAAAAAGTGCTTTTCAAGCAGCTATAAGGCTGGTTCCAACCACAAGAATTTGGCAATTCTGAATACCCTGCTTCACTGATGTGTGGTGTCCCAGAGCTCCATTCCCTTACCGGTCCTATAACAAAAATCCTCTGGGATGGAGGAGAACCGGAGCTATCACCCACCATGCAGGGTCACCCACAGCTCTGCCCAGCTGCTCCAGCTCCCAGCAGCAGGGCCAGAGCAGCTCCCATGGAGCATGAGCCACATGGGCATCCCAAAATCACCCTCTGGCCATGCTTGCCTCTCCCCATCAGTGATATTTGCCCCATCACGTTACCAACAGCCCGTGAGAACATCGCCGTGAGCTGCTGCGGGCAGGGAGCCCATGGGGGAGCCTGGCCTCCAAAGTGAGGAGGCTCCGAGTGCTCCTTGCTGGTGCCATGCAGCTCCTGGAGAAAAGCCCAGCTTCCACCGTGACCTGCAAGGGGCCGTGGTCAGGTGCGTTCTCTGGGGCTGGAATTTAGAAAATCTGGGTTTGGTTCCCAGCTCAGTCACAGTTCTTTTTGTCCCTGTGGGCAAGTGGCTAAACCTTGCTGTGCTTTACCTTGCCTTACACAAGCTGGAGTAAGGTTACAGCCTTTATTCTCACCGTTATTTTAGCTTGTCTACTTGCATTACAGTCTTTTGGGAGCGGAGGCTGTACATGCGTATCTACCAAATCTAATATAAGTGATCTAATCCTGGCAGATCTCTCTAGGCATTACTGTCATACAAATTCCAAGTGCCTGTGTCTATATAGACAGCTTAACCCGCTCTCAGATGCCAGTGACTTATCTCAGCACTGTGCCCGTGCATCGAGGTTTGCTTCCAGGTTGCATTGCTGAGCCTGGAGATGCAAGCGTGGCCTCAAGCCCACCCTGCTCACACGGGCATGTGGCATCGGGGGCATTCGAGGCCAGAGCAAGGCCCTCCCCAGCCATGAGAAACATCAGACCCAGCAGATTAATTTATATAAACAAATCAGGTCAATCACCATTTCCAATCAATTATATTCACTCCAGCAAATGTGTTTTTTTTTTTTTCCGTATGCCTTGTTGGTTCTCTTTCAATCTCTGGGACACAATTTTATCATTTTCCTGCTTAATTAATAGCACAACTTAAACACTTCAGGTTATCAACTTCTATAACTCCAAGCATGAAGCCACCCCACCAAGCGGCCACAACACCCGTACGGCAGCACTGGGCATCATGCTGCTGTGGTGCATCCCGTGGGTGGTTTCCCCATTTTCTCAGCAGCACTGACAGTCAGGGCACTCCACCGCTCTGTGGTTCTTTCCTACAGGTCCAGCCCGGAGCACCTCATGCAACAGCTGCTGCTCACCACGTGGCTGAGGCTGAGCACCAGCTCACCCAGAAGGAAAGGCACTGGGAAGGGTTTCACGGGCACAGCAATGACTAATTGCAGAAATGCGGCCATGGAGATGCTGGGAGGTGCTCACATCCATCCCCGTTACGAAGCTCTGGTTGCACGACCCCTCCCCCCGGCCCCATTCTCTCCTCGGGGATATCACAGCCCCTTCTCTGCTCTTGGTAGAGGCAGGGACAAGGGAGAAAAAGAGAAGATGCGATGGGCTGCGCATGCCTGGGTGCTCCGTTGCCTCCTGCATGATGCCATACTTTGGAGGTAAAGAGGAAGCATGGGGATTATGGACATGGCTTTGATTTTATTTTACAGGGTTTAATATTTGGAGCCATATTGATTTGATTTATCTCAGTGTGCCGGTGTACCACTGGTAACCAAGCAACACCGATCCTCTCTGTATTCCAGAGGCTCCCGGGATGTTGCCTATGAATGACATTACTCTGAGTGTCTGGCACCAAACAGACCGCAGGCACCACTTGTGAGTGGGGGATATTTGAGCTCCGTGGGTCAATTCCTCCTTGCTGGGGCCGTGCTCCATCGCCCATCGCCGCAGTCCAGACACGAGCCCTGTAGAGGGACCAGCAGGGACAGCCCCCTCCAAAGCTGCAGATGCACCCCCCAACAAATGAAACAAAGCGTCTGGTGTGGTGCTGCCACATCCTCCTTTATAGCCCACATGGAAAAAAACTAAACGAAAGCAGGGCCAACTTCTGCAGGATGCAGAGTGGCAGAGCAGGAAGCTCAATAGGCAGCAAGCAGACTTGCTGTGCTGCATACCCTGGTGCAGATCTGGGGGGCTCTGGCCCTGCCACCAGCCTCCCACTGCACCAATGGCTTCCACACGGGAAGGAAGAAAGCCAGCAGCCCTGCAGACGGGAGTGACTCTGGCTCCAGACAGGGCTGCCCTCACCACGCCCTCAGCCAACAAGGCCCAGAGCTGCTCCGCAGCGTGGGGATGTCACCGTGTCCCTGAAAGGCTTCCTGTGGAGGGACACAGGAGCCTCTGACCCCAGGAGCAGCTTGCCCGACGTGCCCAGCAGCGAGGCACCACCCACAGGCCTGCTCGGTGGAGCTGTGAGCAGTGTCACCCGCCCCGTGCTAGCCCTGCTCGTCCATCTGACAGGCAAAAGTTCTATGGAGTGATCCTGTGGTTCTGGCATGTACAAATTGGTCATTATTTTAACTTAGTTGAAACAAGAACTGTGTAGATTATGAAGCTAGGCTATTTTTTTTTTTTTTTCCTCACTTGAAACCTGAAACCAGGCAAAATGCACATCAGCTCTGCCAAAGAGCTTCCCTGAGGTTTGCAGATTTCCCAGCAAGTCTGGACTGAGTTAGAGAAACTCAAAATGACGGGAAAACACTCGGCCTCAGAGGGGGACCCAGCGCAGGAGCTTCCTCCAGCTCTGAATGCGAACCCTTCGCCGTGGCCCCTGCAGCTCGGCTCTGAGCAGCTGAGAGCAGAGCCTTGCCCCTCACCGGGCAAGGGCTGGGGTTCGGCAAACACCATTAACAAGGAAACACAGCTTCCTACAGGAATGCCTACGACCAACACCAAGGCTTCTTCTGCATGGGCTTGGTGGGTTCATTGCAGCTTTCCACAGCCGTGTTCCTGAGTTCTGGCAGCAATCAGCTCTCCTGAATTCCCATTGCCATGGGGCCAGCATGGTAAGCCCTCAGCCTTTTGTGGCCTCCCAGGAACAACAGCAGGCAGCCGGAGAACAGCAGCCCCATCCCTTGTGCTTACCATGGCCTCTCAAAAATACCACAAATGCT
The DNA here is from genome assembly GCA_013399715.1 of Alectura lathami. Taxonomy (NCBI): domain Eukaryota; kingdom Metazoa; phylum Chordata; class Aves; order Galliformes; family Megapodiidae; genus Alectura; species Alectura lathami. The sequence goes on from VXAV01006508.1 coordinate 15,579, forward strand.
GCTCACACATCACCTGGCAGCAGTGTGTGGAGATGTCCCCCTCAAGGCACCGAGGCAGGGGCCCGACAACCCCATCGATGGCCCTGGGGACACAGCTCCCCAGTCACAGCAGCAGCACAAACTCACCGCTAAGAGGGAGGGCAGAGGCAGGCTCAGGCAGGGCCAACACGAGCCTTAAGCAGCAGCAGAGCAGTGATTAACTGATAACACTTTTCGGCAGCGTGAGTTGGACTGGAACCAGCCATCTACCGGCAGAGCCTCGACGCCCCGCAAGACTCACAGATATTGAAAGGCATCGGGAAGGAGCCGGGGCTCAGAGAGTGACCTCAGATGAGGGAAAAGATAACAAACCTGTCAGACATCTTACAGCAGAACAAAACCTTCCTGGGCTGTTTGGCTGCTTTAATCTACGAATTGTGCAGGATCTGTGGGGGCAGGAAAATAAACCCTACAGGAATGCTTAGCATGGTGGAAAAAAATAATGTTAAATTAAGCTTACAAAAATGTTTCTCTTTCTGAAAATCTTGGCTGGCGATAAATGGCTTGTGCCAAGTTATAAATCAAACGTTGGGTTTCTTTTAACGCTCAGCATCCGCTGATTTATGATGCCATCACAACCTCTCGATTGATTTCTGACTCGGCAATCCATCTTTCCCCACAGGTAGCTGCCCATTATAACGCCTTTCCTGAGCAGTCAGCATGTTGTGCTTCCCAGAAGGGCCTTATAAAGGAGAGGCCTGAGCAGAAACCTCTCATGTGTTTCTGAGGGGAGAGGAAGAAGGCAGAGGATGGTGTTGGTGTGCAGGAATGGTGCTGCACACTTGATGTGGGCAGGGATGTAGGATGGGGCCAGGCATGCTGGACACGGAGCCGGAGAGCTCTCAGGCAGCGCACGTGTTCCCATTGCACAAATGGCCTCAAGGAGGGGACAACTCCTCTCCAAACCCCCCGAGCTGCATTTGGCTTGAGGCTTTGCTGAAGGAGTTCTGGTGAAATTCCAGCCACACTGGGGACGCAGGTGCCCCCGGGTGTGCTACACAGGCTGCCCCATGGAGCAGAGCTAAGAGCAACCCCTGAGGTTCCTCATCTACGCAGGGACAGCATCCCCATCCCAGCAGCTCCGGGACAGAGGGACATAAGCCTCTCTCTGCCAGCACTGCGGTCTGCAGACGATCAAGAACAAGCTACCCAAGCACTGGAAGGATTGCAGCCTTTCCACTTTCTTTTATCAGTAAATAATTCACGTGAAGGAAGGCAGCAGGCATCACCAAGTTCACAACCTAGGGCTTGTGACTGCATGAAGGGTTCCTTCTGCACCTTCCTCACTGCGCATGATGCCAGGCAGGCTCTGGAGGTGCTGCAGTACAACTGCAGAGCTGATGGGCTGATCTCTGTGCACAGTGATAAGGTCTGTCAGGGATGGCCCTGTGGGTCATACAGCAAGAGCCTGTGCTTCGGAAGAGGGAGGCAAGGCTCCGTGAAGGCTGCATGCTCACTGTGTGCTGTGTGGTGTCCAGGAGCTCAGTGCAGGCGGGGAACATCCCAGCCCACCCCTCAGCCTGGGGCTACTTTTCCTCCCAACCAGCACTGCCCAAAAGCCAGGACAGAGCAGCCTGCAAGAAGTCCACCCAGAGCCCTGCTGCCGCGCCAGCCTCCTCTCAGGGCTGCCTTACAGGGCCTGCCTGAACATTGCATCTTTTCAGGACGATTTTCCTTGAAACATGTTTTTCTTACAATAAACAACCTCAGGAAAGCCCTTCGCTTCTTGTTTGGGATGAACACGGCCTCCACGCTGCAGGGCTCAGCTCCCAGCCGCAGCCATCCCTCACAAATTGAACCCCACAGGCCAGAAGGAAGGTTCAAGCTCACAGAAACCTCTCACCTGTTAGGAAAGCCTTTATCTCTGGAGGCACCCCACTCCTCAGCAAGCCCTGCTCCTGCCAGCTCAGTAATCCAAGGACGTCAGAACTCACCTGGACTTGGGGACGATGCCATGACAGATCCCACAGGATCATCCTAGGTGACGCACCAGCCCTCGGGACGAGTGTGCAGAGCACAGACGTGGGCTGGAAATCCCTGTAGTTTACCAAATAAAGTCGACCTGGCTGGATGAGGCAGGTTATACATCCTTATCTGAAGCACAGGATCTCCTCCTATGTAAACAATTCCTTGTGGAGTCCAGAAGCCAGCTGTCCACTCAGATGGTGCCTTTTTAACTTCCAAGATGAACAGGGCTTTTTTATGTCACTATAAAGCATTATTTATAGTGGAAAGGGCCCGTGGATGGCGCACGCTGTCAGTTCAGTATGTAAATGATGCCAGCTCCGTTCGCTACATCCCATCAATTATTTTCATACACTTTTCTTTGTCTTCATCTGTCAGAGGAAAAGTCACCTTGATGCCTGGAAGTGGTTTTCCTCTCCCATTTCCCTTGGCGTGTGACTGTACCTTGAGGCTTGGTGCGATGGAGAACGTGAGATTTTCAGAAAAAAGTGAGTTGGGAGAAGCAGTCCTGGTGGCCCAACTGTGCTCAGGGCTGGAAAGCTTCTCCTCATGAAGAGCTGTTACAGGGCTCCTGCAGAGGAGCTTTGAGGCCATGGGCCCCAACAGCCAGCCCTGACCTAATGGGAGGGTAGAAAGTAACGTCCGCAGGAGCATAGCCAGCGGGATTAGGCCCTCAGCATCACCCAGAAGGATGTTCTTCCAACAGAAATTTGCCTTATTCATGGAAGCTGAGTGCTGCTGGCTCCCATCCTCCTGTGACTTTTTAAATCCAGGCTCAGCTCCTGCTTTCCACGACTTGTCCT
>VXAV01006511.1:0-16984 GCA_013399715.1 Alectura lathami
CCTGGGGGTGCTCAGGGCCAGGCTGGGTGGGCTGTGGGCACGCGGTCTGTGGGAGCTGTCCCCACCCACGGAGCTGGCTGGGCTGTAGGGTCCCTTCCACCCAAACCTTCCTATGGTTCCATGATTCCATACGCTCAGGCACTGCAGTGAGCACCCCTGCCCTGCTCACCTGTCCCAGCACATCCCAGTGCTCCCAGTGCTCCCAGGCACAGCTGGCATGTCCACATTTTGGGGTACATCCCAAAAGAGCACAGGCTGTGCTCTCCTCAAACTGCAATGGTGTGAATGGTGTGGAAGAATAAAGCCCGAGTTGCTCCCTTGGATTTAAATTGGTAAATTATTTGAATCTCCCCACCCCTAGGTGAATGATTTAGATGGCCTTGACCCCAGTCTGACTGCAGGGATTAATGTGGTATAATGATTGCTGAGGCTATCATTGCAGCAGGCATCATTAATTATCCTTATTGATTGTAGCTTTCAAAGATAAAGCATTATGCTGACTGGAAAATACCCTCTTCCTGCAAGGTCAAGGCTAAAATAGGGCAGCTAAATAATTGCATTAACAAACAAAGAAATAAAAATAACCTCTCGGAGAGCTGTGTAATTAAGATCCAATTACAACATTTGGCCCCAGTCGTGGGGAGGCAGAAATTCTTCCCGCAGCAAGGAACAGGGACGGGGACAGTGGTGGGGACAAGGTGACGGGAACACAGTGATGGGGACATGGGGGTGGGAGCACGGTGGTGGGGACACGGGGGCGGGGGCACAGGCCTTCCCCCCCCCGCCCCTTGCTGCTGCAGCAGCGCAAGGACCAAGTGTGCAGACACTAATGGATGCAGAACAAGAGGGCTGGGTGGAGGAGGCAGCAGTTGGCCTCAGATCCTGTTACGTTTCTGCTGGGTCGTATCACAGGACCTGAGGGCGTTCTGGGGACGCTGCCGCCGATGTCCCCCCCCAGGGCCTTGGGGCTGTGCTCGGCTCCTGGGCTCGCCCGTGGGGAGGTTTTGCCCTGGGCTCTCGGTGTGCGCAGCACGGCCAGTGTTGATGGGATGTGATGTCGGTTTGTGAAGTGCGTTTCAAACTGAAACATTTTCTTGACATCCATTTAATTATAATTATTTTAATTAAAACATTTGTCATTGAGAGCCAGGCGATCCGGCACGCCAATTCACCACTCCGCGTGCTCTTCCTCATTAGGAATTTTAAAACTGCCTCAATAATTCACTTGAACACAAAGATCACTTCCCATTGAAGCAACGGCACGGTGCGATTTCTGGCTAATGGGGTCACTGGGCGCTGTCAGCACGGGGCTGGAGCCCCTTGCCAGCTTGGCTGGGAGAGCAACCACTGCAGGAGCCCGATCCCAAACCCCAAATCTCTTTATGAATACCCGCAGGTATTCATAGGTGCAGCCAAAGGGTTCTGTCCTCTGGCCAGTTCCCTGCTGAGATCCTAAAGATGGATGGGACAGGGTGGTGCTGGGATCCCACTCCTCTGCCCCTGCTGGGTCAATGCTGTGAGCTACAAGAGCGTGCGAGCGCTTTGTTGCATCGGGACCAGAGTTTTTGGCAGCACAGCATCGGCCCCTGACAGCTTCATTAGCGCGAGATGAATCTTTGCAGAGTTAGAGATGTCACGCCAGGTAATTAATAACGTCCCACAGATATGCAGATTTTTCCTGGGCTTTTTGTACAGAATAAACCGGAGAGCAGAGCGGTTCGATTAGGTTGTGAAAAATCTTCTGAGGAATGGTGCGGTTCTTTGGGTTTGTCGCTCATAATAGACTGCAAGAGGGAAAAAAAACATGTGAAAAGGAGGCTCTAGGAGCAAAAGGAGTTTACATTATTGTTCGCCCTGTGAAAAAGCAAGGTGTGGGATGTAAAGAGCCAGGGGAAAGCTGGCAACAATGGGCCCCATAGCAACAACAACTTCTAAGGGGGACGGGAGGCGCGTGGCTGCGCAGAGCCCACTGCCCACGCCTTGATCTCGGCAGCGCGCAGCCCTGCGCCGCCCGGGAGGCCGGCAGCCCCCGTGGACAAAGGCCCCCTGCTGCCCCCCGCACAAAGGCAGCTCCCTGCTCACAGCGCACCCGGCACCTGGGCCGGCGGGAGGGGTGGGCAGAGGTGTCCTGCGTCCCTGCTGCCCAGCACCCCGCATCCTGCATCCCTGCGCCCCGCATCCTGCATCCCTGCGCCCCGCATCCTGCATCCCTGCAGCACTGCACCCCTGCACCCTGAGGTGGAGGGAGGCACAGCGGGTCGTGCGGTGGAGGGAGGGGGGACGACGTGGTCAGGAGGATGATGAGGACGAGGACAAGGATGAGGATGAGGAGGGCTGGATGGCAGCAGGGACAGGCAAGTGCCTTGGACCCCACCCCACCCAGGGACCCTCAGCTGTCAGGGCCAGCGTGTGGGGACACCTCCCGCAGCCCCCGCAGCAGCCGGTGCAAAGTCACACGGGCGTCTCCGCCCCCAGCTCCTCCGCTGCTCTGACCCCAGGGAGCTATTTTCGGCTCTTTGGGGACTGCTGCTTCCTTTCCCTTCCTTTGTCATTGACTGCAAACCCCTCGGTTTGAACCACATTTCTCTCATTGCATTAGCGAAAGTAGAAGTCGTTTTGACTCAATTTCTACATGCAAAGGTCACCATTAAAAAGTCGTAATTCAGCGCTGTACCGAAGGCTGGGCCCTGCCGGCGCTGTCATTAGAGCAGAATTTAAGGAGGTTCTGCCTGAAACGAGTTGGTATTTTTAGCTAACAGTATCAGTCAGAAGGAGCAGGGGTGCCTGGGGAGATAACGGTATGGTTTAGATTTCTGCCTTTACGCTCACTGTCACATTAAAAAAATAAATCATAATTTTGATTTTCCATGTCCCTGAGGGAGAGATTGACAAGAGCATCCAGTCCCCGTAATTGGATCATTCCTCTGGGAAAGCTGGCTCCTCCACTGAAATCCTTACATGCTCTAAGGAAAATTGCTCACAACGTTATTGAAAATATTTTAGGAGGCTGCAGATTCTGGGACCTTTCCAATTCGAGTGCTCCAGTCAGTCATGCCAAAGGAAGACAATAATGGGAACCAAAGCTGGAGAGCACTGCACTTAATTGGAGCGCAGTCCTGCGAGCCTGGAAGGCGCGCGTCCCCCCGGCTGCTGTGGACCCGCCTTTGTGTAGGGCTTGCAGGAAGGAGCTGCTAGGACGCCTTCCGAAATAGACGTCTGAAATGAATTATTTAGAGTGTTTATTGTCTTTGATAATGAAAAATTCAAGTGCCTGGGCATGGGTGAGCACTGCAGCGCGTTGCTGCTACAGGCTGCCCTGGGGAAGCCTTTTCCTCACCACCACCCCGGGGAGCACTTTGGGGACCATTTGGGGTTGCTTTGGGGCAGCAGTCCTGCCCCAGCATGGGGCTCCTCAGTGGGGAACGCACCTTCTGGTGGCACGCCGTGGGGTACCAAGCGCGTTTAGGGAGACGCTGGAAGGGCTCCGTCACGTCCCATGGGAGCGAGGGTCCCACGGCGTGCCCGGGCTCCCTGTTGGAGGTGGGGGGTGAAGCGGAAGATCGTTGACGAGCTGTAGTCTTCCCTTCCCTCCACATAAATTAATTGTGCAATTTAATAAACTAACAGGTGGTTCCACTTCAGACGGAGCAGATGTGAGCCTGAATGAGTAGAGCCTCCTCGTCTTCCCCTTGTCCCCCAGCTATCCCTGCCTCTATGTCCTTCCCTTTCTCTCTGCCTCTTCCCTTTTCCTCCTTCTTCTCCATCTGATTTACGAGCAGCTACAGAATGAAATGTTTTGTCTGGGCTGTATGAATATTGATGACGGGGAAGTGTTGATTTTAGCTGAATTCGTGGCTCTGGTGCCCTTCCTGAAATCTCTGCTCCTCGCAGGCACTGGGGATGCTGCGCAGAGCTGGCGCTCCTCGTGCGTCCGTATCCATTTCACGGACATCCACGTTTTCGGAGGGCAGCCCCATTTGTTAAGCCTGCATCTTGTACTCACATTTGTCTTCGATTATCTTCTAAGGAGAAGACGATAAGTACTTACACAAACCTACGAAGAAATTAAACACACAAAACAAATGAGCCTGGCATATTTGCGTTCTTTCATTTCCAGGGATAGCGCCCGGGGGGAAACACTTGCCTGACCACAGATGGGCTGGGAGCCCCAGGAGGACGGGGGCTGCCCTCGTTGGAGGAGAGCTCTCCCTCATAACTCCCATGTGGAGAGAAAATGATAGCACTGCTAATGGCTGGGGCACTGCAGCGCACAGAGGGGAAGGAGGAGGTGGCTGGGAAGGAGGAAAGGCTGGAAAATACTTCGATAAGAAGCGCTGTGGGCTTACACAGATAGGCAAAAACTTCTGGAGCCCATTTATCACTAAATCGAACCCAGATGATGTCAAGCTGCTTACAGGGGCTGGAATGTGCCTCCAAAAGGCCCTGCAGACTGCCAGGTCCCCCACGCCGGGCAGCTCATGGACCCAGATGTCCCCCTTGTAGCCAGGCCGGACGACCCCACTTGTGTGGGACCCTTCTGCGGCCACCCGCATCCCTTCCCACGGCAAAGAGCCTTCAGATCTCATGGGCACGACCCTGGGAACAGCGTGAGTGATGCGGGAAAAGCAGCTTGAACCCACCAGCGCCTCACAGGGCAGCTCAGTGCCCAGCTCACACCACCAAGAGCTGGCACCCCAGCCCTGTGCTCAAGAAAGGCGTCAGCAGCTCCTGCCTCTGCTCGGGCACTGCTCGCTCCTGGCTGGTTTATTGCAAAAGTCAGAAGGAACATCTGACGTCTCGGAACTGGAGCCTCTTCTTCACCAGCTGCCAGCGCTGCGTTCCGGAAGCTGCACGCAGCAGCACAGCCGCAGGGCCGACTGCACAGCGGAGCGCTCCGGCTGCCGCTGTGCTCCTTCCTGCAGGCTCTGTGTCCATCAGGGCCCACCTCATCCCCTGGAGCTCCACGGGTGCTGCCCAAAACCCACCCGGCGCCACCCTGAGAGGGATCTGCATAGGCAGAAACGAGCCTGGGGTGTGCCAGTCCCATCAGGCAGGAGTAATCCTCGAAGTCCTGCCGGGGTGCATGTTGGACGCTGGCTCGGCTTTCCCTGCTGTCAGTGGGATGAGAAAGAATTAACCAGAGCTGGAATGTTATTGTTTGTGTCAGACTCTGCTAACCGCGTTCAAACTGTATATAATACAGCAATTTCCTATGTAAAAACTCTCTAATGGGCAACACTCAGGAATCAAAGTCTTACGCAGCGGTTAATCTCCTGCACGGACAACGCCAAGTTTAAATCCAGTCCAAATGCCACTTCTCAGTCACAGCTTTAGAGGATTATAAATGATTATAATGGTATTTGTCTACTTGCCTGATACATAAGTTCACGTCAATGTTATCTTGGAAATTGACATTCGGTTTCATCTCTGAGGTGAGAGAATAAACTGTTGACTACCAGCTTCAGAGAGGAAAATGGATTAGCCATAATGTAATTAGAGCTCCATTCACAAACGATTATTTTAGTCCACTGCCCAAAACGCGGTGATAAGAAACACACCCGGCAGAAGCAGGAAAGTATTTCTCTGGAATTTGCTCTTTGTGCTGCGCCGGGCGACACGCTCGCATGTGCGGCTCCTGTTGAAGGCACCCAAAATAGTTCCTCGAGCACAGCAGCCCCCAGCTTTTTTCTTTTCTCTGCAGGAAGGACGAAACTCTGCAGCTCTGAGCCGAGCTGCCCCTCTCGCTGGGTCTAACTTCTTCCAGCGCGCTGCAAACAAGGGCGAGCAGAGCTGCTGTGACTTTTTAACGCGTTGTTTGTCAGCGTGCCTCTTCAGCTCTTAAAACACGCGTGAAGGAATAAGGGCAGCCCCCGAGGATGAGGAACAATGGGAAGCGGTGATAATTTAACCAAAAATAAAATAAATTAAGCTGTATGCGCTGCGGCTAATACAAATGCTTCGTGAATGGCATGAAGGATTTTGCATTATTTTCAGAACAGCACAAATCTTTCGCATTGTGAATTCAATTTCACTTGAAGTAACGTGATAAATAACGGCCAATTGAACTTTGTTTTCTATTCACTGAAGCGGCGTAGGACCACTGTTACTGCTGGTACCGCGGTTTAAGGACCTTCCCCTGTGAGCAGCGGGTACTTTCCAACACCTGAATTCAGGGCCAGCGGCTGCGGCCAAGCGCTGCGGTGCTGCTCTGCCCCTTCCCTGGGCACCTCACAGTAAAAAGACATTTGGAGAAGTCCAGCGAAACTGTGGAGCGGGGATTATTTCAGGAAGACAATGCCAGTTCAGAGGCATGAATGTCACTGCAGCAGAACTCCGCACAAAGCCTCCTCCTTGGCAGCTCCTCCGTAGGAAAGCGCACAGGGCAAGCTCCAGAGACGTCCCCAAGTCGTTATTGCAGAGGGCTGCGCTGCTCTGCTCCCGCGGCTGAGCCCCTCCAGCTGCACCCCAAGCCCAAGGATGGGGCTGTGGCCGTGTCCCCATCCCCACGGCACCGCTCAGTGTGTGCCCACGCAGCGGCACCTCCACCCCGTGCTGCCCGCGGCTGGGAGCTGCGTGGCTCAGGAGGCGCGGTCCTGTGCGCGCTTCACCTGCGTGAAGGGGATGCTCAGAGCTGAAAGCAGCCGCAGCCTTGAGGCTGAGATCTCCTGCAGGGACAAAGCTGGCAGAAAAATAACCACATTAGTTCAGAAAGAGCTTTTCCTCTTCTTGCTGGATATCCCTCAACCTTAGAATAATTTCAGCTGGACAAATTAAAAACTACGTTTGAGATAAAATACAGAGCCAGACGTAGATTTAAGCTCTGCATCTAGCTCCAAAGCCACTTGCAGTTTGAGGCTGTGCAATGATTTACCGCCCTGCATGATTATATCCTGTAGGTAGCAGCTCAGCAAGTAGGAAATAACTCAGCCAGGGACCTGGAGAAGAAATAACTTTGCTTAGGAGCACAGGACTTCAAGAAGAGCAGCACAAAGCTAAAACCCTGTAGCTGCCAAAGGGAAGACACCACACCACCCACAGCACCTGGCCTGCAGGAAAAGGCTCATTTATCCCCAGGATGCCTCCGGCCCCAGGTGCTGCTCATGGGCCATCGCTGTTGGGGTCGGGGAGCAGCTGGGTGGTGGGGCTGCGCTCACCTGGGGGAGGTGGGGATGGAGCCTCTGCCGAGCAGCTCTGGGGTCCTGCTCCCTTACCCAGCAGCAGGCTCTAGCGAGAGCATTTCAGGTCCCAACCTGTAAGTGGGTTTTTATCTGCACTGTTCTGTGGAAGTGACACAACGACAGAGGAGATAAAAATTTCAGACCTATGCACAAGACAGTATTCTCTGAAGGCCCTTCACAAATACCCTGTTACGCTCCCCCTGCCCCCGATGTGATTACAAAAACGCTTGGGGTGCAGGAGCCCTCTGCGCCTAGGTGCCATCCTCTCACTGAGTGCCTGCAGGGGTGCACAGGGGACCCTGGGCTGACGTGTGCCTGCAGATGGGGCACGTGAGCTCGGGGCGCTGACCCCTGCGCTGGGACCTTGGGGTGGGGGTGCTGGCCAGACAATCTTGGTGACATTAACTTCAAAAAAAAAAGCTTTTTTTTTTTTTTTTGAAAAAACGCTGAATTAGAGGCGGTTATGGCTGAGTCGGGCGCGGTGGGGAGCAGGCAGGACACCGAAGGACCGGTGACACCGGTGACACATTGCTCACTCCCACAACACTGCCGTGACTGCAGCAGCCCCGTGCACCATCCACCCCCGCCTGCCCCCCCAGCTGTGTTTTCCCAGGCAGAGCAGCTGGCTCGCTGCCGGAGGGCGGAGGAGGCGATGCCAACAGGTTGGCTCACCACGCTCCGAGCAACTGCGGTGACACGGGACGGGGTCCGCGGGTGGGATGGCACCCAAAGTGCCCCCCCGGGCAGGGCTGGGCTGCAGAGCCCCAGAGGGGCTGGCAGTGGGGGCCAGCTATGCGCCCGTTGAGACACAAGCAGCCCGATGCCCGGCGCTCTGCTCTTTGTGCTCGGCGGCACATCCCCACCGCTCCGCACGGGCTTCTCTCGGCGCTGCTAATGCAAACATTTAATTTTGATGATTTATAGCACTGCTATAAAAAAACCTCTGGATTACACTTTGGAGTCAAGGTCTCAGCTCGAGAGCACATTTTTATAGAGTCAGCATCTCTGTTTTTAAAAGTTATACTTCACTATTAAATATGAGTTTTTTTCAGCAAGTCAATAAAATCCCTTTAGAGCAGATAATAAACCCATTTCTTCCGGGCTGGCCATTGTTTCCATGGCGGGTTACATCCTGCAGCCCTTAACGCTGCCCTTGTTCAGCTTCTCGGATTGGGATTTTTGCCTTAAATCCCCCCCAGGCTTGTGCCCCCATGGCTCCACAGACCCACAGTCCGGCTCCAAAAGGCATCCCCTGCTCATGTAGGCATTGCTCTTGGCTGGTTTAAAGTCCTAAGAAAGCACCGAGGCCTGTTGCAGTGTTAGTTTTATCTAATCATCCCAGTTCTTGGGATGCAAGGTCAAGGCTGGACACAAATCCCAAAATAGCTTGGACGGAGCAGGAGGGATGCACTGGTGGACCCTGGGACTCCAGAGCTCCTGCCTTGGCTGGGCTGAGCCCATTGCTTCTGCTGCAGGTGCTCATCCCCATCCTGCCCCTGTCCCACCCTCGTCCCTGCGCATCGTGTCCCCGGCGCATCTCCATCCCTGGTGCCTCCTTGTCCCGCCCTCATCCCCCCGTATCCCTGATGCCAGCCTCCTCCCNCTGGGGCTCCGGTCAGCACCGCACCAGGATCGGGCTCCGCACATCGGCCCTGCTGGGTGCCTGGAAGGGGAGAGCGCCCGCCGGGAGGAGCTGATGGTGCCCGTCCTGCGCAACACAGGGCAACGGCGCGGCGCGGATGGTGTTGCTGTCGAAGTGCTGCACAACAGAACGTGACTTCTGCATTCAGAGGAGGAGAGAGTTTTATGTTTTTAGAGCTTACAGAATTATCCTGTAATCTTATTTATTTTCTAATACAAGTTTCTGTGGAAAAGTGTATCATAAGATAAATAGAAATTAACTGATTAAAAGGATTGTCATTCCTTAAGCACATGTTTATCAGACAATTTGCTCATTCTGTTCTAATATCTTGACATAAGAGTGTCAAATTAAACACTACCCAGATTATGATAATGCTCAGCACTTTTGTAGCTTTGCTATCTGATTTGAAAAGCTTTCGTCTGCACAAATGCACTTGAAGTTGGTGCTTTATAGGGTTTGATAGAATTCACTGCGAGGTTAATAAGCCTTCTCTGAACCATTTAGCAAAATCTCTGCAGCATCCCATCCTTGAATAGACTCAGAATACCAAAGAGTGGTTTAATTAATTTGTCTAATTAATTGAGGGAAACCGAAGTTATTTCTTTTCTGCAAATTGCTTCGTGTTACCAGCAGCCAATGTCAGGGAATTACACGCGCGCGCCGGCCCCGGCTCCCACCGCGCGGGGTTATCTCGCCGCTCTTTTAGCGGCGCACGAAATTCGATGTCTGCGACCGTTCGGGGCCAGCCGCCCATGCCGTGCTATAATTACTTTTGCCACGTTGCTTTTGTGGAGTCATTCATTACGAGACTGTTCTTATCTTGTCATACCTCCGTGTCTTTAGCAATGTTTTAATGCATTAGTGACCAAAGGCAGGTTTAGCAGCGGTGATTAGAGCAGCGGGGCCGCCAGCTGCCTGAGTGATGTTTGAAATATTGGAATTGGTCTCTTAATTTCTATCAAAACAGACGAGGGAGGCGTCCGCGAGCAGAACCGGCGCTGCTCCGGGGAAGCCGCGTCCCGCCCGCGCTGAGGAAGCGCTTCGCTGTTTTATCGCAGCGCAATCTCCTTCTCCATTAACTTCCCATCAGCTGGGGCACGGTGCCCACGGCGGCAGAGCTCCAGGGGTTGTTTAAAGCAGGGATGTGCTCAGGAGAGCACCCAGCTGCCCTCCAGCTCCTTCCCTTCCGTATCCCCACACGCACGGGTGCGGATTCGCGGAGCCTCCAGCAGTGTCTCAGCAGGAGAAGCGCTTGCTAATTAGCTGGGGGGCTTTTGGCCCCTCCGAGGAAGGTTTAACTGGGCTGGGACCCGGCTTGCAGCAGCAAAGCCCCAGCCCCGTGCTCCAGCAGCCCCACAGAGGCATCGCCTCCCTCTGCAGCCCAGTGCCAGCCCCTGGTTTCCTGCACGTGGCAAGAACCAGCCCTGAAGCCTTCGTAACACCTACGGCATTTGTCTGCCAAAAATGAAGCTAACACCAAACTGTATTTCCATTCGTGAACTCTGCATTCAGCTCTTTATTAAAAACCACTTCTACCTCCTCCCAGAGGCAAGTGTTACGGGGCAGAGTTCAGAAGTGACCCTCGGAGCTGCCGATGCCGTTCGTTGCTGGCTCCAACAACACTGCACGGCCACTCCTGCACGCGGTCACCGAGTCGGGGACTGCTCCCACGGCATTTTCCAGAACTCTGCCCAGCATCACGGATTTCTCTTAACGACAGCCTTTACAAGCTGGGCTTGCTGAGCTCTGAACACATCCGCTGTACTTTCTTTTCCTGGAAAACTGCAGCAGACATTCCGCTGCTGCGGAAACAAACAATTTTACGGGGAGGGGAGGAAGCTCTACGAGATGTGCTCCCGCAGAGCTTCTGCTCCAGCACCCGCCAGAAGAGCTGAGCATTTTCCAAGGGGCTTTGAGCGACTGCGCCGCGTGGTGTTGCTGTGTAAGAAGCTGCAGGCACAGCTTCGGCCCGGCTGGATTTCTAAACCTGGGTCTCATGGAGAAATGCATCCTCTGATCGCTTTACATCTGTTTGCCCTCAGTATCACGGCGCGATCTCTCTCGCTCATCACCTGGCGGTCGATGGGAACAAGGCTTAAACTCCACCATGACTTTTTTCTTCCTCTCACGCAGGCTAAGGGACATCCCTGGCCCGCGAGCAAACTGCCTGTGAGCTGGCCGAGGGGTAAACCGTTCCAAAAGCAGCTGTCCATTTTTCTGTTTAACAAAAACGACGTCCAGCAGCAGCCCCACATGCACGTGTGCGCGTGCGGCAGGGTGGGAGGCGGGCGGGTTGGTCCCGTCCAGTTCGTGGGGGGATTATACATACCACCCTTTGCCCACAGGCTTTTCTTCCCCTGAAGTCAGGTTGAAATCCCTGAAGGAGAAATCGTGCGCCCCTCTCTGGCTCCTGCTGCAAATTAAGTCAAATACTCGGACAATTAGTGCAGTTGTCGTGTCAGGGGAACGGCCCCGAGACACAGCAAGCACAGAGTGAATATTTGATATATCTGAAAAATCTTTATAGTCGAGATGTTTTACACTAAGCCACATTGATTTCCTGTCAATTTTTTATATCAGTGTGTGTAATCCTGGTTCGGCGAGAAATACAATAAATGCTAGAAGTGATATATCCAAATGGCACAGAGCAGACATTTTGCAGTAACTCATTTTGTAGCCTAACAATAAATAAATCAAAATGAAAACAAAAGCCAGCACATAAATCCCACGTACAGCCCACACCCTTACTGGGATGTGACATGGGGGAACGCAGCCGGGCCGCTCCTGCCCGGAGCACACATCTGGCAGCCCGCGGCTCTCCTTGCTTATCTGAGAATTTTCTTTTCTCCTTTCATTAAATTTCGCAAACATATTACAGCATTTCATCTGTCAGCCCTAATACCGAAGGACCATATTAGCCTACATATTACCTGGTTCCTGTCTCCTGAAAACTTTGATAAGACCAGGCAGGAATAGCTCCAAAAAGCCGCATAATCACCCTGCGCCGTGCGCCCGGCTTTGTGAGACGTGCAGAAGGAGCTGCACCGGGGGGAGGCAGCCCGGAGAGCAGAACACAGCTCCTTTACCCATATTTCAGCTGAGTTAGTCTGAAGCTGCCGTATTCAGAGCTCCATGCAGCATCTTGTAGTACGTGGAAGCTGCAGATGCATCCTTGCAGCTGGCACTGGAGTTCCTGCAGTTTTCCTCAGATGTTCATGGAAGTTGCTTTTCGCAATTGATTTTTCAGTTAATTGGAAGCAGCAAGATAAACAGCTGATGCTCTACACTCAGTATAAGTGTGCATACTTTTAAATTAGGTTAAAGCAATTTTAAGTAGAGATATTTCTTCAGTCTGGCCATAGCAAAAAAAGAAAAAATCAATCCTAACTTAATTGGAGGCCACAAACCAAATTCCATGTTCGCAGCTCCCTTGGAGTAGCACAAGAAGCTTTATTTACAAACAGGGCTTGTGGCAGAGAAGCTGATACGCCTGTTGCATATCAAGCAATTTAATTTCCCCTGCTTTAAAAGTGTTCCTGAGCAGGGCCTGTGCCCCCAGCCAGCCTCCAGCAGCAGCCTCTGAGGGCACAACGGGAGCATTGCTTTCTCCCCTCTTTGGGAAAACTGAGCATTTTCTATCCTGTAAACCTACAGGACAGGGAAAAAAAAAAAAAAAAAAAAAAAGAATAAAAGAATAAAACTCATATTAGTGCTGGAAATCCCACCTTCAGCGTCCCTTCCTGTAGCAGAATTTAATAAAAGTCCTGTCTGGTGTTGGCGCCGCTGGAACCTGCGCGAGCCCCAAGGAAGCGAGGCAGCGTGTGGGGCTGCAGAGCCAGGGCTTATTAAACCCAGCCCCAGGGAAAAAGGGCTCTCGTGCTGCTGCACAGCCCGCTCCCCTGCAGGCCTGCTGGGGGTCAGCATGGCAGCAGGAACGCGGGGTTTTGCACGCTCCGAGGGCTGCAAACCAAACCCACTCACTGAGGGATGATTTCTCCTTTTTTCCACACCTTTTTCTGTGCTGTCTCGATGTGGAAAGCAACACAGAACTACCTTCAGCGAGCGGCCAGGCTCCATCCCCTGTAATTGCATCCAGTTAATCACAGCCACAGCTCGCCTTGCGCTCTGCAGAGCTGAGCAATGTAGCAGGAGCTGCAGAAGCTGTTGTTTTTGGCGAAACTCCTCTGGAGATGACTTGCATTTTTCGGACATCCCATCTGCACGTGTGCAGCTCGGAGTTTGGGAGGAAAGAGGAAGCGGTCACTGCTCAGCTGGACAAGGCAAACCCGGGCTGGCCACAGCGCTGGTCTCGATGTGGGGCTGGAAAAGTCACCTCGAAAAGTGGGGTGGACATCAACAGAGCCAAAACTCGCCTTTCAACTCAAACAACCCCTCTCCTTGCTGTCATTAATTATTTCTCTCCATGTTCGTTAATGGGAACTGGAAGGAGCAGGAGGACGCTGAAGCCGGGCGCTGGTTGCACCCGCTCTTTGCTCTCCCCAGCTCCAGCAGTGCAGCCACCGAGCGTCCCTGTGAGGCAGCTGCAGCACCCAGTGGGTGCCCCACAGGGGTTGCGGGGCTGCCTTGGCCTTGGCACTGCTCGGATCTCCACGTCTCGGGGTGCTCTGTGTTGGAGAAGGCTCACGTTTGGGTTTGGGTTGGGTTCAGGCTTGGGTTTGGGTTGGGGCTGGGCTTGGGCTGCATTTGGGTTTGGGTTGGGGTAGGGCTGGATTTGGGTTTAGATTGGGTTGGATTCAGGTTTGGGTTTGGATTCAGGATTCGTATTGAGTTCAGATTCAAGTTTGGGGTTGAGTTTGGGTTGGGTTCAGAATGAGGTTTGGGTTTGAGCCGGGCTCGGGTCCAGGCCTTGGACTGGATTTAGGTTTGGGCCTCGGACGGGGCTGGGTTGAGTTTGGGTTCAGATTCAGGTTTGGGGGATGGTTTCATCTTCAGGTTTGGGTTGGATTCAGCTTCGAGTTTGGGTTGGGTTCAAATTCAGATTTAGGGTTGAGTTTGGTAGGGTTTGGATTGTTGCTTGGGTTCAAGTTCAGGATGGATTCAGTTTCAGGTTGAGGTTTGGGCCTGGTTTTGGGCTTGGATTTGGGTTGGCCCGGGGCTGACTGCATTATGGTTTGGTTTCCTCATCACAACGGCGTCCAGGTTTAGGGCTGGGCTCAGGCTGGGGCGAGGCCATACCCGGCCCCTCAGTGCCAGCCCGTGCAGGTGGGTCCGAGGCTGCGGCAAGGAGCGGGCGGCACGCGCTGAGGAGCTGAAACTCCTGAACCTGCCGGGATGAAAGGTGTTTGCCATCAAAGCAGAACTTTCCCAGGGCGCTGCTGAAACAGCGCCTGTAGGAAGATGAGTATTCTAAATGACTTTCCTAACTTCTTTTTTGGCTCACATCGGTAATTGGTTCATTTCCAGGTACTTGCAAGAATGTAAATATGGAATGAATCAACTTTTTCCACATTTTCTTTAGCAGCCCTTTTATGAAGAACAGATTTTCCACAGAGGAAATTAAAAAGTACATAAAACTGAGAAACCATGGTGTTGTTGAGAACAGCATCAGCTTTCAATGTCACTTTATAACTGGCAGCACATACTGTATTCGAATGGCATTAATATAAAGTACAAAGTTTGTTTCAATTAGCTTCGTTTTTCTTTCAGAAAAGGAATTATCATAAATCCCTGAAATAACATTTGTCCAAAAGTGATGTGTATCATTACTTCAGAAATCTTTTATGTCTGTTTTTAAATTACACTTCCTTGTAAAAATGACTCTACATTGATTTAATAAATATACTTGATTTGTGTATATCGCTTAAATTAAAAAAAGACGCAACACAACTCCGATTTCCTGTACAAGGCTGTCAAATCGCTCTTGCTGCAGTAAATTCAGCGAGACGGACCCTGCCACTTTGTTCTGTGCACGGGTAGGTTAGCAAGGGGGAAAGAAGAATTTCATAAGCATTTGGTTCGTATTTCTTCCTGGACAGGGTTCTTTTGAACAATTTCTAAAATAATTCTTCCCAGAGCATCTGTAAAGATCAGAAAACCCAGCACTGGGCAAAGGGCTGCTGGCGCAGAGAGCTCGGGAGCACAGCGGTGCCTTGGTTGCCATCTGAACCCGAAGCACGTGTGGGATGGGTGCCTGGGCATCCACGTCCCACAGCCCTACAGCCCCCCGCGATGCTCTTCGCCCCGCTTTTCTCCCCGAGCAGCAGGGATGGCGTGGCTGTGCTCTGTGGGGCAGCAGCCTGAGCCAACGGGCACCACCTGCAGGGCCAAGCACAAAGAGCGTGGGCTCCGCTCCTGTTCACTCTTGCAATTTCCAGGGCAACCTGAAGCTAACTCTGCAGGCTAACAGCGAAGCAAATGGGTGATATGAAAATCGGGGTGCTCCTGCGCACCAACACAAGCAGCGCATTCATGGGGATGCTCCACAAATTTTAATTAACGTGAGACTTCTGCACCTGCAAGCACAACTCCTGGCCGATTCTGCTGAAAGCCAGGCTAATCCCAGCAGCGTATTTACATCAGCAGCTAAAAATATTTGTCCTTTCCTTGCCAGCCTGACACACGCCTTGGATCTCGGTGCCTCAACAACAAAGGCTCTCTGAGCGAGACGAGCGGCATCATCGTTAATATGTGCGGCTCATCATTGCATCACGCAATGCAAATCGCAGCACAGGCCTCGGCGCCGGCTGAGCCGTATTTTAATGTTGCTGTCACGTTAAATATTTGTTGCTTTGAGTCAGTAAATGACAGAGTCATAAAGTGCGGTGACAGTCAGCATCCTAAGTGTTTTTGATGCCTAATGTGGATCCTGATATTGGAAATAAACCACACGCATTTAGCACTAATTGTATGCAAGCTACGATAACAGATTTATTTTACAAGTGCTGAACTGTGATCCACAGCTGTAATAACAAGCAGGGGAGAAAAATCACTGAGACGAGGAAGCACAGAGTTGGGAAGGTGAAGTGAGCTTCTGCACGACACTGGTTTGGGTCACTGGGGTCTTTCTAAGCAGCTGGAGGAGAGGAGTTAAGATCTTCCCTAACACAATGCTTCCCCCAGCTTGGTTTGGTCATTGCAGCTCTGCCGGCACGATGAGGAAGAGCCGCTTCACGTGCTCCGGTGTCCTGTCTCCAGATCACCTTCCCAGATTTGGGGACTTCTTTCCTAAGAGCATCTATCGTCCTCTGGCTGCACACGTGTTGTCTGGCTGAGCACCTCCAGAAGAACAAACTGGGGCCGTGTGGCAGCAGAGCAGGACCCGTCCCCAGCGTTTCACCGGGTGTCTCAAGCCGCCTGCCCCCACCCCACACGGCCAGGGCTGCGCAGGCGGCTGCTTCAACACACGGCCCGTGAAAGAACGCGTTCCCTTTGGAATACCCCGCTCCTGCCAAGAGCTGGAAATAATATTCCTTTAAGAGTATAAACAAAAAGTAGATGTCCTTTGGTTTCTGCACTCAGGAGAGAGCTACAGTGCGTTTTACCAGCTAGAGGTCATTTTGACACAGACTCATTACCTCCATTTTGGTGCCGAGCTGCAGACAGCTCTTCCCACTCCGAAAGCGGTGTCCATCATATCTAAAACATGAAATGCACCTTAACAGTTTTGTTCTGCACAGAAAAAAAAAAAAAAAAAAAAAAGTATTTGNAATAGGCAAGGACGGAAGCGATTCTGCATGGAGGGAAGCAGCTTTGCATTTGCCAGAGGAAGACGGGCAGGCAGAGCAGGGCGAAGGCAGCAACATCCGCCGGCCAAATAGAAGCGCAGTGCTGGGCATGCTGGACTTGCTCCAAGCTGGCCCAGGTCCCCTCTGCTGACGAGACAGAGCATTTGTACGCCTGCAATGACCAGCATGTGCACCTGTGTATCCATCTATCTGTCTGTCTGTCTGTCTCTGTATCTATCTATCTACAATAGTCCCACATCATTGTGCCCAAAGAGAAGGACAGAACTGGCTGTACCAGAAGACCAGAGAAGAAATGCACCCGGTAATCTTCGCCTTTTTCAGCGTTACAGTTGTAAGAATCTCCTCCAACACGGCCACGAATGGGTCCCGGGACAGCCACCGTGGTGGCCAGCGCTGCAGGGGACCTCGGTGCTCAGCGGGAGGGCAGCCACGGGCCCCCCCCCCCCCCGGGCCCGACG
>VXAV01006511.1:17081-30360 GCA_013399715.1 Alectura lathami
CAATTTAGTGGGGGCTAATGCCTCTCCGCGCACTGGGAGTAAAACGAAAAAAAGGGCCCTATGAAACACCACCGCTTGGTTTTGCTTCCTCTTTGGGATGCAGCAAGCCAGACGCCTCCCGCCATCGCTGCCCTCAGAAAGTTCTGCGGGTGGAACACCCACTGCGCTTTCAGATGCTGTTTTCAGTGCACACCCCGTGCGTGCCTGCGCCGTGCTCGTGCCCCCCACCAACGCCCTGATACCTGGGGACGGTCGGCGGGCTGCAGCCGCCCCGCTCCGTCCCCTCTGCCTGTGCCGCTCCCTCCCCTCGGCGGCTCGATTGCGCTCACGGCTGCGCTCCAGACCCCAAGTTCCTTCAAGTTGTGAGGATGCTAAAATATTGATATTCCTTAACAGAACGATGTCCTGCGACACAAAGGCACGCCGCGTGCTGTGATGTGCTGGAAACAACGGCAAACGCCGTGCCAGGAGTGTTTACACGGCTGCTGGGGAAGCGGCCCCGCGCTAATGTATGCCTGCTCCTTAAATTCTGTTAGCGGTTGTAAGACAGCCGGATCCCACCCATGGGAGCGTGTGCCCTCATGAAGCACAATTACAATGAGAATATCTCATTATCTCATTGGCTTTAGCTTACTCTTCTGTTACCATGGTTTCAAATACACAGAGGAGCCTGAAACTAAGAGCGCTGCTAACAAAGAACATCTCCTTGTACAATGACATCAGATCGTGTCGGACAGAACAGACTTAATTAAATACCCCCGACGTGGGCCAAAATACAGAAGTTGTGGATACTTTTAAAAACGGCATCTCACGGGGTTTTGTGCCGCTGCAAGGCTCCGTGGTTGCAAAAATAAGCGAGGGACCACGCTGGTGCCCCGATGGTACGGGCAGCAGCCGCAGCCTGCAGCACTTAGAGCGCTGACAGCACTGGGAAAGTGATCCCCCCCCGATGCTGCCCCGTCCCTGTGCTGTCCCCTCCGTGTCACCCGACCAAGGGATGCTGCCCGTGGCCCGGTGCCCGTGGTCCCATCCTGGGCTTCGGGTTCCGAGCGGCGGCATTAAAAATCCCACAAATCATTTATTTACCCTGGAGTATATCCGGTGACATAATGTGACAATAATGACATCCCTAGTGGTGTTAATTGATTTTGTCCTGGTAGAGAGGGTAATTTGGCGTCCACGGCAGCTTCTAGATCACGGACTTACTGATTGTCTGCCTAGGTAATATTACTGCTAATGAAGAGAAAACATGCTTTCCTCTTTAAAAGACAGTATGCTAATTATGAGAGACAATAGGGAGTCAGAGGTCATTTATTATTTTTAAACAGAGAGCTAATGCTAACTGACTGGCATAGAAGTGCCAAATGACTGTAAATTAATAAGTGCAATTCGTAGCTCATAAAATCCAATGTCAGTATTAAATAAAAAGAGAGCGCTCATGAAATATTCTAACCATCTCAGTACTTGAAGGTGTGAATAATTAACAGCCAGGAGTTAACATCCACTCCCTTGTAAAAGGTCTGATTAAAAGCAGTGTTCATCATCCACCAAGCTATCACAGCTCATTGGCTCAACATCTCCTAATTAATGACTTCTTATTAGAGGAATAAAACCTACTTTCACAGGTCAATTATTTTCAAAAAGGAAGGACTGTTCTAAGTGCAACGTGTGGAATAATTAGGAATTATGGAATGGCAATACGGAAAACACCACCGGGGCAGCACCCAACCCACAACCAGCTGCCGCCAGTGCCGTGGTGACCTCGCGTCCTGTCCGTCCCCACCCTCTGATGGCAGAAGCTGGTGCATGTAGCACACGTTTTCCATCACACTGCAACGTGGGGAGCTGCTGCTCGGCAGACCCCGGGCCCGTGGGCTGGGAAGTGGCGTGGGAGGCTGGCAGCGAGGGCTGGTGGCAAGGCAGGGGCTGGGGGCACCTGCCTTCGGGAGATGCAACGGGGAGGTCGTACGTCGGGTAGTCATCCACTGGTTCTGATTGTGCAAGCTGTCATCACGGACTCTTGCACTGCTAGAGGCTTTCTGGAAAGCAGGATGCTGAGCATCGTTAGGTGAGAGCAGGAGGAGAGGCGAGGCAGCCTGGATTTCATCAGCAACCCAACAGACAGGGACTTGCCTCGTTCGCTGTGTGCATGTAATTTCAATTGGTATTAATAAAGAATTAGCTGAATTCAGTGGAAGGGAGCTGACCTTTCTGGCTTTTGGTTGGAAAACTTTGAAAAATTCATTACAGGCCATCATCGGAGGTGTCACTCCAGCCTCCATCTTGCTCTGCTTCTCCTGTTCCCCCTCGTCTTGCCTTGTGCTTGATGTGCAAAGCCACGGCCCACCGGTGCTGCCCGCTCCAGGGCCCGCTGTTCAGGCGAACGCTCCTGCTCCCCATGCTGCTGCATTCATATCAATAATTTACTTTCAGAAACAATTTTGTTGACGGCCTCAGGAAAGGGTTTATATCCGGGACCTGTATTTAAGGACAGTGGTTATGACACTGCACAGCATACCCCTGATACATCAATAACCCTCCCTGGGTTATAGGGCGATTGTAAGCCTACAAAACCCAACTCAGAGTGAGAGATTTAGGCTGGTGCCAACAGTTCTGCCCCCCCTGCGAGAGGGAGACATGGCTGAGGTTGTAAAGGCACCGCGGGGCAGTCGAAAACAGGCTCGGTTTTGGGATATGAATTATGGAGAAAGCTGGAGATGCCTCAGTCTGGTTAATCTAACAAAAGGGATAGTAAAAGGGTAATCTCCGAGAGATACAGTGTCCTGAAAGGGAAGGAATTAATGCGGATGAGACGTCGAAGACAGTTAATAATTGAACAGCCGTAGGTAATGGGCTGACAGCACTTTGTAAGGACAGATCAGATAGATACGGGCATCGCAGCAGCAGCCAGGGGCTGGGGGGAGCGTGGCTCGCTTGCTGGCATTGCTTTGCTTCTTCACGCTGCAGGAGGTGCACCTTAGTGGTGGCAGCAGGAACAGGTGTCACTAGCTGTCAGTAGGCATCAATGCATGTCGACAGACGTCAATAAATGTCAATAGATGTCAATAGATGTCAATAGGTGTCAATAAATGTCAATAGGTGTCCATAGGTGCCAATAGGTGTCAATAAATGTCAGTAGGTGTCCATAGGTGCCGACAGATGTTGACGGGTGCCGACAGATGTTGATGGGTGCCAACAGGTGCCAGCAGGTGCCAGTAGGTCTCCAGGGGGCTGCCAACACGCTGTGCCGGGCTGTGCCTTGGCTCCAGCTGAAGCTCCCAGGCCATCACTCCGAGGAGGATGAACTGCAGCAGCCTCGCTCCCGTGGGGAGGAGTGTGTGGCTCCCGCGGTGCCACACGAGCAGTGACTGAGAGCTCTGCCAGCAGCACAGTCCCTAAGGCTTGGGGCTTTTGTTTCTAATTTACCTCTAAAACACGGCCTTCTAAGTGCTGACCTCCAGTAACGGCATTTCCTGGTGCTCATTTCCATTTAAAGAAGAAAAGTTGAAGCTCTTAAAACACCAAATTCTGCAGGAAATGAGGGCTAACCAATATTTACACTGGATTCATTTTGGTGCCTAAGCGGCATTTTAGCTGTGGTTATAATGAGCGGGCACCGCGCATGCCGCCTGGCTGGTTTGGACGTGCTCTAATGATCTGGGGGTGTGGCTATGCTTTAATGATACGCTTTAATAATTTATCAATGGAGTTTGTAAGTCCTAATTTGCACTTTTAGGTGCATATTCTCCTTTTGAAGCTGTCGTACAACCCCCCATTAATGTTAATGGGAATTGTGCTCACATTAAAAGGAGATTACACCCCTTAGGTGTTTAACATCTGACTTATCTAGGTCTTCAATTGCACTGCAGAATGTCACTCCTTTCATTTGCTGGGATGGCTTTTTGCTGCGCTGCCACCGCACGAGCGTGGAGGCAAAGAAGACGCACGAGACAAAAGCAGGGTGCAGCGAGGCATTGCCCAGCCCCAGCCTCTGGTCCGTGGCTTCGGTCCAAATTCAGCGTCAGATGCGGGGATGCTGCAGTGGGTCTGGCTTCAGACATCGCCGCTGTGGCAGCTTAGTGACAGCCCACAGGGAAGAGTTGTGGAGCGCAACTGGAACCCGTTTTCCCCAACGGTAAGTGGTCAGGGCTGGCCCTGTGCACAGCACAAGCTCAAGCCCACCGAATCACATCAAAAATGTTAACATTTTGGCAATGGATTAGTGTGGGCAAAAGTGACAACCAGAAATGTGGGCAGCTGCCCTGGAAGTTTTCTGATCTTGAGAAAATGTCCTAGAAACACGAGCGGTTCCCCAGCACCGCACTGCAGAGTCTGTGGGTTAAAAATCACCACTGGTGTATTTGGTTCTTGGCTAGCAGCACTCACAGGACCAGAGAGGGAGGCAAGCGCAAGAGCCCTCTAGATGCAGAAAGAAGGTGGAAAATCTGTTTTTCTTATGTTGGATCAAAGATAACCGAGGAATGCAGTGACTCTCAGGTGCTGGAAATAGCGTGGTTCATCCTGAGACATGCAGAGCATTTGATGGGTCAGGACGTGGCTGGTGACAGCTGTGAGAGGGGGTGCAGAAGGACAAGGGTTGGTGCTGCTTGGGGTCTTGCAGCTTGGGGTCATCAGCGTCTGCCTTTGGGTGCTGAGCTTTTGGAAAAAAAAAAGGTGGGAAAATGGGTCTGCAGGAGGTGTGACAGATCCATCAGCATGAGAAACAGCTTAATTTTGCCTAAAAAGCAGAAGGCAATGAAGCAGTTATGTCACCTCTGGATCAGGCACCGTGGACGCTGTAAGGGATTTACGTGGTTCTTTTGGCCTCGTGGCATTTTGAGAGGGTCTTGGTGAGGAAGCGGTGCTCCCCCTGCGCACACCGTGGGTGCCAGCTCGGGGCGCTGGCTTTGGGGGAAGCCCTGACCTCAGCGCACCCAGCCTCCGAAATCTTGTGCTGCATCAAAATGCCGTGCTGGGATGTGCCAGGGGTGGCTGGCTGCAGACCAGGCGATGGAGCGGGATGATCTGACAGAACACAGGTGTTTGGTATTCATCTGCATAACTTTCTGTGCTCGTCTGTGCACGGGCTGAAAAATATAATGAATGCCTTACATGTTAATCATGAGAGAGACAGAGCAGTTGGAGTGCGCTAGGCGATGAATTATGCATTTGCCCCACCTGGGAGTTAATATTTACCATATCTTGCTGAAATCCATTACCAAGAACAAACATTGTATTTATCCGACAAGCTGCAAGGCCGTTCCTCGTGCGAGCCAGCAGGCAGGGCGGGCGCTGCAGGGCCGGGCTGGGATGGGGCTGAGCTGGCCACAGCCTCTGGGACCTGCAGACACCTGGGGAAAACCAAGGGAACACGTTGTGCTTGGTGGGCTGCTCGTCCCTGCCACTGGGATGTGGAGCGGGAGGTGCGGACCCGGCGGGCAGGGTGTCCCCGTGCCGGCCCCTGGGTGGGCTCTGGGAACTCCCCACAGCCCCGGTGTCTCCTTCACACCTGGATTCCTTGTCTTCATGCCACCAGACACCTCCACTGAGCGTGCTCAGGTCACGCTGGGAAGCAGATGCAGACCTTTGGCATTGTGGAATTTTGCACCAAGGACCAATTCCTTCCAAAGTGACGAAAATGAAGAGATTGTGCATCTACAGCACCAGTGCCCGAAGGTGTTGCTGGCAAGGCCATGGGCCACGGGAGGAGGAGGAGCAGAGGGGGACAGGGGCATCACCTCCCAGTGCCCTCAGTGCCCCCAGTGCCCTCAGTGCCCCCAGTGCCCCCACTGTCCCCAGCGCTCCCAGTGCCCCCAGTCGATGGCGCTGGCAGAGGGGCTCCTCCAAGACCACGCTCCGCTGCGGGGTCAGGCATGTCACTGAACGTCATCCCTTTCCATTTGTGTTCATTTACAAAAACCTCGCAGTGGAAACTCACTGAGCAAAGCAGATGCAAATTTCCTGGAAGCGAGTCTGAGCCTCCAGGACTCCCCACGTTCATTAATTTTTGCATGCATGCGTGTACGACCTCTGTGAGTTAAGGGGATTGAACATCCCTTAGTGAAGTTACCCTCGGGACATGCCTCGCCCCGAGGCCTCCCCAGAAGGAGCTGTGCCCGTGGTGCCCAGGCCATGTTTTCCCGTGAGGGTGAGCACAGCAGCCCCGAGCAGGGAGTTGTGCAAAGGCACCACATCCCTCACACCCTTCATTTCACAGCTTTACTGCTGGCCCACAGCACTCGCTTGGACCCTGAAAATACCAACACAAAAAGTGGAAAAAATCTGGCAACACATCGCCCCAAAGCACCCGGCAGCACCTCAGCCTTGGCAAAGGGAGCTGAAATCCCACGGGTGCCCTCGCAGGGACGCGGTGTGCACACGCGTGGCTCCCGGCCGATGCTGTGCTCCCGGAGCTGCGGACGCCAGCCCTCTGCCGCCCGCACCCCTGGGCTGCTCGGGGCCGCTCGGAGCCGCTCGGCATTCAGCCGGCGCACGCGGGTGAAATCCGCTCCCGATTGATCCCGTAATTACAAAATTTGTTTAAAGCTGTTATATTATCTCCTTATTTGACACAATATGGCACAATTTTGTTGTAGTATTGAAAACCAAATAAGACAACTGCAGTTGGTAGCATTTCAAAGAGATATTCCCTTTAAGATGAAATCAATCCTGTTTCAAGTTTATTCCCTTGCTTTACGGCTGAGGCTCTAGGGGTGCATTTTGCTGAAAAACGTCTTTTTGATTTTTCAGAAATTCTTCAGATTAATATGCAGCTGTCATTGCAAGGCAAATCCAGCCCCGCTTTCATGTGCCTCCCCTCTCCCCAGGCTGCACCGGGGCCGCCTCTGCCGGGGAGCAGCCGTGTGCGAGCCGGGATGGGGCCCCAAAATGACCCCCCCGGCCCTCCGTGACCAGCCCACCCTCACCTGACCCCCGCCAGCCGCTCTTAAATCAGGGACGAAGTGGGGCTCGAGACAGATACAGCAACACAGGGAGAGTTTTCATCTTTTGAGCCTTCCTCGTGGTGCTTTTTGAAAAGTTGTTTGGCTTGCAGATCATGTCAAATAAACTTTCCAAGGGGATATTTTCGAGTAAACAGGCGCTGAAGGCCATAAGCGAAGTTTAAATCTTTGTATAAATATTTCAGCACCGATTCCTGTTGCAGTGTCAATCAGCGTGGGGCTGCGGGGCTGCAGCATCACCTGCGCCTGGCTGCTGGCTGCTGGCTGCTGGCTGCTGCTCCTGCGCGGCCGGGACCAGAGCCGGGCGCTGCTCGGAGCTGGTTGCACGCTGCAGGCTGGGCACCGGCTGGGCACGGGGCTGCGTTTGCAGCGCCTGCAGTCGCTGCACTCATTTAATCAGGGCATTTCTCCCGTGTTAGCCAAGTGCTTAAAGGAAGGGTTTGTATTCCTGTGACCGCGCTACTTCCCCAGCAGCCCTGTTAAGGTGAATTACGGGGGGACTTTTACCTGCACCAAAGCAGCATTTATGTAATCACTAATGACAGCCCCGCATACGGTTTCACGGCCAGATCTCCCACCCCAGTGAGGTCTGTGCCATTGCGTCCAGCACAGTGGCAAGGCCATAACACCAAGTTAGCCAATATGAAAAATAAATAAATTGCCAGGAGTGTCCTTTTGGTGCTTCATGGGGATTACTTTACAAAAGCACATACACACAGCGTCACGTGAAGAGCCTGCACCCACGCACAGGGGCTGCTGGGGGCAACGGGGTGGGCATGGGCAGAGGGAGAATGCACAAGGAGATGGTGCCAAGTCTCCCCGCGTGGGTTTCCATGCAGTTTCACCCGAGACTAATAAAAATGACTATTCTGACTATCTTTGCATATTTAATTTCCTTCCTTAAACTGGAGTACTGCAAATCCGGCATTTCTGTTGTTCCAAAGCACAGAAATGCTGTTGGGGAATAGTACCTTCATAGCTGAAGTGCTGCACACCGTTGTTTTACTAAGGCTGATTCTGTGCTGGTTGAATAATTCTGTTGGTTCCTCCACTTTGACGTAAAATTTATATTTAAGCTGCTTTCTCAGAAGCTTCCTGCCACAGCTGGAGCTAAACGAGCCAAAATAAGAATATATGAATACAGAGCACACAGGAGCTGCCGTTCTGTGTGCCCAAGTGCTCATCTCTCCCTAAAATTTGGCTCTCCGTTTCTTTGTACTCTGTTTGAATTCTCTTCTTCCATATTTCTTTCATATTTCCATTTTCCTTCAGGGCAACTGCAAAGAGCTGGGCTGGGACAGGGTTTCTATCGCATATCAGGAGCCCAGGCTTAGCGTGGTTGGAAAATGCAATCACATTTGCTATTTCTGAAAATAAACAGCAGTCGTGCGCATGACAAAGTGCTGAGAATTTTTGGAAAAATTGCTATCAAAAAAATATCTTGGCAAGCCTGAGCCCCCAGGCCAGAAGCACCCATGTCCCTGCTGTAACAGCCCGGCAGAGCTGGGTGTCCCATCCACCTCCCTTGGCAGCGCGACGGGACGCAGCGGTTCTCGGGGGTAACGCACCACAGACCCCAGATTTCCAGACCGATGTTTAAAGGAAGTGGATGCTGGAGGCTTTCCAAAGGAATCTCCCAAACTCCTCCTCCTCCTCCGTGTGTTTGATTAGCTGTGGTTATCATCTGAGATGATTTGAGGGAACTTTGGCCGACGCTCCTCTCCCGGTAACCCTTTCCAAAGCTGTAATAAGTGCTCCAAAGAAAGCCCTCCGTTTTGGTCGTCCGTTTGGGATGGCGGGTGACACACTGGCATTCGGGACTGCGGGTGATGTACACACGTTTGGGATTGCAGGTGACGTACTCACGTCTGGGACGCAGGACAGTCACGTGCTCACAGCCTCTTGCGTTGCTCAGACCACACATCTGACTTCGCCGCGTTACCGCCTAACAGGGAGACGTACTGCAGAGCACGGGAACGTCTCGCGTGTTCCAGCAAAGCACATTGTTCGCCCATATTTCTCTAGAAAGATGGCACATTGTAACCACGGGATACACTGTACCATGTAAAACGATCCCCATTTATTTTGAACAATAGATGCTGTGTCGTTTAATTAATTTAGACTGAAGAGGAACGAGCAGCATTCACTAACAACTTTTCCTTCGGGACCGTAAATGAAAAACCCTCGTTCTGTACAGCAGCCAGAGCGACGAAGCGCTGCTGGAGATAAGGCTTGAGTCGGAGGGAAATATGCTCCCGCTCCCCATATTTCCCCCCAAATACGTGATGAACTTATAAAATTGATCTAAAGCAGCTGGTGGCAATGAAACCCACGGCCCTGTGTGTACACGGAACTGCCCCAGGAGAAATGCCCGCAGCTTGCGCGCAGCTGCTGGCCCTGAGTCTGCCCGGCACCGCTCACCCTGGTACTTCTTTAGTTTTGTGGGTTTGAAACAAAGTGTTACAGGAAAGCCTTGAGTTCAGAGATGTTTATGGAGCGTGGAGCAACAGAGCGGCGATCGCCCGAAGCCGTGATGCTGCATTTTAGCATTCCTGTCCCTGCAGAATCCATTTTTATATTATGGAAATTTCTGCAGACCTTAGGCCATGAGTATTGAGCGGCCCTCACCTCGCACAGCTTCCCATTGACCTACAGTACAATACAGGCTTTTTTGAACATAAAAGCATCATTGACAACCCCTCTATTACTCCAAGAGCTTGTTTACCCATGTGATGCAGCACACTTTCAAACCTGCCGCTAATTAGAAGCGTGCTGCTGAGGACAAGCCCCCGGTGCGAGCCGCTGCCGCTCCGGCTCCTCGTGCCCAATGCAGGTGATCTCCCACCAGCGCTTTGCTGGGGGGCTCAGGGCTGCACCGTCTGCTCCCTTCCCTGCTTCTCCATCCCTGCTGCAAGCAAGGGGCCGGGGCAGCAGGCGCTTGCAAATTTATATCCCGGCAAATTCATAGCCCCACGCATTTACTGTAAGCACTATTTTCAGCATGCATTAAGAGGACTATTTTAATCACGACTAGCAGAGCTTCTCCCCCCCAAAACAATTTTTCTTCCTGGGAGAGCTAATGCACACTGGAGGCACGGGTTAGCCTCCACGCCGCCCCTCGGTGAATCAGCCGCAGAGAAGCCTTTCCCTGCAGCCCTTAGCAGTCGGAGTATTTAAATGTAACCACACGGCTTTCATTTGATATAATAAAAGATTCTCATCTGTATTACTGGGTTCGATATAAGCGGTTTGCCTCTCAGATGTATTATAGTTCATTTCATATCTAGTGATTCAGTAATAGCTCACATCGTGCATTGAGGTCAAGGACAGACATTGATCTCTTTAAGCTAACGCTGCTATTAATTAGAGGTGGGGTTGCTCTGAAGAACCTGGCCCGCACGGGTCTCTACAAGCCCCAAAGCCCTGTGCCAGGGCTCGCTACAGGGTTTGGATCAGGTTTGGCTTGGGTAACCCCAAGGACAACCCCAAGGACAACCCCAAGGACAACGCCGAGGACAACCCCAAGGACAACGCTGAGGACAAGCCCAAGGACAACGCCGAGGGCAACCCCAGGATAATGCTTCTGCCCCAGCGCCTTCACTGAGGTACCCATCGGTCCTGTTCCCACATCTTTTTCTGCTTGCCTTTTTGAAGTTGTTTCCTAGCCAGTACTCTTTGAGCAAAGGTTTTACAGAGTCTCACGAGCCATGTCCCATGTCTATAAATGTTTTATTATCCAGGCAATATGGCCAAAGCACTCACTTGTCTCCCATCCAAGACTGCAAATGCAACACAACAACTCCCCTCCATCCTCACCCCGAGCACACACACACGTTTCACCAAAGCCTCTTAATGAAAACTACTGAACCAGAAATCAGGGAGTTTATCCAAGTACTGCTAGGCTGTCAGGAAAAGTCTTTCCATATAAGAGCAGTGATTTTATTAAAACCTTTCAATAAAACCTTTCAACCAAAACCAAACAACTTCAGCAGGACAAGGGAAAAAAAGTCACAGAAAAGAGATGCTGGGAAACCCCACGGCATCCCGGGTCTGCTGGGTCTGTCCACTCGCAGCATCCCTTGCTCTGGCATACACAGAGTTGCTCAGGAATAACCACTTTTACCCAAACCCAAAGAGCCCCAAACAGGGGCTTCCCATGGGTACGGGGCTGGGGCCGTGCCCACCACCCGTTTGCCGCAGCGGGAGCAGGGAGGCAATGCGAGCGCGGCAGAGCCGGCATTCAAAGGCTGAGCATAGCCCCAAGTGAAAAACCCGACACAAACACAAAGAAGAGGCAGGATAAACAAAACCCTATTGAGAAGTTGCGGAGGTTATCCATCATTGTCAAGGCTCCCTTTGCAGCGTGAGCCATCATAGCAATTCCAAGCACCGGCAGCTATAGCTGTCCCTGTATCTTAAGGATATCCTCTTCAGGAGACATCAATAACAACAAAAAAAAGAGAAACTTTCTTTTTTAAGGGTCTCATCACACTGAAAACTTGCTTGCATTTGTGACAGCACTTCTACATACAAATGAAAGAATTCACAGTTTCCCCATTATGTGGTACCAAAAATCACATTAGTAAATAGTTGAGCAAGAAGACCAGCGTTTAATACGTCCTCCTCAGAAATGTGTTCTTAACTATAAAATGAAATATTGAATCAAAAGCATTTTAAATAAAACCCATCTTCAAGGCTGTGCTTGGGGCATCTTCACGCCGTGGCAGTGGCCGTGAGGATTGCGCTGCGTTTGTCTGCTAAGTGGGCTCCAAAGCACGACTGAAGCAATTTCCCTGTTGTAGGTAGGAAGATTGCACTGACGCACGTCGGCATGGGGAAGACTAGGAGCAAAGGTACGCTGTGAACCTTCCTGCATCTGGAGAGTGTATGGTAATCATTCGCAAGCTAAATGCTGTGCGTGCAGCGATTGAAGCTGGCACCAAGGACCCTGGCGCAATGCAGACTGCCTTCCAAGCCCTTCTAACTCATCCCTGCCACATGGGAGAAACTTTGGAGCTTCTGGGCAGGGAGGGCGACAGAGGGAAGAGGTCATGTCGCAGGCTGGTGTCACACTGAACACAAGATCTGTCGTGCAGGCGTACCCTTCAGGCTCTGTATTTTGCCACCTGGGCAGCAGGAATTGGAGTGGCCAATGCCTTCACGCTCTGCCTGCTGTGATACTCCCACGGCAGCACCAGGAGAAGGCAGCAAATCAGCGTCGGAGCGTCACACGTACAAGAACCCTGTGGGTTTCAGGCCACCGGCAGCCTTTCCATGGGTGTTCTGTAGCAGCAGCAGCTCAACATCCAGGCATCTTGCTGCAAACATCTGCAGATACAACACTGTCAGGACAAGCCATGGCTCCTGCCCCACTGCCAGCTGCGTTTTGCAGAAGTTACTGCAATTTTATGGGCGCAAATGGGCAAAAGGAGGTGGTTTCCCATGGCTTTGCCTTGTACGTTGCCATCCCACCGGTCCCTGCATCCCCGCCAGGAGAAGCATGAAGGAAATTATGCACCAGAAGAGAGGGCAAAGCATCCACATCTGTGAGGGAGAAACTGCAATAAATAACAAATGAGATCTGATTATAGAACATAATATCACTTTCAATGCAAAAACGAATTATGCCACATGCAGTAATAAATCACAACGTTACAATTCGCCAGCGCAGAGCTGGTTCTGAACCACAACATCTGGAGCTCAGGCTGAGCCTCACAGCTTCTGGGGACACCTTGCCCCCAGCTCCATCTCCAGCAGAGCAGATGAAGAACCCAGGCCTGACTGTCACAAAAGGATCTGCACGGGGAAGAAGGCACCACCAGCCCACGGCGTGGCTGGATGTTGGGAAAAAATTGTTCTCCGAACAGAGCGGTGAGGCTCTGGCACAGGCTGCCCAGGGAGGCGGTGCAGTCCCCGTCCCTGGAGGTGTTCACGAACCGTGTGGATGTGGCACCTGGGGACGCGGTGCAGTGGGCGTGGTGGTGGGCTGACGGTCGGACGGGATGATCCTAGAGGTCTTCTTCCAGCCGTAATGATCCTGTGATTTTATTAACAAGAACGCACGTAGCAAAACATACGATCTTCCTGCAGGCGGACAGCCTCGGTCGCGCCCACAGCTGCCACCCAGCTCCCCCAGCAGATGCCCCCCGCGCCCTGGCAGGCCGCGGAGCCACGGTGCGGCCCGACTTCCAGCCTCGCATGGTTCTGACCTCCCGTGTTCATGCGCCCGACCCGCAGCGGGTGAACAGAGCCATTTCGCCACAGCGGCAGCAGCCTCCCGCCGCGGGGACCCCGGCCCCGGGCCGCCGCCGCCCGCC
>VXAV01006511.1:30492-50250 GCA_013399715.1 Alectura lathami
GGGCCCGGCCCGGGCACCGCTGGGCAGAGCCGGCCCCGGCCCCGGGCGCCTCCCTGCAAGGGACCGCAGCAGCCTGGGGCTAGGGAAGGCTTCCAGCTTTTGTACAGTAAAAAGTCAGCACAGAAATGCAAAAAAAAAACAAACAAACAAACAAAAAAAAAACCTAAAACTAAACAAAAAGAGAACAGTTCTACATGCAACATTTAAATGTTCCGTCCGTGTTAGGTTTTGCTTGCCCACAGCCCAGGGAGCGTGCTGAGGGAAGAGGCTGCGCTTCAGGACTCGTCTCCAAATTAAAGCCTGTGGATGCTTAGGCATCGTCGGCTCAATACATTTGCCCAGGGCCAACAGAAATTGAAAAAGAAAAAAAAAAAAAAAAAAAGGAAATTAAATCCAGTCTGTATCACCAAACATCATCACGCACAACCCTGGGAAATAAAAGACACCAGGCCGCACTCCCCCAGGTGGACCGAAGGCAGCGAGACCCCTGCACACCGGGGCTGCAAGGAGCCCGTGCTACAAAAGGGTCAGAAGGTGAAAAGCGACGGGTTTGGTGCTCCCAGAAACGTCAGGATGGTGACCGGGGGCAGGCGCGGGGGGACCGGTGCCCCGAGCAATGAACCCTGCGCTAACGCTCTCCCTGGCGTGCTTACGGGGAGAGGCGAGCAGATGCTGGAAGAAAGGGGAAGAAATACTTGCTTTATTTCTAAGCTTGGCACATTTGTATCTCAATGAATTGGCTTAACTACAGCTCACAGTCCTCATTTTAAAATATGGGCATTTCTCTGCTGGAAATGCTGTCCTCTCATATCTCCTTCATCTGAAAGCTGCGAGGGTCAATACATCAGCACTAAAGCCTGCTGAGTGCCTCGAAATAGGGCGATATCATTTCCAAAAGTAAGTGACCACCAGGCTGCCGTTAGCTCTGACATTGCAGAGGAGGAGATGGCTTTTTGCAACTTTGATTTACTGACAATTGTTGGAAAAGAAGCAAGCAAGAAATGAAAGCCCAATATTTCCATTGCAGTTTACTTAATGAAAAAATATTGTAGGAAAGTCAGACATCATAAAATGCCCATCTTCCCTCTATATTTACAGGACCGTACAATAACTCGAGCCAGAGCAGTAATCAATTTAGAGCAGCTCTGTGCAACGGAGACATGGATCCCAGAGCTCAGCAGCCGCTGGCAGCGCTGTGGGCAGCCTGGTACCAGTGGCAGTGCAGCATGGCCACGGTGACATGCCTCCAAGAACCATTTGGAACACGGAGCAGTTTCTCCTCAAGCAAGCCTGAGAGCTCTTCACATCATCCATTTTTGCCCACTTCTCTCTCCTGGATAAGGGGAATGCTTTAACCTTGGGCTCCGGCATTACAGCTGATCCATCAGACATCCACCTCAGATGCAAAGGGCTCGTTCCCGTGCCAGCCTATGCACCTGCCTCCTGGTGTGCTTTGGACCTGGAAGACGTGCTTCAGGCAAAGAACTGCTCCGGCTGCAGGCAGGAGCAGCAGGTACGAGCCTGTGGTCCGTCAGCAAGCCCAACACAATTACATAATGCAGCTGGGGCAGGAGGACGCTGCTGCGAAGCCAGAGCAGCGCCTGTGCTGGCGCCAGCCGGCGTTTCCTATGGCTCCGTCAATACTTTAATCTATTTTAATGATTATCAGTACTGATGTTTAGTATAATCACCTTGTCTGATACAATTGCAAGAATCTAAAAGCCAACTAGATTTTAACGGTTCATCATTAGGAGTATTATTTAGTTGGATTAAACTGGTCTTAATTCCTCTGCAGCCATTACTTAAAAGCTGTTTGGAGCACGTTATGGCAGCCCCCCTCGTCACGATATGGATCAATGCCCTGGCTGCACACCATGTATTTTCAGCTGCATTTAGCAAGCATCACCGCAGACGGACACTGAAGTACCACAAGCAATTAATATTCATGAATTGTCCTTGCACCGTTCAAATGTCTTTAAAAAGCACATAGCGGTGGGTGGATACGCCTTGCTGCTCCATTCCCAGCTGGATACCGAAGCTGCAGGTGGGTCCAAGCCCTGCCTCGCTCACCTGCTTACAGGGAACCCAGAGCCCTAACCACACTCCTTAGCCACAGGACCAGTTTCTTTCATGTGCAAAACATGAATTTCCCAGCGTTCTGCCATTAGGAAACCAGGCAAAATACTGACACTGCTTGTATGGTACTGAAAACCTTGAGGAGCCATTTTTTGTTGCTTCCATGTGATGATGCAGAGCTTAAAAAGAGCTTGAAAGCTGGTTCGTAGGAAGAGAAGGTGACGAGATCACCGAGCAGCCAACTGTACCTATGTTTCCCAATAGATGAACCAAACCTGTTTCCTTAGACTAATAATATCTTTCTTTTTGGTCAGCCAGGATATGGATGTGAATTTAGAAAAGAGGCTGGCAAACTCACCACTTCAAGGGATAGTCAGAAGGGGCGAATTAAGCACGTGTATTTTTGTTGAAACAAGTGAAAACCACTGTGTAATAACCATGAATAACTCTGCACTTGTAAGAATCTTCTGCGGACTGGAGAACTCTATTAGGTAAGTTATTTAATGAATTTGTTCAGAAATAAAGCCCTCACAACATTTTAGATGTTTCCTTTAGTTAATGAGATTTCCATGATAGTTAAGAAAATAAATAAAATGAGACAACAATGCTATTAATCCTGGATTACAAGCAGCGCAGGGGGAAGAATTAGCAGTGTAAAGCACGAAGATTAAGACACTTTGCTTTTCAACAAAACAGCCGTGGTGGAAGCTACGTGCCGCCCCTTCCTGCCT
Source organism: Alectura lathami (assembly GCA_013399715.1). NCBI lineage: Eukaryota > Metazoa > Chordata > Aves > Galliformes > Megapodiidae > Alectura > Alectura lathami. Next base: position 33,300 of record VXAV01006511.1, read on the forward strand.
GAGGTGAGCACAGAGGCAGCAAGGAGCCGTCCTCCAGTCTCCGACCTGGTGCGCTGGCACAGCTCCCACTTTTCCTTCTGACATGGCTGAGTCTGGTTCTGAGGAAAAAAAAGTGGGCTGATGACAAAGAAACCCTATTTCTTAACCCGCTACAGGGAACAGCAGTGACAGCTGGGTGTGTTTGGTGGCTGCTTACACGGGTGTTTATTACTCGTGCAAGTTATTGCTGGGACAGAAATTGAAATTAGCTTACGTTTTCGTATCCAGCAGCAGGGGTGACATTATCCCCCACCCTTCCAAAAACACCCAACAGTAGATTTGTTGATTGGAAGTAATCTTTCTTCCAAATATTCAGTTAACCTATTTATGAAATAATCATATGTGAACTAAGAGTAAACTACTATTGCTTTGCATTCAGAAAGTTGAATTATTTTCCACTGAAATTCTTAAATCATATTAACTTTATGTATCCCATATTTGGCTGCTTTAATAAACAGCAGTATGAAACAGGGATAAAAAGGCAACCCACAATAGGATTACATCTAGCAACAGAAGGAGAAATAATCTCTGAAGAAATAATGCAAGACCAAATTCTAACTGCATTAGAAAGTAACAAGTCATGGTTTCAATCACCAGCCAGGCACGAGTTTGATAATCTCCTGTGTACAGCATATAAATCTGCAAGTGAGACAAATTGCATTTTAATTTATGTACTGAAAAGGTTAACTTCTAATACCCTCTACTCGCTTAAGAAACCAGCAAAAACCTGTTCACTCACAGCACACACTGAGACTAATAACGTAACCGATTTCATGTGGGTGGATGCCCCATAAAACCCCAGCGAGGCCGCGCTGTGCAGAGCTGTAAAACATTACAGAAGCGCATGGCTTTCCGCAATGTTTCTTAGCAAATCCCCGTTATGAAGCACGTGTGGTGCTGCCTAAACCACCAGCACGGCCCGGGGGCCGCTGAGCAGAGCCGCGGCCGGGCTGGGGGCAGCGAGCTGCTGCAGGGCCACGCGCAACCCGCGCTGTGTCCAGCAAGGTCACGGAGCTCAGCTACTCGTGTAGGTCACTGCTGGAACACGAGCTGAAATCAGTTTGCATTTCCATGTCTAAACAGCAGGGGTGACGCTACCCCTGCCCCTCCAAAAACACCCAGAGCCTATTTGGTGTTTGTTTGCTTGTTTTCCAAGCAGTAGCGCATGAAGTTCTAGAAAGTCCAGAGAGAAGGATGCTTCATTTTTAGCGTGCCTTTTGGGCAGAGATTTAGATATGATCACTCAGTTTCATTATTTTAGAATTACTATATATATTTAAAATCTCTTTTGATTGAATCCCTTCCACAAAGTTACCTGACAAACGCAATGAGCCCACAAACATACTGACCCATACTGACTTTTTAACAAACAGCCCTTTGGTTCACAAACTTCTTCACTGAAGTGTGGATCATCATACACATATTCAATGAAACATTAACTAGAATTTTATTCTCTGAGATATTATTTAAAAGTTTTCTTCAAACACAGCACAGTATTGCAATTGCTTATTATTAGGGAATTTTTCAAGGTGTGGACTCCTTAGCTTCCCCCTCCCACACTCACATAAACCAGCAGCTTGTAGAGAAATGCAAGTCATAAAAAAAACATCATATGCAGTATATGATGGCATGCAGTAATTACATCCCACAGAACACACGGGTACTGGTATATAAATATTTTAATTAAAACTTAACAACAAAAAGCACAGAGGTACGCTGCAATGAGCTAAGGGGAGGACCCCAGCAACTTACACCAGGATTCTGATTCTGCTTTTACATCAGCAACGGATCCCCTGCACTCAAGGTACCAAATTCAAGGCTGTTCTTTATTCCGATGCACGTAAGATGGAACATGAACAAAAAAGCCCAATTCTTACGTACAACATGACCAGACCGAGCAGTACGCAACTCCAGTTTGAGTTCAAGGCACAGGGTAAGCTCATCCACTGTTTGTGAAACAGCCACACTGCTGTTATCGAGATGTAGATTTTCATTTAAAAACAGTCACCTCGTGATGTGCATTGCACCATGGTGTCAAATAAATACTTCTAAGGCACCCGCTGATGTGATGATACGCAGAAACGGCTAAAATGGGAAACATTCAGCAAAAAAAAAAAAAAAAAAAAGACTATCATCCTGAAACAGCACAGCAAACGTTAAGCATCTTATCTTCATGTCATTTGCAAATTAAGGACAAAATAAATAAACAATAAGTAATGAACATGGTCCCTAAGCCAATCCCAACTGCTAAAGCCACCCCGGCTAAGCTCCAGCGAAGGCCCTAGGCAGCCGCCTCCGCCTCCAGCAGCGGCTCCGCTTCCAGCGGCACCGCACCCGAGCGCCCGTCCTTGTGCTGCCGGTACAGCAGGAACTGCGCCGTCACCTGTTATGAGGGGTAAGGAAGTAATTAACTGGCATACAGAGGCAGCACTCGCAGTTCTTGCTTTCAGTCGGAGATAAAATAAGCCGTCCAGGATAAAAGCAGCCATCCATTTAGTGCTGGCACAGACGCTGCGTTCCGCAGGCCGCAGAGGAAGCTTAGAACTCGTATCTAATTCACATACTGTGGGCTAAGTGTTAAATAAAAGGGTAATACCAGCTGTGGAAGGTTCTAAATTAGCACATAAACTTTTCCAAATCCTTCCTCATGCTCTTTTTCAGCACTTCTTTACAGCAAAAAGTTAAACCAGGTTTTATCTGCAATGCTGAAAAAGGGAAGATACAGAAAAGAAAAAACTCAAAACTCCAGATCCCCCTGTTACATGACTCAAACACAAATGAGAATATCCTTTTCTCTCTCTTGCTTGCAAGGGTCATAAGTGTAAAATTCACTAGAAGCAGAGGAGGAGCAACATTCACCTAGGAACAACGCAGAACCAGACACCCAGCCCTGCGCCGCTGCAGGCTCTGTGGCGTCAGTAGCGTGATGCTGGGAGGGAGGAGAAGTTATTGAAAACTTCTTCTGTGCCTTGTAAAGATGAGGGAAGTCTTACTGCTCAGAACTTCTGCTGCATAGGTAAGTATGATACTTACGTACTGAACTTGACACAAAACACTCTGCTGCCTAATCGAGGTACCATTTTACAAAACAAAGAGAAAACAAACCTACCCACCTATGTCCTTCCATAAGCAACTGTGGGTTTTTAGGGAAATTGTTTTCTGGGAGGCCTGGATGGAAGGAGAGGAAGTTCTCTACATCCCAGGCAAACTGTCCCACTTTCCCAAAGCTTTCCTGCATCCCACCTCTAAGGCCCCCCAGCTACAGATTAGACAGGATTTCCCTCCACAGACAGCAGATCAGCACTCATTTTAAGTCTTTCTGTGGTATTGTTTGGGGAATCATCTTTGTAGAGCCTAGCAAATTAGCTTTATAGCATATATAGCTACTGCTTCAGCTTCCTGCCTTTTTTTTTTTTTTTTTTTCCCCCTAATTAGGCTGCTGAGCATCGCTGCACTGGTAGTAACGGACCTTGTGAACTGGGGATCAAATTGCTGAAAACACACTGCAGGCTGGGGGCAAGCCTGGGCTGAGGCACTGTGCATGATCACTCTTAGCCACCAAGTTGGCAACAGCAGTGCAGCTTTTAAGGAGGATAAGTTACAACCAAATTATGTGGAATTCACCAAAGAGTATTTCCAGAACAACGTTTTTCTTTGTTTGTTTTCTTAGCATATGCACTCATCTGCTTATACTAATCTAGCATGTATTTTAAAAATAAAATAACTTACTATGGAAAAATAGTTGCTGCTCAAGTCTGTGACTTTCTGGGGGAGACTCTAAGGGCTAAGCATGCCGAAAGCCTGAAGTGGAGGGGACAGCCAAACTGACTCCTCAGAATGAAGTTTATGACAGCTGCCAGGCTAGTGTATCAAATCTGGTGCGTTAAACCTGAAAACAATTTAATGACAACTCAAATAATGCCAGAGCTTTGAGACAAAACCAGGTATTTACAGAGTGCAGAGAAGAAATGTGTTTGGCTGGGAAAGTCTTGCTGCCTTGTCAGGTCAGCCTTGCATTCTTTGCGCTGTGTAATTAAATTCCAAAGCATGATGTTTTATAAAAGCATATAATGGAATCCAAGTGGCTGCCACCCTGCAATTCACAAAAGGTGCAAGATAACAGCCTGTGTACAGCAGCTCCGCTCTTCGGCTCTTGCTGAATATACTTTGGCTATTTACTAACAACCTGGCTATAGTAATGAAAAGAAGCAGGAGTGGATGATTTGAACACAGTGCTCTGACAATAGGGTGATGTTGAACAAACAAACAAACAAGGAAAAATCTTGGCAAAGGGCTTTGCCTGAATCTAAATACAGAGCTGAGTTGCTTGGTTTTAGTGGGAGGGGGGTAAAAGGGGGAAGGAAGCAAGGGTGAAAGAGGGTACTTACAGAAAATGACAAAGTTTTCCAGAAAACTTGCACTAAATTCAGTCTAATAGACTTTTAACAGCAGCCAACACCAAGTTTCCAAGGGTAGAACTAGTCAAAAAATCATTATTTTAAAACATGTAGTATTAAATCATTGTATACAAATGAACCGTTAAGTAACCATGCACATAAAGCTCTGGTAAGGCCCACCATGGAGCCCTGAGAGGCACAGCTGGACCTGGTGTCTCACAGACAAGGCACCCCACAGGGCACATTTAAACCACGGGCTTCGTGGTCTCTTGAGAAATTCCAGCCACCTTCCACTACAAAGCAGCAGTTGGAAGGAAACAATTACTGGAAAAGAAAATCATGTCCAATTTATAATTCAATGTGTGATGTTATGAAACTCCTCTCAAAACAAAGAAGAGGACAAATCATGCTTTACAAACAATTGGACACTTCCATTATTTATTGGAAATAACTGACTTGTTGTGCAACCAAACAGCTTCAGCTTTAGATACCGAGGAAAGAGGGTGACGGCGTTATCCTGTTAATCCACGCCGAACACGTCTGCTGTGATCCTGCACCGAGGAGCACTGGGGCTGCTGACCCAGCTGTGGTCAGGAGTCCATTTGTTTCTAAAAACAGTCAATGCCAGCCACGCCAGATGGAAGCAAAAGAACGAACACTGCAGCAGACACAGAGTAAGTGAGCTCTTAATCCTTCCTTTGGCCTTGAGAAATGAGGGCTTGTTTTCCACCTAATGAAACTCTGGACACTGAGGAATAAACCCTACTAGAAATGGACAATTTCAGGAACTACTACTCCAAACAGAGACTGTTACACAAATGGTCAGTTATGAAACACCTCCCTTGTAGTCACTTAACTCCTATTTCCTAAAAGCCAAGCGAGCCTGGTCTTTCTTTTCTGCTCTAACAGGATCCATCAGTTAAGAGTTTTGATCTTCTTGCTTGGCATGAGACAGTAATGAAGCTCTCTTTCTTAAAGAGCATTTACTTCCATACCTTAGGGGGTTCTCAAAGCTGGAGGTCTGCTCTTGTTTTCTCCTGATTACAAATACTTCATGCATTTTGAACTATCACTACATACTTGACTAGATTTCTATAAGCTCCCCAACCTGATTTGGATGCATCTGCTTTCAATATAATTTGAAGTGGAAGACTATTAGCAAGATTGGATTCAGACCCCAATCAAGGCAGAACTAAGAAATGAATGTCATGTGCACCATGGCACTGCAGTTCTGGGGCTGGGCTCAGAGGGGGGGAGGCTTGTGGCCAATATAAAAGTTTGTTTCCAGAGTACATCATAGAAAGGCATCTGCAAAAACGCACATGATGTACTGTAAGGGTCATCAAGATCAAATTCTGGGGGTTTTTTGGTAAATAAATACTGGCAGTTTTATGTTTCCAGCTGGGGGGTAGAGAGGGAAACAAAGACTAACTGCTTGGTTGATGGAACAAAAGGCCCGAGCACTCAGACCAGCGCGGGGGCTAGCAACCCTGAATCCCTGCAGTCTGCTCACGCAAAAGGAACTGTATTGTCTCTAAAGATGGAACTCAGGCCGCTACCCACTGTTCAGCCCCACCACCACAGCGAAGCACTGTGCTCCTCCAGCGCCTTCTTACGCTGCCCACTTCAGCTGCGATGGCTGGAGGTGCACAAAGCACATGCTGGAATGACAGCACGATCTGGGAGTCCACCCACAGGCTCGGGTCAGCTGGCCTGTCGTTAGGCTAATTGGAGTGGATTACGAAACTGCTTTAATCAGAACGACATGACTGATGCCTGGGACTCGTGCCTTCCTGAACTGTTGCAGGCAAATCTGGTAAAGAACTTCCTTGGAATGTGGGACGGATTAACACAGAATGCTTTAGGATGGTGTGATCTTGAAATCACTCTTCTTTCTGTCCCATTTCTTACTTGGAGTGAACAGAGCTCAGTACCGAGATGTTTCAAGAAACAAAACTAAAATTCTTACTTCAGAGAAGGTCAGAAAGTCTCCTGTTCACACTGTTTTAAATGAAAATAGAAGCCCAGCTGACAGTTTTCAGAGGCACTCAGAGTCTAGATGCATCTGATTTTGCCCCAGATTATACAGTTAAGGGTAGCTGCAGCACTACTTCGTTAAACTACTTCTGTTTTCTGAAATAAAGTTCATCAAAATCTCATTGTTATCTCTGACATTAATGCAACCTTCCAATGGAATTTACAATTCAGCCACCTTCTGAAAGTTACAGTTCTCTATTTGCAGTTAGAAGCAATCACTTTTAGAGGGCTTTGTTTTTACTTTTATGGGACACAAATTTTGTGTCAAGAAATATTATAAAAAAAAAATACAAATCATTGTTCAGAAAGAACTTAAGATTTTATAATCAAATTAGAATCACAGAAAAAACATTATTTAAAAAAAAAATTCCACTTAATTTCTCGTCTACTTACTAGCAAGTCCAGCCTGATAAACTCTAGCTGTAGCACGAAAAGGATACAAAAACGTCCAGCAACAGAACTCCAAAGCTCCCAACGAGCCATGGAAGATGGTGTAAGATGTAGGGGGCCCGGGAAGACACAGCAGCAGGCATCTTAAAAAGAAGGCTCAGTCCATACGTACAGTTTCCCAGCATGGCTAATGCAAACAGCAGGTAAGAGGTGCCTTCTGTTGATCTTCTCCGAAACTAAACAAAAAGGAATTTTACAGAAAAAAAATATTAAAAGATGTATCACAGCAGACAGTTATAGATAATTTTGTTAACACCGTTTTTTATAGGTGCAAAGCAGCAAGAATAATCTGCTTCCAAATTATATTTAGTTCTTAGGAAATCTGTTGCTCTACCAGTCTGATCAGTACGGCCCTTTGAAAGTTTTGTTGTGTTCCAGCTAGGGTGGAATAGGTAAGGGGGGAACAGGAATAAGCCTGGAAATGAACTAAACATTTCCACTATAAACTATAAGACCTGTGTAATTTTAATGATGTAAAACCTTCAGGATTTTTTCTTCTCTAACTTTTTCACTATTAGTATATTAAAAAAAAAAAAAAAAAAAGCCAGTAATGGCAGCTTTGTGGAAGAAAGGGCTAAAGCTTAATATAGTTTTACCACCATTTTAACTTTTGATCCTGGAGATGGTTGCTAAGGCAGAACAGTTTGGAGAAAAAAAGGGCAGATATCACTTGCTCATGAAAACAATCACACAAAGCATGTCTCTGCTTGGATATCTGATGAACCCAACTGTGAAAACTTCCTCTTTCTGCCAATTAAAGACCACTGTTTTCCTAAAATTCTCACCATCGTCTTCTGAATGGGAAAAATCTTTTCTTTAACATTTTAGACAGTAGCAAAAGCCAAGTAGGCTTTCACACTTTGAGGGCTCACTGTTAGGAAGAATCCAATATCTCAAGCAACAGAGAGTATTTTGAAAATACACAAGGATACTTGGCCAAAAACCTACTTACATTTTTGTACAGCTGAGGAAATCTGCTTCCCAAGTAAAACACACAGGATACATATCCACAGATGAAGCCTGACATTTCAATCATATCGAGAGCATGCTGAAAAATAAAGGTGCATGTACTTTGGCAAGAACATTTTTGACCATTTCAGAGACAAACTGAGAGCCCACTGACAGTCTTTTTGGACAGAACTCCTTTCAAAGCAGCTCAGGGCTGCTCTTCAAATGACCACAGAGGGCTAGAAGAGGTTTAATCTTCATCTCACAACAATGCGCAGTGCTGCGTCACAGCCATGACTGAGATCAAAATCGGTGCCAGGACAGAACGCTAATATCAATCCAGGCCTTCTGCTGAAAGAGCCTGGGCACAACAATTCAAGCCAAAACAAAAAACTGTAGCTAGAGCCGCTAACAAAAATAAAAATGAATCATCCAGTCTAGAGAAAGCAAAATACTCGTTTTTCACAGCCTAGGAGAATTGTTAGTTTTCTCACTCTAGCTGTATTTTGAAAATAAGCTGCTTCCCTGCTGGGCAATGCTGCTGGATTACAATTATTTTACTGGCATTAGTATGAAGGCCATAAAATTGCTAGAATAGCCTGTGAACTCTCCTGGTGAAGTGACAGCAGCAGCAGCAGGTACAATTGTGATTTTCCACTTTTTATTGATTTCACTTGTCACTACGTAGTCCCTGCATGGATGTCTACAGCAGCTAACACAGGCAGGACAACACGTACACATGGTCTTTCACAAAGCAGCACATCCTAATAACCCCAGGGACAGAATAAGCCCCAGATAGAGGAAGCTGCTAAAAGCAGTGATTCTGCAGCTTGTTTATTTTGGGATGTACGGTTCATACTTAAAAATCCACACAGTGCCACACTGATGATGTCTAAGGCATTGTTAAAAACATTATCTAGATTACTTTAAAGCTCAGTGTGCACAATCCTTTCCAGACACTTCTGAGTTTGTTGGTGTTGTTTCTTGGAGTGGAAGCAGGTAAGAACTTACATTACTTCCTCCCATTCCTGAGCTCTGGTCTGGGCTCCTCATTACCAGCTGACAGGGTACAACGATACACAGGGCTGTGCACATCAAGATCCAGGTTACACAGAAGTGCTTCAGGCTTCTGCTGCCTAGAATGATACACAAAGAAATTAGCTGGACAATAACACCTGCTGTTGGTTTAAGGTTACCTAACTATGCAGCATAAAGATGTAAATCTAAAGGTACAATCTCAGTTAACTTTTCCTTGGCAACGGTGCAAGTCTAAGGAGCCCACCTCTCTCTCCTGGGCTCTGTGCCCAGCCCTGCACCACGTACTGTGTCTGAATCCACCGCTGAGGGCAGCGGTACAGGAGCAGGAGGGAACTCCTCAAACAGACATTGCTGCTGAGAATTTTCACACTCAATGTGGAGTTCCATCTCCTAGAAACTTACTCTTAAGTAACAGCTGATAAACAGAAAATTCCTAAGAATAAAATACAAGGTTCTTTCTACATATCTCAATTTAAGAATGCAAAAGTAACAATATTTGAAATTTTGATTACATATTTTAAGATATTTTTGTTCATTTAGGTCCTCTGCTGGAGCAGCATCCATGTCCACAGTTAGCCAGATGTTAAGCTTTATCTTTACATGCAGAGACTCACAAAGATGAAGATTCTGGCTAGTAAGCCTCCATAGACAACCTCCAAGACAGCCTGAAATTGGCAAATGATCCTGCAGAACTCTCGACGTGTGCTACCTTCAGTGTTTATAAGGTCCTGGCAAGCTCCTGCAGTCACCGTTACCCGTGGGACAAATTGCTGTGTGGCATTAGGAGGCCTGCCCTAAAGACCTGCAACCTGTGTCACAGAGATGGGAATTAATGCTCCTGCTTCACGGGCTGCACTTGGAGATGAAAAACTGACCAGATCTTCTGTGGTACCAGCTCGAGAAGCAGGTAGTGACAAGCTCTCTTTTATTGCTGTATTCACAATCCCTTTCCTCCCTCTCCAGCTACGCAGAGTTGGGCTGAAACAGGCAGGAGCAGTTGCATGTAGAAACCCCCGCGTTCGTTTATACGAGTGGGCAGCAGGCAGGAAACATCCTCAGCACTGACCTGTCTCCGGGTTTATTACCAGTTCCACACTGAGGGAATCTGCTTTACCCCACGCGGTTTGCTGGGTAGGCATCTGTTTTACTCCAGCCTTCTCTTACCCCCGCTGCACCACGGGTTCTCTTTGATTTTTTAAGGCTGATGAGTTAATGTTTTTGATTTCACGCACAGCGAACAGAGCCTTCTGTCCTCCATTTCAGCCACGGCAGTAGTCCATTTGGTAGGCTGAGCACTACAGCTACTGCCAGGATTTTAAGAGCAACTGAAGCAATTTCATTCCCTTGAATATTTTTCAACTGTATGTACTGACACAGAACACATGAAGATGTCAAGATATTTTATGCTATAAGCAAATAAAGTCCCATTTTAATCAACATGGAAGAAACTAACTGAGCCACACAAAGAAATAAGGCTTACTTCCAAATTGCACGTACATTTAGATAGCAGAGAGTAGACAGTAAAACCATGGAGCAAGTTAAACATGAAAAAAAAGCAGGAATCTGGTTCCATATCTATATGGACTGAATGAACTACATGGAACATATTTACAGATATTATGTGGGTAAGAGGAGGGGAGAAAGGTAGAAGAGAAAGAATTGAATTTTCACAGAAGGCTGAGAAAATTGGAAGAAAAACGCTTAACAACTCCAGCTGGAATCTGTGCACTCTATTTTTAGACAACTTATTTAAATGCTAGAAAAATTATCAAGGTGGAGAGCATGCTGCACAATGGAGAACATTTAAAATGTTGAAAAACCTTACATTTCGTCATCTTCTGGTTCTTGAGCTTATAGTAGACAAATTGTGAAATCAAAATTATATCCATGTTAACGTAAGAGATGGCAGTGACAGTCTGAAAGAGAAGATGCATTTGCTTGTTCAGTAAACAAAGAGTTCCAAGGATATTTTGAACTTAATTGTGCTCCATAATAACAACATGAACAACAAATACCGAGCCGTTGCCAAAAAAAAACGAGGCCGTTGCCAAAAAAAAAAAAAAAAAAGTGGTTAGGGTAACAAACAAGTTAGCAGCAGATGAATGCGATGTAAAGCTTGTGCAATAGTGACACAACCACAACAGCGTCATGTTCCAGGATGCATAGCACAAACTCCTACCTGGGCACACGGATACACCTTTTCCTGCCCAGATGTTTAACCTTCCCTACCTCCTGCCTCAAGAGGACAGGACTGGGGTTCTCTCTTCCCCCTTTGCCATGAGGGAGCTGAAACTGTTAGAGCTACACATTAAGTTGTAAACTAAAGACAACTCCACCCACACTCCAGTCCATCTCTAGCTTGTGAAAACTTCTGTAGGTGACCCAGGCATCCATCTTTCTCTTCCATTAAGAGTTGAAAATAAAACAGCAGGTAAGAAAGTTTCAGACACAATTCATGTATCACTGACAACTGCTGTTTCTTCCAGGGAAGCTCTCCCCTTATTGAAGAAACTGTATTTTTGAATTTGTAAGAGATTAACAGCTTATTAACAAAGAAATACTAGGTCAAAGAAACACTTCTTCTAAATAAATAAAAAGAAATTTAAAGAGTATTTGCAGCAGAACAGCTTGATCTATTACAAGCTAAACTGCACAACTTCCTTCCAGCCCTATTTGCTCTGCAAGCTTACTTCGAAGGTGAAAACTAACCGAGAATTCCCCCCTCCACTCTTTACTGAACACAACAGGTCTCTCAAAATGCTAACTGCCAGAGCGAAATGGTTCCAGTAACGCGTAACAGTATCAGGGTAAATATTTGGGAAACGATGACTGATTGAATTCATGGATTGAAGATCAGTGGACAGAATGTTAAACTATTTTCTTCAGTGCCTATTTTGCTGTGTAATATTACGTTATCCTAGAGCTTAAAGAGACAGTCTAAAAAGGGTGTATCAAAAAGCAGAAATGTATCAGATTACCTGGATTGGCAGTTGGTTTGTTAAATAGCAGCCTACAAAATTTGTAACATCTCCAGCTATCCAACACAGCAGAAAGCCCAAAGACAGCGCTTGATCCACTTTTCCATTCTGACAGGCAACGTAAATTTGACTGGCAAGAATTCCAGAAGTAATTGCAAAATATTGTTAGCCAAAGATGTTTAACAAGCCTGAAAGTACACTTTTCAAAATCTGAATAAAGAAAGATTAAAACTGTAACCACAGAGACCCGTCACAGCAACAGCCCACAAACACTCTGGAGGAGAACTCAGCGTCACGACAGCTCACCATGCCTTACTCCAATGTACAGAAGGCTGAAATCGCACCCTCATTACTGCTGGGGTGTGTCTCCTGCACTGAAATATCATTTTCTGGACAGCAGAACTATGCCATCATCACTCCATATTCACCTGCTGTAAATACCAGCCTTTACGATACTGGAATAAGAAAAACATTTAACACTGAAGGGGCAAAGAATGAGCAGAGTGTCTAGAAAAGAGCAGACAGCTATGCTTATGCCTCCAGATTGGAGAGCTGTCGTTCAGACTCACACTGGGAACTATGAAGCAATCCCAAATCTGAGTCCATCAGACATGCCTTGAACTACATACCCACTAGCACCACAGTTTCGATGTAAAGCCCCTTTTCAACTCATATTTTAAAAGCCCAGCAGCTTCCTAAGAGTGTTTTTATTCTGCCCGATCTCCATTGCCCTTTTATTAGTTCAATAAATTCTATTCTCATTATGGAGATGGACTTTGGAGTCAACCCCATTTTGTTTCAGGCATTTTCACCTGCTAGCAGCATTTCTACTTCCCTTTTGCCATCTCCCACTTACACATTTTAAATCTGGAGCCAGTGCCAGCCCACCAAACAGCAACTGACGTAGCACTACCCCAGTGCGAACCTCTGTGCTGTTTCTGACTTTTTCCAAGTCCAAACTTGCCTGGCAGGAGCCGGCTCAATAGTATTGGTGACATGGCATGTGGTTTAAATAAACACTGAGCCACTTTCTGCAGCAAGCACGCTGTGTGCACACATCTCAGGGTGGGGAAGATAAGAGAGAAGAGGTGATTTATTCTCATTTGCTCTAAGTGGCAGAGATTAGTGTCAAGTCAGTACAACGGAACAGTACATCAAGCTCATTTGTCAACCACCAAATATTGTTCTAAACATGAACAACATGCTTCTCTGGCATATTATATCTGTATTATGCAGATAGAGAAACACATCCAAGATAAACTTAAAAAAAGGCAGCTTGTGAAAAAGGCTTCAGGCAAGATTACTCATGTTTCAATCCGAGGACTGCCTAAGACTTTAAACTTACGGTAGTGCAGCAAACAGAAAACAGACAATGGAAATCAGTCCTATGACAACGCTCCAATACTCCCACGCGTTCTCAACACATTCTTCCAGAAGATGCCAAATCCATGGTGTTCCGTTTATACACAGTCTCCTATTCTCTACTGGGGAGATATTGAAAGCATGTGTGTACAGCTGGGAAGCCATCACTTCTGGACTGAGATTCAATTTCAGGAGTTCATTTCTGCCTCCATTTTCACCCCATGCAAATCCGCAAATCCATTTACCAATGCTGAATATCTGCTGTGAAAAGGCTGCTGCATCCAGACGGGTGCTTGATAGCACAGTTCCTTCCAATCTCATAAAGAACCTGCCAAATTCAAAGAAATAAATATAGCCAGTGTGAATAAGACATTAACCATAACATGCTTGCTCACATTTACTGCTTACAGAAAAGAAGTTAGGCTTCCAAGGCAAAAAAAAAAAAAAAAATACTTTGTGGTCCCTCACATTCATTAATCCTTGACAAATATGCAGCACCCAGATGTGCATCACTTCAGCATCTCAGCCTGTGGTAGGCAGAGGCTACCAGTTACACTGAGGTGCCAGAAATCTGCAACAGGGTAAAGTAAACCAAGCAATTTATTTGCATTTAAGACCAAAACTGATTTTTATGTTCAACGTTATTCCAATGAAGTAACAGGGCTTTCTTCAATGAACACTCTGCTCACGCTTACAAAACACAAATAAAGTATTGATTTCTAGGTAATTAATTTCCAGGTAACATTATGAAAAACATCTCCTAGAGCTTGGCTGCAATCTGAGCAGTAAGGCCTGCTTGAATCTAGGCAGCCCACCAGAGTAATCAGCGGCCCAACACACGGTCAGACTGCTGGCATTCTGTAACACCTCAGAGGACAGAGGGAAAGCGTGAGAAAACTCAGGAAGTAAATATAGGGTACTCCCAAACCCACCCAAAAAACTAGAACAACAACACAGAGAATTCTGCATCAGGAGGTTCACCTGCTGCCTACAGTGACAAGAAAGAAGGTGAGAACTGATGAGACCATTTGGAACATCTCAGATGTGCAGCAAATTGAGAAATGAGGAAAAAGTAACACTGAGGTATTGGGGCATCCTCCTGGAAGTGACTGAAGTCACATAACACCTCATGGACAACAGCCTCCGCGGGCCTCATGTTTGTGGCAGGGATTTTTCACGTTCTTCACCCCACATGCTTACGGGGGTCATGGCCTGACCGGGCTGATCACAGGCCCCTTCTGCAGGGTGACATGTCAGAGCCCCCTCATTATGCATCAAACCACCTTCAAACCTTGATAAAACTTCACAGTTTGTTTTCACATAGCATCATTCACTGTTAGCACTCACTCTGCTAGTCATCTGCTTTTTTCTTCTCTTTCCTCTTCAGATTTCAGGTAGTGCAGCGTTAAGTGCTGGAACAAGTTTTCTGTAGAAGCTTGCTGCCTCTCACGAGAGCTGTAATCACGGGACCTAAGCCACAAACAAGACAAAAGAACATATTTTCATACACTGAGAATCCATCTATTAGATACATTCAGCTTATACTGGTGAAGTTGTTAGACTTTGTAGTCATCTCGGCAAATGATTTTTAAAGTTAACAAATACCAGTTTCAAGTAAGCTTCCCATGCAGGTACTCTGCGGCTGAACAGGGTGTTACCACCCACTAAGAGGGAGAAAATCCAAAGTGCACACATTACTCGGGCAGGTTTTAGGCTCTGAGCCTCCAGCTATCCGTAAGCAGCGTAACAAATAACAGACGTTTTATTAGGTTTCAGTTAACACTGCACCTCAGCTTCATCCCCCAGCACCCATTTCAAGAAATGCAAAAATTTCTGTATGAGACAGAAAAAGGTTGGACGCGGCATTCAAAACAACACCTGAATATCGTAACTGCTGTTTGCCTCACGCACACAGAAGCTTCAAGAGCACGGAGCACGGGTAACAAGGCTAAACGTGGCAACTCGGACCCAGCCGCCTGATCTCAGCTGCACCCTGCCCCCAAACCCCGCAGCTCCTACAGGAAACGAAGCAGTTCAAGACACGGTGGGAGCTGGGAGTCAGACAGGCCCCCCACACTTCCCAGATGACTGAAGGCTTTGGCCTCCCGCCACGCAACACACTTAACACATTTAAAGCGCGGGGATGTTCTCGGGTTGTTATTCCTTAACATTTATGTAGCAGGAAATCTTCCATGTTGATGCTCCTCGTGACTATTTTTAGACTTAACTGTTGGTTTTTTTTCTGGTCTTTAAATTCCTAGCAAAACACTGCATCCCAGTAAGAGCCCCATCACTGAACCCAAGAATTCCAGCCACGGCTAGAATAACTTGATGCTGTCAGCTAAAATTTTCTGCCACAAAACCTGAACTCCTCCTGGACCGGCTGTGCCACATTAGGAGACGCCCTTCACGGAACACGCTTCATCCTCCGGCACTGGAGCACTGCATACCTCCACTCGCAGCTCAGAAGGACAGTGGTGCTGCAGCTAGACCAACATGGACGGTTCCCTCTCCCCAGTACACAGTCTTGCATAGAGACTTGAGTTTTTCCTCAACATTTGAAAAAACCAACAACCTTTTACTTTTTTTTGTTGCGTGAAATGCTTTGCACCTGAAAATAGAATGAGACTGATAGGATGTTTCTTTCCTTCAAGAAGATGAGAAAGGAAAACAATATTAAAAGGTGAATTACGTTCCTACGAAAGTTTAATGACCCTAACAATTTCTTGCCTGCAACCTCGTTCTTAGATTACTGCCCTAATATTAGTTACTACTATTTGGAAAAGTAATGGTAAAGGCATTATTTTCAGTGAAGTGTTAACCTGGAAGCCTGACATCATACCTTTCTGAAGAGGCTTAGCGTTTGTCTAGCTAGAAATAAAACCACTGTGGCTTTATATATTTAGTTATAAGGAATGAGCAGCTAGAGGCTCCGCTTTGGACACTTTTTCTTATTTCAGTCCCCTTGCTCTGGGGTAAAAATGTCCCAACAAGTGATGGTTTAAAAGTGAAATCCCCTTCATGAATAGCTGCACAGTGCAGAAGCAGCAAAGCGCGCTCCTCCTGGGACTCAGGAGACATGCTACAAGCCCTGCCTCCCCAGCAGCAAGCTGCTGCAGCACCCTTGTGCTCTGACGGCGGCGAGCCCTGGGGTGCCGAACACGGGGACGGCGCTGGGAACGCGTCAAGACGTCAGATACGCATCTGCTTGGCGGCTCTGCAAGTTCTTACACAGCAGCTGGTAACCGCCTGAAATCCAAAAGGCTGTTCAGTTGTACAGTATCCATAATTCAGTTATTTCTGGGGGGGGGAAGAAAAAAGGGAAAGATAAACCAAGTACTATTTTGGAGCTTCTTTAAGCGCTTCCTAATATTAACCTGCCCACTGCACTCCTGGCTCCAGCTGTTCCCTAAATACATTTTCCCTCACTCCCAACCGTGAATGCTGCCTCCTCAGAGCTGACAATAAAGCTTGACCAAATCTAACCCAGAAACTAAACGCAGTTCTCACCGAAAGCTTCCACCTTACCGGAGCAAAGGGGAACAATAACAACAATTTAAACACAAGACATAAACAAGTGCCTTCCCAAAGGGAAGCCCAGCAGACAGCCACAACCCCGAGCACCCCACCCCTTTCGGGGCAGCCCCGCGGCCTCTGCCGCCGTGCCGGCCCCCAGCACCCCGCGGCCACCGCCTCCGCCCC
>VXAV01006511.1:50782-72287 GCA_013399715.1 Alectura lathami
GGGGCTGCAACGAGCAGCCCGAGGGAGCGGCTGCGGGGGGCGGTGCGGTGCCGCGGAGGCCGAGGTGGCGTCTGGGACAGTGCCGTAACACCCGGGGGTGTCTCCGCATTGGGTGCATGCAGAGTTTCACTGAGCCGGGGGCATGGCAAGAGTGAGGTTTACATCCTGAGTAAATGCTCGGGGCTTTCTGGGGGCTCCTCTCTGCTTCTCAGGGCAGAGCTGCCGAGTCTCTCTCTGGAAGGTGAGAAACCAGGACCGAACCCCCAGAGATTCACACCCAGGTTCATAGAATCACTACAGCTGGAAAAAGCCCTCTAAGATCACCAAGTCCCACAGTCAACCCGCCACCACCGTGCCCACCGCACCATGTCCCCATGTGCCACATCCACACGTGTCTTGGACACCTCCAGGCACGGAGACTCCACCACCTCCCTGGGCAGCCGGTGCCAGTGCCTGACCGCTCTCTCAGAGCAGAGGTTTTTCCTTAAATCCAGCCCAAACCTTCAATGCCCTTCTTGTAGTGAGGGGCCCAGAGCTGAGCACAACACTCGAGGTGCAGCCTCACCAGCGCCCAGCACAGGGGGATGGTCACCTCCCTGCTCCTGCTGGTTTATGCATTTTCTGATACAGGCCAGGTTCACCCCAGAGTGAGGAGGAAGGCACGTTCATTTCCTGCAGGCCAGCCTCTGTCGCAGGCCTGGACGCTGCTCTGGACGCGGCGGTGGCCTTCCTGCTTCTGGTAGTGCCCCTGGACTTGCGGCATGCTGGCGGCTCTCAAACGCTGCCTTTTAGCTTAATTTGTAACAGCAGTTTGTGATCCAAGAGGGAAAGAAGTCTAATGAACAATCTGGGGATCTTCGTGCAATATGTACTTTTAAACATGAATATTTTGAAATATTTTGATAGGACAGAATGTTGTATAATTTACTGAATTTTTAATAAATTTTTACTTTTATTCTCACACAGGCTCATCATTTCTGTAGTTACTGCAGTCTAGCTAATTAACACAGGGTTAGGAGGATGATTAAAGGAAGGCTTGGGGTGTCTGCATTGTTCTAGTTTAATTGCTGCTCAAGCAATGACTCAGTGTTGGGTTTGGCAGCTCAGCAGCGCCTGCCTGGCACTGAGAAGCTCCCTGTTTATGTCCATGAGGCTCATCTGCTCATGACTGGCAAAGGTGTGCAGATTTGTAGATGCTTTTAGTAGGACACAGGTTTTGGAAGGAAGAGATTTTGTTGCATGCCTTAAAACAGTTTGGCAGGTGATTGAAGAGGGTAAAAATAGCCTTCAGGTGCTCCTCGTAAGGCTTCATGAAAGCAAACAAAATAGGAGCAAAGTGGTAGGGGCACCTGGGAAGTGTTTGTGCCAGGTCCCGAGGGTGCTAACAGGTCCTGAAGGTGCTGATCAGCCTCACCTGGGGCCTCCACCCCACCCCCTGACCCAGGGCCTAGGTCCTGGGAGGACCTCAGACCAGCACTGTGAGCATGTGTTCTTCAGGTAAGCATTACAGCTTGCACCCAGCCTTGTTTTGTTGGGTGGGTGTTGGATTTATGCCCTATCCTTGTTACTAATCTTGCTTCTGTTTCCTTTTGCTCCTGGCTGACTCCCCTGGTGTATCCTGGACCTGGCTCACTGCTCCCACCTCCTGGGTCTGTCGGTGGGTGTATGACCTGCACCCAGCTCTGCTCTCCATGCTCACAGCCGGCAGGGCTGTGCCCTGGTGGGAAGGTTATCCCTGTGCTGGGGCTGCTCTTCACCCCAGGTTTGCCTTGCCTTGGGATGCATCTGGTTGTTGCTGCTTTCTAATACCAAGTTAAAATATTTTTATTATCTTAGTCAAAACCTGCATGGCATTAAGAACGTGACCTGAAGTATAGGTGTGGAAAAGCACTGTACCTCTAAAGTGCTTCTAGAAGATAAAAAGCATTTCCAGAAAGAGAGCTTGAAGTTCGTCGTTTTATCCAGGCCAGGTACTGCCTCTGTTCATGGAACGTATGCATCTTCTGTGTTGTGAACTGCATTTATGACACCCACTTTAAAAAAAAAAAAAAAAAAGTGACTAAAGAAAGGATAATGTGCTGAAAGACAGCCAATTATTTCATAAATGTAAAGTACACTAAAATGCGGTGTGCAACATTATATATTTATGGATACAATTTTGTTCTACTGTCACATAACTAAATGAATAATACATTAGTCCAAGAACTTGTCATTAAGTGAATTTCTTTATTGCCTCACCATTAAAATGAAGTCCTTGGTCTGTATGTATGCATGACATTAACCCTTTTCTAGGACTACAGAGTAGTGTGAGTAAAGGTGCTGTGAGACTGTGAATTTGTAGAAGACTTTGTCACCCTTGATGTGAAATAATTCTAATGGAATTCATCAGAGATTTGAAGATATTCAGGAAGGTTTTGCATCTTTCTTCTGTTGGTGCGATGTGATAACTAAACTTTCAGTGCATATCTACCAGAAAAGAGGGAGTCCAGAGATTCAGTAAGGAAGGCAAGAAAACTTGAGAACAGTGAGAAGCCGAATGAGATGTTTGCTCTGCTTGAGATGTTTGAGAGAGCAAAGAATCATAAAGAAATCAGGCTGAGTACCAAAACAGTGATCTGTTGTCGTCTGTTTCTAATGAGATTGGAAGAGGTGTTTGGCTACCACGTAGGTTCCTAATTATGAAGTGTTGAAACATTTATCTTAGGGAAGCAAGAACAGAGCAGACAACTATCAGGTGTGCCTAGGCCTGACAGCTCTTGCCTCAGCAGAGGAAGGTGGGTTAGATCACATCCCGAGGCCTTTCTAATCCGACATTTCGATGGTTCCATACTCACTTTATACAGAGGCTTTTTTCTGCAAATCCGGCAAACAAAAACATGTTCTGGATAGCAGTTCACATAGGCCTACTAGTGCTGATATAAATTAATTTAGCTGACTTTTCTCATGAGGTGCTGTCTCTCTCTCTTTTTTTTTTTTTTTTTTTTTTTTTTTTTTTCCCTCTTANTTTTTTTTTTTTAATTTTTTTTCCCTCTTGACTGGTTTCCTTAAGCTACAAATAACTGCAGCTTCTTGGCTCTGATGCCATTGTTGACATAGTTCCTGGTGGAAGGACTCTTCCTTATGTTTTTGTTTTTCACAGCGTTGTGCTCATCTGTGAGGTATAGAATTAGCCTGGTAAGCCTTTGAAGTGTGATATCCTGAGCAGCTGTTTCAGTGGTTTTTAAATACTGGCTCTCACTGTGGCATCCCTCCATGGCCAAGAGGAGAACCCGTCTGCAGGAAAGGCAGGAGCTTGTTGTGTCAATGTGTACTGTGTTTCATTCTTGAAAGTTAGCGTAAATGCCTGCGTTAATTTTAAACGTGCATCTGCAGATGATCTAGCACCTTCTGAGGGCAGGTCTCCGACGCTCACCGAGAGCCCGTGGACTGAATTAGGAGCAGAAGCGGGTGCGTGCAGATACATCTGTGGTTCTAGAGCTGTGTCTCTGTGCAGCAGGCATGCTTGCTGGGCTCTTAGGGCAGCTGAGGACAGCATGTCCTCATGGCTGCCTGTCAGTAATACCTTTCCTGCCTGCTTCCAGGACCCTGTTAAAAGCTTCTGGCTCTTAACCAGAAGTGAAGAGTGTGAGCACCTGTTGAGACAGTCCCTTGCAGTCAGGCAGTTTTTCTTCTCTGTGGGAGTAGCTACCTTTGCTCTCCTAAGGTAAGCTTTCTTGACTTCTGCTTTCAGGGACGGAATACAAGGGTTACTTGGGCTGCCATCAGCAGTTTAATTCGTTTGCTTGGCCGCCCTTGGAAAGGCTTTTGCTGAAGCCAAGGGCAGATTTCTACCCCTTCAGGGCTGAATGGGTGGGAAAGTAGGAAAAACATACAGAAATCTAGAAGTGAAAAATACAGCTGAAGTGCTCCTCAGCTTGCAGAGCTTGTAATGCCTGTGGCAGAAATCCAGCACTCGATATGCTGCTTGGTACAGAATGTCAAAACTCAGCAGTGGAGTTCTGCAGCTCAGTTAACACAGTTCATAAACTATGCAGCTCAATTAAGAAAGCCCTGTACGTGGGAAACAATGTGAATGTAGATAGATGCCTGAAGTAAAACATGCAGTTCAGCTGGAAAATGATGCAGGCAGGTAATGGAAATGCTACCTGATAGGCAAGAGGTGAATGGGGGGAGGTGTGCAAGTATGCATGCATGTATGCAAAAATTTGCGGGTGTTTGCAGCGTGCCCATCGTAGCAAGAGGGGCTGCTGAGCATCTGAGGAGCTGTCTGGTGGGCCTGCAGTGGCATTTGCTTCGTGCCTATTAATATTTTGGAACTTTCTCCAAAACAGCGCTGGCTAAAAAGAAAGAAGGATGCAAACGTTTCTGTTTCTGATACAGTTAATCAATGAGATGGCACTTAGATGCACAGCAGATGTTGCCTTTTGTGATGCAGATGAGCCTTTTGGAGCAGTGCAGCTGATAATGAGCTCTGTGTATTGTTACAAGACAGGGCTGCCAGGCAATAGCACCTACGAACCCCACTGACAAACAGCTACAGTGCTGAGGCAGGGTCTGGTTCCTCTGAGACAGCGGGTCCCATCCTATAGTTTTTAGTCCTAGTTCAGGGAAAACAAGTTTTAATTTCAACACGAGCTTTGACTTTGTCTGGAACCCAGGATTTGGCTTTTAGAAATAAACAACTCTTCTAAAAGCATCAAAAAAGATTGCTTTGTCAGTAACTGGAGCATGAACAACCCACAGCCTGCAGATGATGTTTGGGATCATTAAAAAATAGTGTCCTTAATAGTTAATGTGAGCCTGATAGAAATACCGGGTTGATACCTAACTTTTCCTATTTGGCAGGAGCGTTGCAATACTGAACACTCCACTTTAGTGTAGGAAATTATGCAAGTACACTAATGATTGGGCAGCTGCCAGTCAAATGCATGGCCCAGAAACACTTCTTGTATGTTGGTCCACCTTTCACCAAAGATTACTTCGTAAATGCCTGCGTCCTTATTCACTTCTTTATCTGGGACAGCAAATAGGCATAAGAAAACTTGAGGAAATACCTGCCAGGAGAACAAAAGACTGTAAAACCTTCTAAGAACCATAAGAGTCGCTCAATTAACTTCAGTGAACTTTTCAGAGGCTCTTAATTCCGGAGAGAAATGTTTATTCCTCAGAGGAATGCACACACCAGGATTTCTGAAGGGAAAAAGAATCAGATCGGATTTATCTTGTTATGGTAGAGGGTGCGTTGGATCTGGTTGTTTAGTTCTTAAACAAATATCTGGGTAAAAGATGCAGCTGTGATTTAGAGAGTTTATAGGTAAAGAATTTACTGAAAAGAGAAATGTTTTCCTGTTCCTCAAGGTGTTTGTGCCCTCACTGCTTCCATCAGAGTCAGAGGAATCTTGCCAGGTTTTAAAAATCTCAGTGGATGAAGGAAACAGTCATCAGCACCTTGCACAGAAAGATTTTGAGAGCCATGGGCGTGTTGAAAGGAAAGCACCAGGGCAGTGCTGCCTTGGCCTGTGCCTGCCCGCCAGACCCCACAACACAGAGCGAGTTGTGTGCGCTTGCTGTTCCGCTGATGGCAGGCTCTAACTTCGCAGTCACGCAATCATTAGTCAAACGTGAACTACCTGGAGGCATGATCTGTGAATTCTGTATTATTCTCATTGGCTTTCTGGGGCTGACTTCTGGCGTGGAACGGATTTCTACCATCTAGACATCTGCAGGGACATAAACCTGTTTTTTCCATTAGCTTTTTATGTTAGTAGTTTGTCAGTGTGTATGGATTTTTATGAATACTCTAAATTAAAGAGACTCCAGCTTGACTGTGAAATTAATAGAGCTATCAAAAAACCCACTGTCATTATACAACGATTGTTAATTATTTACAAGCAAACTTCTTCAAGAGTGGTATTGTAGCTGTCAGCATTGTCGTTATTAAAATTAAGCTGCTTTGTCTGAGTAGAAGATACCATGACTCATTTAGGCTGAATGCAGTGAATACGGAATATTCTGTTTCTCTTCACCAATTAGTCAGAGAGAGAACAATAGCATCTTTCTTTCCTGGCAAGATGTTTATTTGAAGACGTCCAACAAAATGCTTTGTTTTCAGGGCTTTGTTTAAGGACACAGATTAATCGCAGCTGTTATGAAGGTTAAACCCAAGCTTTTTCTAGGATGGGAAGAACTCTCTTCACCTTTTTCAGAAGGTGGAATGTACATGACAACCTTTTTTGCTTTATTGCAATATGTAGCGTAATGTGTGTATGTATGCTTTGGAGTTAGGAGTAGCTCTAATGCTCTTTGCTGTCTCTAGTTCCATTTGTCTTTCCGAGCGCCTCCTGGTGCCCTGGTAATCTGTGCTCTTTGTGTAGTCGACTGCATTTGGTTTATACACAGCAAGAGGGAAGTCAAAGAACTTTCAAGAACACAGGGTGGCTGCAGTCAGGCTTGCTGTTAAGTCCTTCCACGTGCCGTCCTGCGTTAGCTAACATTTCCTTCTCTTAGCATTATTAATGGTGTACAGCAATGAATCCATCAGTGAAGGAGCAAAAGAATTAAGGTATGAATACGGCAGGGCTGTCAAGGGCGACGCTAGCGTGGCGAAGCCCTGCAGTGGATGCACAGATTGGGAGGGATGGAAGCACCCAGCCAGGAAAGCGCCGTGCCACTCTGCCTTGCTCCACCGTAATGCCATCAGTCTGTTTTTCAAAGCTTGTTTGGGTCTCTCGCACCTGATCTTTACTTTAGCTTGTATTCCCCAGCCTGCTGTCTTTGTTGGTTTTCTCTCTGACTGTGCAGGTGATTCTGGGAGCAGAGAACTCTCACTCCAGAGTAAGATACATTCTGTGCAGGACCCCTTGCTACTGCCCACCTCGTGACATTAAGAGGACGGCCTGTCTGACAAGACCACCGGTGCTCGTCTGACCCTTTTCTCATAAATCTTCTCGGGACCGTGATCAGCTGTGTCTGTGGTTTGAGCAAGCACAAATCCAGCTCGTGGTTCTACTTTGCCTTCTGTATAAAAATTGTCGAACGCTGAGGGGGAACGTTACTTAGGTTGCTATGAGGAGTTAAAAGCAGGCTTGCAGTGAGTGAAGGGATCAGCGTGTCACTGTATGGTGGGAATTAACTTCTGCAGTTAAATCAGATGCAGAAGTAACATCCAAAATCATCCTTTAAGCTCTTCTAGGCCAATCGTTGGGCTGTGCTGCTTTTGAAACTGTTTTTTTTTTTTTAAAGTCTCATGTTCAGAAAACAATTCTTAGAGTTTTATGTTAAACAACGTTTAGAGTTTATGTCCTGCTAACAGCTTGCAGGTCTTCTGTAGCCTCTTAGAGGTGGGAGAGAAGTAAACAGTGTGCTCCAAGTGCATACTAAGTTAAAAGGAAGATGCAGAGAACATAGAATCACATTTCATTAAAAAAATACAATCTCTTAGCATCGTTAAAGTTATGTGTTCACCCACAATTAATTTTCTACTTAGTTGTAGAGATCTTGCTGGAATGATCTGGAATAAAAAAAGCGACTGAGCATTTGCTGTGAAAATCAAGGACTCGTCTGACTGAATGCATCTATTTCTTTAGCAGATTTCTTTAAACTACCATTTCAAAATCCTTACTGTATTGCAAAAGGACAAAAGCCCTGACATGAGGGGTAGAAACACGCCCCCGAACTACCTCTGGCCAAACAGTCTGTCTTTACTTCTCGGAGCTGCCTGAGTGCTTGACCTCATGCTTTGCTGTTCTGGGAGTTGGTTTATTCCACGTTGCTTTGGCCATTATTAAAATAATGTCAGTGCTGGGAAGCTCCCAGTGTGGGTTTGCTGCTGCCCTCATCCAGGGGAGGAGATCGCAGCCCAGGGTTGGTTCTGCCAAGACCCCATGGGCTTGCGTGTAGGGTAGGCTTCAGTTACAGCTGGTTCGTTGCAAATCTGAAATTTACTTATCGGGGGAAAAGCATACAGGTATGCTTAATGTGGAGGGAAGGCATGTTTGCCCGTGTGCAAAACGCTGCCAGAATGATTTAGAAATGATTTCCCCACTGCAGCTAGCCAGCTTTGGAGGAGTTCAGGCAGGACCCGAGCGCCGGTTTCCCCTGGGCAGTTGCTCTCCCCAGGGGCTCTCTGAAGCTCTGTGGGTCGGTGAGGTACAGCCAGTGCCACCTGAGGCTGCGTTGCCTGCCAAGTGCCCTGCTCTTTCCTGAATTTTCTTTTGGCTGGTGTTCCCCCAAAACACTGAGAGAGTCCAACCTTCTCGCCGGCCGCTGACAAGAGGCCCCATAAGTTTTATTAACTTCTGCAATTTCCTTGTTGCTCTTAAGCAAGTTATTAATTAACTGAATGTAACCACTGGCTGTTGATAAATCCTTTTAACTAATTCAAATGCCATATCAAGCTCGGAGCGTTTTCACTCACGCTGCTGCCGAAGTTGAGCCTTGTGGAGAATTAGTTCTGATTTGTTTTTGAGTTCTGGAGTTGGGGAAAATGGAGAGAAGATATTTGTTTGCTTGATTCCACATGACAACTCCAGGGTAACTGAATAGACTGCACGGTTGGCTTGACAAGGCAGCGCGCCGAGCCAGCAGCCTCGCATACCAGAGACGGGGGATGGAAGGGGAACTGACAGCTGTAATGGATTTTATCAGAATTTCTCTAAAGACCGACAATTTGCCTTCAATTATTAATGTTTTTCAGAGGTTTCTCTTCTGAGAGGTATGAATAACTAACTTAAATAAATATGCATTCATGTAACATTTTCAATAATGAATAAATTGCTGCATGGAAAGAAGTTGAGTAGCACATCCAAATATTAAATAATGGAAGAGGTATTTGAGCGTGCATGAAATGCAGTGGTGAAGTGTGACTGTTACTGGCTTTTCTGTGAGCGCAGGAACTGGGGTTGTTGTCTGTATAAATGTGTTACAGTAATGTTTGTGAAAAACACGTTGTAAATTAGTTAGTAGTTTCCTAGAGAGAGGAAAAGCAGTGCCTGTGTGTCGGGGATCTTACAGCATGCGTTAGTCCTGCAGCGTTCTTGACTGATCCCGGGGCGCAAACGCATCGCGCTTCCCTCCCCGCCCTCAGACAGCGCTTTCTGCCCCGTGCTGTAGGGTGTCTGCCTTACGTCGACAGCGCAGAGCCGGGAGGAACCTTAGGACACTCCGTGATCGTTTGGTGACTGCTGCAGGAGGAGTTAAGGGACAGGGACTTTGAGGTTCTTTATTGCTCTGGTCCCGATTTCACTTCCAGAGTGGAATTCTTAGAGACCCTCTCCTGTTGCCCCCCCAGATGCTCTGTTCTAGTTAGCCTCTCTTTAGGCAGAAATGCATGTTTATACACTGTCTGAAGTTTTATAACAAGCTGTTTACTGCAACATCACTACAGCACTGGAATTTTCTCACGTGTATGAAATCTCATGAAGAAACACTTGAAAATGGTGAACTTCTGACAGCATCACCATGACGATGGGTGTATCAGTATTTGGTACAAGAAATAACTTATTATATATTAGCAATGTTATTTATTTTAGCTTAACATTTTAATGAAGCTACACAGAAATGAAATTCTTACAAATTTGTTTTACATTTCAAAAAATGAGTCTTATGCAGTGTTGCTTACAGCACCAGTGTGTTCTGAAACAGCAAACGCAAGACATTGACGTATGCGTATTCTGAAAATTGCAGAAAAATCTCTCCACAGTGTACAGGTTGACAAGCAGACCTGTGAAAGGACGTAGGAGTGTTTTTATTAAGTTATGAACTCCTAGCTGAAGCAGCAGTTAACAAGTTTATAGGTACATTCTTTCACTCTGCATCACTTTTGTTCTGCGCGGATTCTGCAGCCGAAACTGCGTCAGAGCTCTGTGAGGTCTGGCTCACTCAGAGCAGCATCTGAGCTGTAAAACCCACCGCTTCCCAGCTGATGGCAGGGAATATTTACGTGCCCCTTGGCGTGTCCAGCGGTACTGAACTGCCAAGTGAGGGCAAAGCCCAACCTAAGAGCCCTGCCGTTCTGCTGGAGCAGATGGGTCTGAAAGCAGGCGCTGCGTCTCCTCCGGTCGTTTTCCAGTTGCTCCAGTAAGGATAAGTTTCTTTTGTATTAGAACTGGATGTTTAGAACAAGTCAGTTCACGGCTCCCAACGCTGCAGCAAGGTGTTTTGTTAGCAGGTGGAAAAAAAATTAACCAAACCCTAATTAGTCAACTTCGTGATTTGTTGTTTCATCATCTGCTCCAGCTTAGCATCCATGGGATTCCAGTGATGTGAAGTGTGGAAACCTGTCATGACAGGGAAAAAACAGAGCGGCCTGCAGCAAACAATGGCTGTCTTGTGGGGAGAGTTTAAATACATGCGGCTGATCCCACGGGAACTGCTGTACTCTATTCACCCTGTGTGAAAAGGATGCTCTTTCTAAATAATCTGTAATCCTTTTCTTTCACTGAAAAATGGGAGAACTTTATTTAAGGGTTCTGGAAGAGTGCTCTGTTTTAGTAAGTAAATGCATTTCAAACACAAAAATAAAGCAAATTATTAGTGCAGCATGTAGGGGAGAGAAGTTGTCCAAAATATCTTTCAATATTCTGTTCATGAATTATTTATGTGTATGTTCTTGGGAAAGTTTCATGTCAAAAATAACCAGGAAATGTATCCAGGGGTGGTTTTTTTTGTTTGTTTTTTTCCTGCAGGGATGCATGTGGGGAGGGAAGCATCCAGCAGTCCCAGAGATCCTAGAAACTTCTGTAATTGTTTGAGACATGCAGGGAAAATCTGCTTTGTGGAATTAGAAAAAGTGAGATGGAGGAGAGGGATTCCCAGAGAAGGGAATCCTGTGGTACATGCGGAATGAAAATTTACCTTGAGGGTGATTGTAATCTTCCTCCTGTTCTCAGAAAAGCAAAATGAAGCTAAATATGCAGTTGTTGAAAACATTTGTCCCCACTCCCAGAGGGAATGTAAATCTAAACCTTTGTTCAATCCATGCGCGTGTGAGTAATGTCACAAACTCCCACAGAGTTCAGTGAGCTGCTGTCCTGTTTGAGTGGGGTTTGGGTTGTCGTCCTTGTTCCTAACAGGAGCCTGTCCTAAATACTAAACGCAGTGAAGTACACAGCCTGGCTCCTGGTGGCATCATGCAGCTTGTTTTACAGTCTGCACGCAGAGTGCTGAAAAGGCAAGGAGGTACTGATACTGCCTGCTTTTGCTTTCCTACAGCGCCTTTCATCCAAGGCATCCAAAGCCCTTCATGCAATCCACTGTATTCAGCATGGCAGCAAGTCTGTGAGGTAAGGAAATTGATTTTCATTGTTTTTCTCCTTTTTATGGACAGAATAGTCAGAGCATTGGGCTGTGATCTGCCTGGGATCTCTACGGTACAGCAAGACCTCTGGCCTCCCAGCCCTCTAACACAACTCTCTTCACTTCAGGGGGTTTCTCAGATCACCTTCCTCTCTTGTGTAATTTACTTGACATTGAAAGCTAAAATACACTTTAGAACTGGACGTTTCATTTAAACTTTTTTTTCAAAAATTCCAGAATAGGGAATTTACCTTGTCTTTATCAAAGAGTTTTTTTGACTTTTGGGGTATCTTACTCCGTCAGTAAGGACCTAGTAAGAACTGGAGCTGTGCTGCAGTGTCTGAGGAGAGCCATGCCTGTGGCCAAATGCGTGCTGCGGAGGAGGATGGGTCTGGGAAGTGCCGAATGGATCAAGAATTAGGAGCTCCGGCTGTGCGCTGCATTTGGAGCGTAACCTGTCCTCGGTGCGGCTCCAGCAGGGTGATGGTTTGTACTCCCAGCCTGTTGTCCCTTGATGAGCTCAACTGCAACTGGTCAGTGGCCTTGGCAGCCTGCAGGGGTTGTCCCTGATGGCTGTGGGTTGTGGATTTTACTTCAGGACTGGTGCTAAGCCTGTTTAACTTTGTTCTGAAGTGCAGTGTGGTGTAAATTCCCTTCTAATCTGCTTGAACAGCATGGGAAGACTGTAGGTGCCTCTTGCTTTGCAGCGAGCAAACTAAAAGATGCTCTAAGGTTCACGTACTGTGAACCGCAGGTGGCCTGCGTTTCCAAAAATTCCTTGAGCATAATGAGGATTTCATCGTGTGTATGTTACATGCTTAGTGCACAAGTACCTGAACAATGTCATGGCACAGTTCTTCAAGGATCGCCCTTTTGTTTCCGGTAAGATAGCACCCCGTGGTAAAATCGAGCAGCTGCACTTTCAAGTCCTTTGCAAGTTATGGAAAAGATACAAACTTCTTGCAGAATTTGCTTCACTGAAAGCTTAGTGTTTTTTATCCTTTTTCCTTCCTCTTTGATTCCAAAGATACTTTATTTTTGTCCTTCTAATGTCTTTCTG
This sequence comes from Alectura lathami, assembly GCA_013399715.1. Classification (NCBI taxonomy): domain Eukaryota; kingdom Metazoa; phylum Chordata; class Aves; order Galliformes; family Megapodiidae; genus Alectura; species Alectura lathami. The sequence goes on from VXAV01006511.1 coordinate 63,138, forward strand.
CAGAACCTGAGTACCTGATAAAACTGTAAGACTCCGTTTTTTTTAGTTGAGAGTTCAGTTGGCTCTTGGATGCCCTTAGGTCCAACTACCCTTTTATCTGGATTTTTTACTGTTAATCTTCTATTATTGGGTGAATTATTTTGCAAACAGACCAATTCAATTGCTTCAAGCTCTGAAACCTGTCAGGCTAGCTTTTTATTCTGATTGCCTCTGATAAGGAGCTTTGGTAAGAATGCTGTGCCTCCAGCAAGTCGAGACTCACCTTGGAGGGAGCTGCTTCAAGGTCCCGGGGAACACGTGGCCCTTTCTCTTTGTCATGAAAGAGGAATCTAGGTGTATAAAATCAGAATCAAAACTTTGAATTAGGTGTGGGAGGGCACCCCAAACCAGGGGAAATGGCCCGAGATACAAGCTGAGTCTTTTTTTCTGCACAATGACAACCCGAAGTTTGTTACAAGAGCTGGAGACACTGCGTGGTTGCCACGTTCTGACCTGGTGAAGGTGCAGATCCTGCTGCTGACCCCACAGACACAGCACCGTGGGGAGCTGCACAGGAGTTCTGCTGCCTGATTTCTGTTGGTTGAGCACGTGGGAGCTATCCCAGACGCAGCGATGGCAATCCTGTCCGAACACGAAGGTGCTGATAGGTGATGGGGAGTCAAGCTGAGGAGGCATCTCAGGAAATTCATGCTCTGAATTTAATTGCCCACCCTGGCCCTTCATTAAAGAACAAACAAAACATTTTACAAGACACATGTTTACCTTCAGCGGCAGCTACCTGCTAGCAGTAAACAGTGAAAATCTTGTAGTGAGCAAGGAGATGCACGCAAACCCATTTTCTCCTTGTAGGACGTATGCAAGAAAAGTCTCTTAGCCACTGTTGTACGTTTTAAGCATTAATAAGATTTGCTGTAACTCCATTTCAAAGAGCTTTTGGAAAGCAGATATTTTTCAGTGTTGTCCTTAGTCCTGCCTATAAAACTGGCACAAACAGCACCGGTCCATCAGACGGAGAGCAGGACCTTCCTGAGAAACTCCTCTCCAAAGCACGCTGAGTGGGCTGTCACCTGCAGGCGGCCGCGAAGCGGTGGCTGCGTGGCCACAGGGAGGACTCGACGGCTCTTCCCTCCTGAAGCATTTTAATAATGCCTCGTGCAGATTTTGTTGTGCTGCTTCTGAGAGCAATGTTCAAAGCCAAAGCGATCTTCAGGCCCTCTATTATATCCGTGTGAAGTGTTACAGAATGATAGCTTTTTTCCTTTGGGCAGAAAATCTCCTCTGTAGCAGGTTTGAAAGAGAGAACAAGTGAGCAAACAGCGTGAGCTTACTGAGGGCTTTTTCACCTTCTTCCCAGGGAAGGATAGCTTTCCACTAACACAGAGAGTTCTGTTTTCTCTGGTAAAAACAACGGCACTCAAGTGCAATAGGCTTTGTGTCCTGTCCCAGAAACAGAGCGTTTCATTCAAAGATAAGGCCCCTCTGCGTTTGGGTTCCTCCAGTCACCTGACGGAGCCACTGGTAACTTTTAGGCTGCTTTAGTCTGCATTCCTGAAATGCCTTCCTCCTGGCACTGCAGTTAACAGCCTCGGGTCCGCTGCCTGCCACCGGCCTCCCCAGCTGTCCGCTTGTGCCCTTGGATGCTGCGGGAGAGCAAAGCAAGTGGGCTTTGCTTCAAAGAGCGCAAACTTTGCACCTGTAAATATCATTGAGGATGTCACTGTGGGATCATGAACAGGTAAAAAAAAAAAAAAACAACTGAGTTTGTTGCTTTTTGAAGTTTTACTTTTAAATGTGACAGCTGTTGAGTACGATGGGCCCAATCTCTGTATTTCACCGTTGCCTTCAGGTCAGTGACCGGTGACTTCTGTCAGATTGCCAGGAGAATCTGGCCCCTTGTGCTTTGGGGTCTGGATTTCTATTAGCTTTTCTTCTGCTTTTGTCTTGCTGGAAATAACCAAAGTCCTGTGTAATGATATTGATAGATTTGAGGAAATTAATTAAAAAAAAAAAAAGGCAAACAGGGAAAAAACCCTCAGCCAGGCTCACAGTAGACCAAATGTAGAATTGTGTCGGTTCTATTTAAATAGAATTTTTTTTCAATGAATTGTTTCTAGAAGGTTCTCAGTGTTTTGCATAGGTTTTACTGCTTATTTGACATTTTGCTTTTTTTTTTTTTTTTTTTTTTTCTTGACAAGCAGCATAAAATAGAGTACAGGAATTAAGGATACTCTGTCTCAATAATTCAATAATTATATCTGATCTAGTATGCTGCAGTGCAGTACTTTGTTCATCTGCTTGGGAGAAGAGCCTGGGTGAGCAGGGTCTGGCCATGAACCCACCACGTGCTATCTTGCTATCCTTAAAATCAGCAGTTAAAACATGAAGAAGTGAGGACAGCGGGATTTTTTTTCCTCTGTGATGTAATGGTTGTGTTTAGATGCACGTCCTCAAGTTTGCTGTGCCCAGGTGAGGTACGCGTGTGCCCAGAGCTGCCTGTTGGCCCTACCCACGTGTGGCAGGATCCCCTAACGCAAACCTGCGTGGAGAGGGAGGAGGTTTGATTTCCCTGCTTACCCAGCCCCTCTGTCACCCTGCCCAGGCGATGAGCTGCCTGCTCATCATGATTCCCTTCTCTCCTGTTGTTTACTTCAGCTAGCATATGTCGAATCTCAGAGTTTTCCCCCTCTGTATAAAGCTATAGGGGAAATTCTGCTCATTAGAAACATAGACTATGTAAGTTGAGCAGTGTGCACAGAGGCAGACCGATCCAGCTTTAGCAACTGCTTTTCCAGTGCATTACATTTGAAATTAACCCAAACCCTTGAATTTAATAATCACCATATTTAGTGTGTCCGCCTTAACGTTGGACGGCTCAAGGACATCCATTCTCTGTATGCATGGATTTCTTAGGGGCCTTTGCAGTGTCCCAGGAGGGTGTTCTGGGCCCAAGGGACCCTGTGCTGGTTGTCCCTTCCTCGTGTGCAGTGTTGCCAAAGGCTGAGGCCTGAGGCTGGCTGCAAAGACCCTCGCTTTGAAGGTGGGTGAGCAGAGGGTCCCGTCAGCATGAGGCAACTCGTGGAATCGCAGACAGCACTTCTGGAGCATCAGGGAAAAACAACAAACCTCTTCTGTAATGAAGTCAGATGTATCTGTGGAAGCTTTAATCACACAGGCTGGGGACACAAGTGCAGGACTGGTGAAGTGCAGCACGCACTCTTTCGTGAGTGCACGCTGAGCCCATCCCCGCTTGGCTTCCGTGGTGATCCGCAGCCAAGGAGACGTCCACGGCTTCAGCTCAGCCAAGTGTTTATTTCACATGAGCTGAAAAGACTGCAGGGGGCATTTTGGCATCAAAGTGACAGTTTTTCTCAACAAAAATAGTTATCTCCTTGATCTTACTAATAGTGTATTTCTGGAGTCGAGGCACGTGAGCCCCATACCCCTGCTCCAGATCCACTCTGCTGCTGTCCACAGGAAGGTCTGCAGTCCTGTCGGTTAGTCTGGTCACCTTCATTTTCTTATTCTCAGTTGAAAGGACAAAGGTTTGTTTGTTTGTTTGTTTTTAAAAAAAAAACAATGAAAAGTTGTATTGTTTAGCTAATTTTAAGCTATTTAGTGTTTGAGTGCAAAAGTCCTTCAACACGCACAGTAGGTGCTTAAGGGTGTCCCTAGATCGGGACATTCTGCATGCTGCTTATAGGCACCCTTTAAAATCTTTGCTAAACTGGACGGCAGTGAAGACATTTGCCAATTTTCCCCCCTCACCTCCTTTTTTTTCCTCCTCCTCTTTTAGATTGACGTCAAGGAAGACTTGCAGTATGCTGCAGACGTATTCTTCATGTTGAACTGATGGCTGGTCTGCAGGGCTGTTTCCACTCTGTCCTCATCTGACTCCTGCGTGCACATGGTGCAAGCAGAGGCCTGGCTGAGTGGCAGCAAACGCAGCCATGCATCAGCTCTTTGGGCTGGTTTTGGCTCAGAAGGACCTGTCACGTGCAGGGGATCTTTTCTCCTTGGATGACGCTGAGATCGAAGGAAGCCTCTCGGAAGCTCTTGAACAGATACGAATAATCAGTTCCTCTGCTGTAAGTGCAACACTGTCCTCTAATATGTTTTCATGAGATTAAATGTGTTGTATAAACAAAGTATTAAAGATGGGGACATACACAATTTAAGATTTTAAACCCAAGAATGCAACGCGAAATGTAAGACAAATGTCCTGCTTGGGGCTGGACACGAGCACCCCACTGGCTCTGTTGAGGTGAACTCTGCGTGGTTACAAAATGCTTGGAGAGCCCCTGAAGGAAGGCAGGACCCTGCTGCCATCACCAGAGCCCAACCCCTCGTCTTCTCCTTGCCCCTTGGTCACCTCCTTGTCCCCGTGTTTTGCCTTTAACCTGTGTCTGGTTACAGAACAAGTGGCACGCAGGTTAATGATCAGCCCATTCCTTCCTTCGCTGCTTGAGCCGGGGCCTCAACACCCCTCAAATGCGCTCGTGGCTGGAGCATGCGCCAGCCTGCAGGAGGGAAGGGACAGCTTCTGAGCGCTAAGATATTCAGCCAGCAACGTGTACGTGATCTGACAACTGCACTTTCCTGGCACGTTAGAGCATGTGATGTTTAAGATCAGTTTTGGCAACGTGCAGACCTAACAAGACCTGACTCAGCTGTCAGGACAGCTGCCGTACACCAGCTTTTCATCAGCAGTTTCTCTGATGGCGGTTGTATCTGCAGCCTTCCACAACATTAGTCATTTTGCCTGCTGCTGGCTGTTTCCAGCACACTTCCACGAGCCTAACTGCAGTTGATCATGTTTGCACAAATTCCCCCTCGTACACTTTTTGAGAGAGACTGCCTGGATCTGTGACCAGATTTTCATGAAGCAGCACAAGGAGCGAAGGTGCCCTGGCACGGCCCCACGTGGCTTTGCCTCTGCCTGGCACTCGCTGGCATCCTCAGCCGCAGCTCGGTGCCTGCAGCCACCTCTGGAGCTGCACGTCTGCAAACTCGCCTTGGGGCTGACCCTTGACAAACAGCTGTGTTTTTCTAGCAAAAATACTGACTTTGGTCCCTCTTTCATCTTCATTACTTTTTTGGGGGAACGGCACAGGTCAGACTGAGGGGTGGTGGTGGCGGCGTGTTCTGGGCATCGCTCTCCCAGCAGCCTTTGAAGCTGCTGCCGGCTCCCAGCCCCATGGGGTGTGTGTCAGTGGTTCTGGGGGATTACGGAGCTCCGTGATGAAGCCTGTTTTGTTAATTTTTGTCCATGTTATGTCAATACTAATTGAAACAAACTGTGCTTACATCAGGGACTCGACATAATGGGCAATATTTGGGACCTGCAGTTGTTTGGCTGTGCGGATATAACAGTTTTGGTTTGAAGTTTTAGGATGTTTATGGGAGAAAAGGCCCGTGCAAGTGGTTATAAGGCACATTGCTCCATCTCTGGTCAAGAAGACCTTGCTTTAAGACTAAAGTCTTTAAGTCTACTAAAAATCATGTGATAACATAATCCATATCTTAACAGAGATGAGAACTAGGACTTGATCAGCATATCATCTGCAGTGTGACTGATCTGTCTCTAATCACGATAGACATTCATTGTGAAGGTGGAAGTGAGCAACCAGCGGGCACTCGGAAGAACTTCATGCCTTCTGTTTAATTCTGTGGGGCCTGCTGAAGGATGTGCATTCACTGCCAGATGCCTTTTTCTCTGAACCAGGACTACCAAACTAATGACAATGACCAGGCTGTGGTGGAAATCTGCATCACTCGCATCACCACGGCCATCAGGGAGACGGAGTCCATCGAGAAGCACGGGAGGGCCCTCGTGGCTCTCTGGGAGTCGTGTCTGGAGCACAACCTGAAGCCTTCTGGAAAAGATGAGGACACACCACATGCGAAAATTGCGTCTGATATCATGAGCTGCATCCTGCAGGTAAGAGCGAGCCGAGAGCAAGGGATGTTCTGCGTTCCTCGGCTGTTCGGTTCTGCCTCTCCGAATGCAGCTGTCCTTCATGTTTTCCGAGGGTGCATGAGAGCAGCGGCGTTTTTCTAAAACCAAGAACGTGACGCCAATTATTAGCGTATATTATTACATGTATGCAATAGCTCTTGCAGTGAATCAAACATTTTGGCAACTTCTTTATCTTTAGGAATGTTGTGGCTGTTTAGCGCCAGATTGCGGTATCTTAACGCTCCACTAATTCTAACTATCTGCAATACATGTAAGGATTGAAGGGGGAGACACAGGACTACCATCTGGAGAAACAATTCCTTTGGTGTGCATTTTTATACGGACTACTGTGTGTTTCAGGAAAAAACAGCACTAATGATGAATTTCCTTCAGTGTTAGTTTATAATCCTTTGTGGTCACTTGTTTACACGCAGCCCTTCACTCTGAAGACGCACGAAAGCATTGCAACAAAATTTTAAAAAGAAGCACAAAACTTCCTTTCCTGAAGCACAGGCTGTTCCTGGTTTAGGTTTGGGGAGGACTGAGGTTTATTCTAGGTAGACATTAGGTCAAGTCTGTGGGTGAGATTTAGCAAGATTTCTTCTTGCTGTGAGCTGCACCCTGGCTCAGGGCATGGCCAAGCTTCCTTGGAAGGCCCGTGGTGTGTCGGGGGGCTGCATCCCGTCTCCCTGTCTCTGTGTAGGGCTGGCTTTCGTAAGGGCCGTGCTTTCTGAAGCGCAACACGTTCCTGGGTGTGCTCGTTGCCTCCCTTTCTATCTGGCCTCTCTGGAGGTGAGACAGTCACTGGGTTTGGATGCTGGCTGCAGCACAACTTAAACTCTCCAGGCTGTGGACTGTGAAGCGCTATCTTGTCTTTGCAGTGCTTCAGCGTTCTCATAAGTGTGGTTTCTGATGTTTGCAATGGCTTGTCTGAGCTTTCAGTCTGTGCTGTTGGCAGCTGCCTGCCTAAATCTAGTAAGCCCTCATCCAAACGTTGTGGGGCTTGCACTGTTACAGAGTCCTTTGAGAAAGGAGTTCACTGAAATGAAACGAGAAAGGTACAAAAGCATTTACTGCTCTCTGAAACAGAGCTGCTATCAGCAAGTTCCTTTGCATAAAAGAAAACACAAAGGCAGGCATAAGCTGAGGTTTTTATGCAGTTCGTGAGGGTTAGCTGAAGCAGTAACAAATATCTGACAGCTGGGTTGAATCTCACAGCGTGTTTCTGTTGATATTAGCAGCAGGGAGGTCCCCTCGGCTTGCAAACAGCACTATATCATTATTGAAATCTGTTTTTCATTGTCACCTACACATTTCCCTAAGTGTGTTGTCATGCTCTGATATTTACAGTGGAACAAACAAAATCTTTGTTCTGGCTGAATTAAAACTTTTCTCAACTAGTTTGTCTTTATTATAGAGGAAAAAAAAATCACATCCTTTGAATTTTTAGATCTTTCTGAATACTGGTTAGAGGGCCAAGCCTTATCGTCCCATTCTTTCTGCATGGAGTCCTAGTGTGTAACTTGGAGGCAGAATTTTGCTCCTATTCAGTAACATCTCTCATCCAAACATAATGAGGCGTTCTGTTGATTTAAACATGCTGCTGCCTACGGATCTGTTCATTTTTGAGGGCTTTTCTCATCAAAACGCAGGTTTTGGTCACAGGGCAGTTGCCCCAGTGAGCTGCCCTGACACCAGGGGTTGCTGCAGCCTAATCTTCCTCAGGGGCTGGTGGAAAGGGGCTGTCCGGAGCAGCTGCAGTACTGCTCTGCTCGGCAGGGGAAAATCCCCACAGCCCTGAGCAGCAAGCTGCAGCCTTAATTAGGAGCAGCCCTGCTCTGCTGTGGCTAATGTCCAGGCCAGTTGCCACTCCGAGGCAGAGCTGGCCTAGCAGGCAACGTAGCTGGGTATGTGAACAAAAGACTGGTTTTTTGGGGTTTAAATTTATTTTTTTCAGTACTGCTCCAGAACGAGCATGCGTTAAGGCTGGGCTGCCTTTGTTTTGCACTGTTTTGGTGCCTTCTGGAACATCTGGGTCCCAGTGGTTGCCTGTGATTTCAGATGCTAATTAAGTATAATCATATTGCAGGATTATTTTCAAAAACAACGTACTCTGGTTTCAAAGAGTCTTTCAAAAGTGAGTGAAGATGAGAGAAAAACAGCAATTAAGGAGGTTTCAGAAAGAATGTAGGTCCTCAACTGCACACAAACAAATACGTCCTGCCTCTTTCAGGGCAGTGATGTATAGGAGCTTAGTGAACAATAGATGCGTATGGTCTGTGCATACAATTTCTCGTTACAAATAGACACAGAAGATCCTCCCACACCCTAATCTCAAAGCCTAGGTATAGGTGTGGACGGCCCTGAGGTCACTGAAGCTTGGTGCCAGGCTGAGAACAGGAGATAGCTGTCTTCAGTGCTACATGTAAAAAAGTTTTTGGTTGACCCTGGTGTTCAGAAAAATCAGCTGGACTTTAAGGAAGGAGATCTTAACTATCAGAGGAAAATTGCTGGTTACCCTGTGAACAAACCTGCTGGCACGCCTACTCACGCGCATTCTTCTCCTCACCTGACGTGCGTGCCTTCGATTTCAGAGTTAATCATATTTATCTATTTCCCCCCTCTCCCCTGCCCTTCAGAAAAGGGCCTTTCTGTCTGCACTGACTCCACCACAACTTCGTGGAACTGCACTTTGAAAGGAGTGCCTAATATGTGGTGAATTGCGCTGTAGGGTTTTGAGCTACAGCTTTGGGCTGTCACGGCGTGTGGCTGCCATACTTGTGCCTTGCTGTAAGTTCCTAGAAACACGACAACAGATGAGGAACCCAGAAGGAAACATCACTGTTAGGCCAAGTACAGGGGAGACCCTACGCTGCGGAACTGCAGGATTCCGGGCCTCTCTCCTGTGTGTCCTCCCCTGCTCTTCTGGCACATTTTGTGTGTGAATGCAGCTGAGACCTGACGAGTTCTCCCCAGCTGGCCTCCAGCGGTGAAGAGCTGGGCAAGGGGAGCAGGGTTTGGGAGGGTGCAGGGCAGAGGGAAGGGGGTAAACCTTTCAGCAGCAGCGAAGTGCTGCCTGGACTGCGCTGGGCTGGTGCCTGCTGGCGCAGTGAGCAGTGTGTGGAGGTCAACAGTTTTATTTTTCAATTCTGATCAGCAGGAGGCTTTTTTCTTTTTTTTTTTTTTTTTTTTTT
>VXAV01006515.1:18798-32415 GCA_013399715.1 Alectura lathami
TGAGCTGAGGGGGATGAGCAGGGGAGGTGAGCTGAGGGGGGATGAGCTGAGGGGGGTGAGCTGAGGGGGGATGAGCTGAGGGGGTGAGCTGAGGGGGTGAGCTGAGCCGGGTGAGCTGAGCCGGGTGAGCTGCTGCACAGCCAGGACTCCCTCGTTTCAGGGCTGCGAGCCTTTGCAATAAGCAAAAGAGATAAAATGTCTCCTCTGGTTTGGGCGACGTGCTTGCTAGGGGGGTGCAGCCTTCCTGCTGGGCTGCTCGTGGGCACGGCACATGCCAGCGCTGCCAGCCGCTCTGTGTCCCATTCTCTGTGCTCTTTCCCTGCCGTCGGCTCCTCTTTCCCCTCCCGCAGGCTGAGCAGAAGCCGCTCGCAGGCCCAGCAGGCTGCGTGCCCTGTGCTGGCCGCGCTTTATTCCCTGTAGGGACGCCAGCCCCGCTTCTAATGGATGCTGAGCTCACCTCGCTACGTTTATTCTTCAGAGAGCAAGGGCTGGCTTTATGCAGCCATATGCATGTTTTCTCTTTCTGTTGTTTAGTACTACTGTGTTGGCTGAAAATAAACTAGAAATATGTAAAAGTCTCTTGCACACTAGAAAAAAATTTGCTGAGGCAAATCAGCACCGAAGCATTGGTTCTGTAGCTCTGCTTTATTTTTCTACTGTCAAGCTCAGCTATCCAAGTTAAAAACAAAGTTCTAAAGCATATAAAATAAGGGTGAGGGGGCCTCAGGATGCTGGCTGGTGATGCATCTGGGCAAGGACCTTGAGCTGCCGGTGGCTCCAGCACCTGCCCCAGCAGGGCTGCCCTGACCAGTGCCCTGCTGTGTGCACAGCAGCACCTGCTGCGTGGCTTCCAGCTGGCCCCACGGCAAGAGCAAGAAGCCCCTGCTGGACCTTGGGCTTGCACAGAGCTGTGGCCATGAGGAGCTGCAGAGCGACCTGTCTATGCACCCTGCCACATTTAACCCAGGTCAGGGGTGGGTTTCCAGTTCTCATGGTCATAAGGGTGCTATTTAATGAAAAATACTTCTGGAAAAGAGTGAAAAAAAAAGAAAGAAAACAGAAGCACCCTGTAGAGCAATGCTCTCTGTCTTGATTTAATAGCATGATTTATATCCTTCTGATTGCTCAGCACTGCAATGTGCATTACTCAGGGAGTTACTGCTCTGCTCTCGTGAGACCCCACCTGGAGTGCTGCGTCCAGTTCTGGGGCCCCAACACAAGAAGGACATCGAGCTGTTGGAGGGGGCCCAGAGGAGGGCCACGAAGATGATCAGAGGGCTGGAGCACCTCCCCTGTGCAGGCAGGCTGAGAGAGTTGGGGTTGTTCAGCCTGGAGAAAGCTCCAGGGGGACCTGATAGCGGCCTTCCAGGGGGCCTGCAGGAGAGCTGGGGAGGAACTCTTTAGAAGGGCATGGAGTGATAGGACAAGGGGTAATGGCCACAAACTGGAAGAGGGGAGATTTGTGCTGGATATTAGGAGGAAATTCTTCACTGTGAGGGTGGTGAGACACTGGCACAGGCTGCCCAGAGAGACTGTGGGTGCCTCTTCCCTGGCAGTGTTCAAGGCCAGGCTGGATGGGCTCTGAGCATCCTGGTCTGGTGGGAGGTGTCCCTGCCCATGGCAGGGGGGTGGAACTGGATGATCTTTAAGGTCCCTTCCAACCCAAACCACTCCATGACTCTACGATTCCATGAAATGACTGCAATCTGATTGTTACATTTCCTCTGATAAAATCTAGTTATCATTTTAATTGCTGTTATGAAGATCCTTGTTTCTGCCTCTCTCAATATTTTGTTCATGGCATTTTGTCTCCTGCAGCAGGTGCCAACAGGAGCCCCCGATGCTGCACGTGCAGGTCTCAGCACAACACTCCCTGCAGCAGGAGCCCAGGTCCGGCTTCACGCACGCAGCTTCTGCTCAGCATCGTTGTGCTTGGGTTCTGCAGTCAAAGAAACGAGGCAGGGGCTTTTGTTAGTACACTGTTAATTATTTTTTTCTGCTAATTAAAAAGCCCATAATTAATAAATTAGTGCTCATTGGTCCACAGGCTCTACATTACTCAGACCAAAACATGGCACGCTGTCCAAGTAGAACATATGCACCAACCCATTTTAATATCCAGATCCCTTGGGAGGCTGCACCATATTCCTGTCAAGGAAAACGCTGGCGAAAACCAGTGACTTTTTGTTGTCACAGGATATCTCTGTTGGCACAGGATATCTCTCTCCTTTCCGTTTTGCATTCTCCTCCTCTCTGTTGCCATCGTGTTCCCCAGGACCTTACTTTTCTTTGGCTAGAACTGAATTCTGCACAAGCTCACACACGTTTTATCAGCTTGTAACTACATTTCCAGTGCATATGCTGCCTTTGTTAATAAAAATAAATAAATAAATAAATAATAAAAATCCAATTTCAGTTTGAAATGCAGAGGTTTGACTAAAGTAAAAGAAAATTTTTTTAGAAGAAGGCTCAGAATTTCATTTAACCGAAGGCACCGTCCAACGAGTGCCACCTGTGTCCCTGCGGAGCCTGGCAGTGGCAGCGCCAGGAATGTGCTCCGCGGCTTTGCTGCCTCTGCAATTAGGAAGCTTTTCTTGCTGTCCAGCCTAAATCCCTCCTCCTGGAGCACAGAAAAACAGAAGAACTGTGCTTTGTTTCAGCACACAGGATCAAGCTGAAAAGCAGGTATTTTGAATTCCTAAGTGGCCTTAGAGTTTAAGCATAGCCCCAATCACGCCTGAAAGCTGCACTTCACCAAGTAGGCACCTTGAAGACTTACACTGCTCCGGGTTCTTTTTAATTTTTGTTATCGATTGGTTTGTGTCTGTCAGAACGTGTGTTTTATAGAAACCAGGAAAAGAAAAGTATCTTTCTGGAATGTATTCCTTTGGATTTGCAAACAGACTGTCAAGGGCTTTGGGGATTTGGGGGATGTCTATCAACGCCTTTTCAAACCAGGCTTTTGCAGGTCTCCATACGAAGTGGAGCTGCGTGGCTTTATGTTCCCCCAGCTGTATACAAGCAATTACTCGTGCTCTGTGCTTTTCCTACTAACACAAACCTGCTCACAGCCTTCCAGGATCTAGCACAAATGACCCAGTGCAAAGGCACAACTCAGCCTACGCTCAACACTCTTCTCTGTTTCGTTTCTCATCCGTGTCACTGCAGGGCTCGTTTAGGGGATGGAAAATCAGGATTTTTGTGACATCCCAAAGCCAGATGTACCTCCAGTGACAAGCAGTTTGAATTTGGTAAAAATGTGTCTTCTCACGTCCATGCTCCGCCATCCTTCCCCCCTCGCACCCTGCAGCACCTCGCCTTCCTTTCTCCCACGCGGTTCTGGGGAGAGGTTGGGTTGGAACCACCGTTCCCTAGAGCCAGAGAGTGAATGTCGGGGCTAGAGGAGGGCTCTGGAGGGCACGGTGCTGTCTGTCGGTGTACGGCTGATGTTCCTCTAGTTTACTCAAAAAGACAAGGATCTCAGAAAGCAGAAAATTTCCTTTAATTCATATGCCCTACAATTTGGTTTAGTGCCCAGTTTGTGATCCTTATCAAAATTTATTTTGAAAAATGCATCTGTAAGGAGACTAGGAAACATGTATGATAAGTTTAATTACATGCTGAAGACTACTGGAGGGGCCCTGGGCCTGATAAGAGTTGTAAAATCCTCGGCCAAAGCCCGCCTCCTACACAGCCTGTTCCTTCCTTGCCTTGCTCTCCTTGCCTCTTTTTCTTTTCTCTCTCTTTCCGTATTTTTACGCTTTCATGTGTTTAAATTTTGTTCAGAGCCTGCCTCCGGGCTCTGTGCTGGAGGCAGCAGGCTGCACAAATGCTCTTTTAATTTCCATGCTACCGAAACACAATCAAAATAAAAGGTTTAATTTTTCAAATGCATTTGATATCTCATGGCCATTTAAGTGTCTTGATCCATCTGCTGGTCTGGTGCCAGTGCATTTCGCTTGGATGCTGCTTAGGCAGCTAGCTTAGAGCTGCTCCAAGAGCAAACAGCAGTAATGTCTAGTGGGGACACAGCAATAAGTCATCAAATAAAAGCACAAAGGATGGCAGAGATACATGGGCACTGAGGTACATACAGAGAGGAACTTGCTTAGAAACAAATCAGGAGTTCTTTTCTTCTGTACTGCTTTGGAAACGTAAATTGACAAAGTGGTGTGTGAGCATGCACAAGATTTGGAATGCATTTCCTGCAGAAGGTTGTTATTACCTTTAGCTTTTTTCCAGCATTGACTGTGTGAAGTTCTGCAGGAGAGGCAGTGATGGAGGGCGTCCTGCAGGGAAATGCCCAAGGACGAGCTCCGAGCTTGGGGACGGAGCAGGAGCTGGGCACAGCCTGGGGAGGATCCCCTCCAAAGACCCCTCCGAGGCTTTCCAGCCCCCTGCCCCTGCCCTGCTGGGCCCAGGTGTCCCCTCCTCTTGGCCTCGTGAGCTCGGCCACCATGGGCATCGTGGACACGAGGGCATCGTGCGTCTGTGAGTTTGCTGCAGATGAAAAAGGACTTTGCAAGATCAAAGCACTCAGCTGTTGTGGGTGCTGGAATGTTCTCCAGTGACTTAGATCCCCTCTTGTTAATTGTGACATGACTTTCTTCTAATTTAATTAATTAATACATCATATTTCCAGACTCTGTGAGGCTCTGCTGTCATGTAAAATTCTGTGCTGTCTGTGTTGTGACCTGGTGGGTCTGCCCTGGCACAGCCTGTGCCTTCTGCCAGATATTAAAAGTGACTCTTCCTGCCCATGGGTGCCGAATTCCAGCAGAATGAGGGATTTATCTCTCTTCTCTGCTTTTTATCTTCCTGTCAGATTGCTCTCTGATGGGTGGCCGACTGCTGATAACTTTACCCAACCCTGGTCATTTTTTATTCTCCTGGACTTGCGGACAAGAGGCAGAGCCAGGCAAATGGATTTTAAATGTGAGCTCCAGATGAGTTTCCTTGTTACTGTCTAAATGTCTCCTCTACTTGTCATCACTTGTCACTGCTTTGCACCTACTTTGTAATCGTGCAGACACAGTGTTTCTCTTGCTCTTCCTGTGCTGTAGGTCGTCTCTGTAAAACTCCACCACAACAGCCTCCGCAGGTTTGTGTGGCCCCAAGCAGTACAAGTAAATAATAAAAACCAGGAGCAGACAATTTGTGGAGGTACTGACTGTTTGGCGAGAATGTACAAATTAGTTTCAAAAGAGGCTTTCTCTAATCAACTGAAAAAAGTGTGGCAGGGGAGGGACCAAGGCTCAGAAGGGGTAGGGGTGGTGGGGAGTGTGTTACCCTCTAACACTTCAAGGCGTGTGGAGGTGCCTTCTGCTCTGGTGCAGACACACAGCAGAGGGGTCTGCCTCCTTCCCTGCGTGACCACGGGCTCAGTGCAGAAGGATGGGAGAGGCACGAGCCTGGGCAGCCAGCACTTGTCCTGCTGCTGCATCTTGAGGAGGTGACAGAAAAGCAGGAGAGGGGCAGCTCCGCTGCTTGCTCAGGCAGCAGCAAACCCTGATGTCTGTGCATGGCCACATGGAAACGCCGGAGGAAATCATGTCTGGAGCATTCCAGATCAGCCTACGCTGTTAAAGAGACGAGCAGCAATGCGGCATGAGGGCACCCCGGGCAATGGCCGGCCACGTCCTGAAGGTGCTCGAGGGGGCAGGCTCTGCTGTGCCCAGCCTGCTCCAGCAGAGAGCTGTGCGATAAAGGGGAGGTGGAGGGGTTGTGTGGGGCTCCCCGTGGCACTGGCTGAGGGCAATTTACTTCACCACCAGTGTTTAGCAACGATCTTTTTACACAGTTTGCCCAGTGAGTTTCCTCCTGTTGGCTGCGGGGTTTGAGATGCTTCCGAACAAGAAAAGGCAAATATTCCTTCATCTTCCTTGTCTGAAACTTTGGGCAAGAGTTCAGCTTCTCCAGGCTCTTTACTCTTCAGCTCTTTTCCTTTTCCTCTTTTGAAATAGCTAAAAAAAATTGTCTCCACACCTATCATCCTAAATGCTAAAGACTCAGAGAACTAAAGGAAAAACAAACAAACAAATATAGACAAAACAAAACAAAACAGAGCTCTTTAACATAGCAGGTGCTTCTGGGCTTTCCTGAGCGTGGTGACGGACGAAGGTGAGGGGCACACACCTCTGTCGCCCCCGTGTCTGGGAACGTTTCCCTCCACCACCTCCAAACTCCTTGCCAGGGCTCGGACAGGTTTGTTCTGGTCTCAGCGCTGGCTCCATGCATCCATCTTTGGTTGGGTAACTAACTGCTGGTAGATAGTTGTGTGTCTGTATGCACACACAACGCAGCAGTGTATACGGATATACAACGAGAATATTCTGTTCCCTGGATGTTATAAATACAACAAAAGGAGAAACCAAACTCCTAAATCCGTGGAGAAACTTCGTATCTGTCAGTGCTTTTGTGCAGGACTGGCTGCCTTGTGTTGTGTGTGCCAGCATTCAGCTGAGCGTTTGCTAAAGACATTCAAAAAGAAAAGTAAATACAGCGAGGATCTGGAATGGAAGTGATGCCTGGAAGAGAACAATCAGAGCCTGGACTGCACTGCTGCAGGGGCTGGGAGTCGGTGCTTTCAGATGCTGACCAGTGCCAGGAAAGCACTTAGAAGAGCACTTTGGCTTGGATCATTAGAGTGCTCTATCAAGGAAACAGGACAGGAAACTTGTGCTTCATGGCTAGTTTCAGTGTCAAAATATTATATAATTTAACCCTAAACCATTGGTTAGTAATAGCAGTTAATGCTGGAACAGGATCTACACTATTGAAATACTAGCAAAAATGCTTTCAAAATTAAAAAAAATAAAAATAAAAACAAAACAAAACAAGAAAAAAACAAACAAACATACAAACAAAAAATCTGGCCTGAAATATTATTGAAGGAAATAAAACAAAAGGACATTAAATGCTTCTTACAAATGTTTAAGCCTGGGCAACACCAGGGGCCAGCTGTGGTGCTGAGGTCCAGCTGGGCAGGACGCAGGCAGGACAGGGGCAGGATGGTGGCAGGATGCAGGCAGGACAGGGGCAGGATGGTGGCAGGACGCAGGCAGGATGCCAGCCCTGCAGGGTCCCACTTGCCGGCTGCAGGAGTCCCACTGGCAGCCGGGGCTGTGTGTGAGCCAGCAGGGCCGGGGGTGCCCCCGTGGCCATGGGCCTGGGGCTGCCCCTGCAGCTCCCACCCCGCGCAGCCTGCGCCATGGCGGGGTCAGGGTGGTGGCAGCAGGGAGGGAGCTGGCCACCGGGCTGCAAACCGGGCGCTGCGCACTTTGCTGTGGGGACTGTAGACAGGGTGGAGAAGTTGTGCACGTTGCTGCCTTTGCTGCCCAAGTCTACTCCATAGAGCCAACTGAGCATATCCACAGCTCAGAAGGTCTCATTTGAAATTTACAGAACTGCACGGCATTTGTGGAAAATGTGTGCTGCTATCCTGCAGGAGACTGCACGCGCCAGGTGACACCTGCACTTCTCGTTTTTTGGGTACACATTAGAACGAGCAAATGCTTGCAACAGCTGTGCTAGCTAGGAATTAATTTTATAATGAAGTCAGATCCATCGATCTAGCTTCGCTTGGATTTTTGCCTTCCCACGAACTGGGCAGCGCAGACATCCCCGAGCGGCCATGCAGGGCCTGGATGAAGCGAGGGCCCTTCCTCACCCAGGCGGTGCTTGCTGCCTCTGTAATCCAGCTTAACTTCGGCACTCAGACAAATCTTCTTCGTGTGAGCTGTGGGAGGCTTCTGGCACAACAAACCCTTGCTCACTGATTTTCCTTTTTTGTATTTCCGACTTGCAGATTGTACAACTGAACAAAATACCTCGGACGTCTGACTCTTTTTCTTTCTGTTTTCTTCAGACAAAGGTCTTGGTAGTGACATCACTGTCATTTCACAAAGCCAGGACTCACGCAGTAGGACAAAAGTGTTTTCTCACACTAAGTTTGAACTAAAAACGTGTGCTGCAGAGCTGCCTTCGGTGCCGCCCCCTCTGCTGCGCTGCGGGGGCCGGAGCCCGGCGGCCGGCTGCCCTGGGGGCATCTTTGGTGTGCAGAACGCCGAGCAAGGACTGCCGTGACTACTGCCGTGTGGGTATTTTCACTCTGCTGTGGTTTACCCCAGCACACAGCCCTTCGTTCACTCCCTGCCTTCCCAGTGGGATGGGGGAGATAATTGGGGAAAAAAACTTGTGGGAACTTGTGGGTTGAGCTAAAAACTATTTACTCTGTTCACTAAGACAGAAAAGGCAGCGAGAAATAGCAGCAATGATGATAATATATATGTCATTATGTTTACATATTATATGTGTATATTTTCCAAACAAGCGCTGCCCAGTGCGATTTCCCACCACCTGCTGATGCCCTGCCAGTCCCCGAGCAGCGGCTGCCCCCTGGCCAAATCCCCACACTTTACAGGTTCTCCTCACACGGTGCCGTGTGCCATGGAATACCCCTTTGGCCAGTTCAGGTCAGCTGTTCCCCTTCTGTCCCCTCCCAGCTCCTCGTGCCCCGCTCCAGCCCCTCGCTGGCAGGATAATACGAGATGAGAGACTGAAGTGTCCTTGGCTCTGGGCAGCACTGCTCAGCTACAACTAAAACCCCGGTGTGTGGTCAACGGTGTTCTTCTCCTAAAGCCAAAATACAGCTTCACACCAGACAAAATCAAAATTATTTTTTACTTTCTTTAAAAAAAAAAAAAAAAAAAGGAAAAAGATTACAGAGGAGCTTCAGTTATGAATCTTTTCCCATTTTGCTCCTATTTTCTACAGCTTTACACAGCTTTTGAGAGTGTTTCACTGATTTTTATCTGGCTTCTTCTTTTCTTTTGCATGCAATCTTTGTAAAACAAAGCAAATGAGGCAGAAATGACTTTAATGTCTCCTTCCATTTAAAATGTTTTATTTTCCTACCACTATGGATGCCTATTACTTCCTTAATTGATAAGCTGCAGATTCCTGGGCTTGTTACTAAGGATGAAATAACTTTATTTAGTAAGGATGCAAGCTTATTAGCATTGCTCACAGTAGTGTTAATCAGTTACCATTATCTGTTTGGGTTTATATTTAAATTGAAAATTCTGTTGCTTCAGAGTAATCCTGAAAAACCACAGACATGCAGTGGTAATTTTAAACATTTGAACATTTCCTTTATTTTATCTCTGAATTTTTAGTATAGGAATACAAAGGACATATTTCTGGCGAAACTAGAGTGTCATTCCACATTAAATTGTGTACGTTTTGGAGGTCAGGCCCAGCTGATCAGTGGGTCTTAAAAGCGCATTGTCAGTAGGTACCAGGGCTGTTGGGAGCCAGGCTGTTAGCGACCATCAGCAGCCTCAGCGCTGCGCACCGCTCCCGTCCGCCGCCGGTGCTCGGCGTGAGGCTGGGGGACGAGCCACGGCTGGGGCACCAGCTCCTTGCAGGGGAGCCGGGACAGGTGGGCGCGGGGCTGGGGGTCGGAAAGCAGGGCCTGGCGGAAGGGAGCAGCTCGACCTGAGCCTGGGGCACGGGGTGGGTGTCAGGGTGCTGGGGGCGGCGTCAGGCGCTCGCCAACGGAACCTGCGGGTTTCACTTGGCCTCATCTCGTGCGTCTTGGGCTTTGCATCATTCAGCAGTACAGAGATGAAATGGTAACAAAACTTGCCAGATAAAACATATAGAATGCCCCAAATTAGTGGTCAAAAAGAAGGAAGGAAAGAAAGAAAGAAAGGGAAAAGCTGCAGCCTTCGGCACAGCCCGCAGCCACCACTCGCCAGGAGCCCAGCACGGGGCTGCTTTGACAGGGCAGCCAGAGACAGCAGAGGGAAGCAGTTGTTCTGCCTGACTGCAAGTCTTAAACAGACTGATAGCCGATAGTTCTTCATACTGCAATGGGAAATGAAACGTTATTCTTTATTTAGCTTTTTTAGTTTTTTTTTATTATTATTATTAGAAAATAAAGAGCAGCTGATCAGTGTCAGTTGGAACACCTTACCTCACCTCTCCATCAATGCATCACTTGTCTGTGCTGTAAGGGAAGTCTGGCTTTGAAGCACCACAGGATTTTTAGCCACTCTTCGTGACTACGCTCGGAATTACTCATGCTCTCTTGGCGGGGAGAGCTGGGGGCAGCCCCTGGGCGCTGCGGCACCCCGAGCTCCCACAGGGCAGGGCGGGCGGCAGCAGCTCCGCGGCTCTGTCCTGCTCTGCTCCGTGCAGCTGCATCCTGCTGTGCCCCGTGGGGCTCTGCCCTGCTGTGCCCCGTCCCCTGGCACCGCTCCCTGCCCTCAGCCCGCAGCTCCCAGCTGCTCATCCCCAGCAGGTCCGTGCCCAGAGCTCGCCTCTGTGCATCTCTGCCCGCAGCATTTGACGCTGGCACCGCGCTGAGGCAGCACTGGTTGCGTTTGCAGATCCCAAGGGGGAAAGTAAGGGTGGTGCTTGGTGATCAAGGGTGCGTCCCTTCCCTGATGGTCTTGGGAGCCTTTGGGCAGTAGCAGAGCCACAGCTGAAGTGTTTCATGGCAAGGTTTACTGGAGAAATCAAGTAAGAAATATATAGTTTTCCATTGAAAGGGGCCATAAAAAGAGCAAAATAAAACCGTAAAAGTCCCAAAGTTTGATTTATAGAGGATATCAGTTGGTACTTTGGAAATAATAATAATAAAAAAGCAGCAAATTACTGGCAGTTAAACCCACTCTGTAGCAGATTCAACACTCAGTAATATTCAGGTTATATTCTGAAATTTAATCTGTGCACATGGTCTTTGGAAAGGGTATCTGGTGATTTGGCTGACTGATGAGAAGACAATTAAAATGCCCCAATGTTTGCAGCAGATCTAAATGTTGCAGAATGGCCACAGTAAAGAAAGTTAAGGTGATCTTTCTGTGTGCTTTACTCTATGTATAAAGCTATGGATATCGATGCAAGGGTCTCATGTAAATGCTAGCTGCTAAAGGCAGCCAGCTCAAAAACACTGCACGTCGGAGATCACACGGAACGGGAAGTCTGGGAGAAGAAAGGAGAAGTATCCTGTGCTCAGCCAGGAGCTGCTGTAAATCAGCACAGGGCTGAAATCACTCCTCGGCGGCTGTGCCGGCAGCTCAGACAGAGCCCAAATCAACGCTGGCAACTGCGTTGGAATGTCTGAGTCCAGCCGAGCGGTGACTGCAGCGCTCAAAACGCTCCTACCAGCGAGCAGCTGGGCTGCAGCCCTGTCAGCTGAGCGTCGCCCAGTCGCATCGATAAAAACGGTGATAAAGAGCAAGATAAAAGGGCTCATGGGCATCTGTGACATGCAAGGAGTGAAGCAAACTGACTTTTATAAAGGTGTGCCCTGGCCACAACAACTTTCTGAGACAGCAAGCGCGTGCCAACCCTGACGTGAGACAGCTGGATGGCCCCCGGGTGGACAGCGAGGCATCGCACCGGGTGCTGAAAGGCTCAGCAGCACGGGCAGGAAGGTGCCTGCACAGGTGAAACACTGCCTGAAGCCAGGACAGGGCACGGGGTGAAGTGACAGTTCTTCAGGTGTAGGGAAAGCCTTCCCTGAGAGCCCCCCGAGAGCTGTGCTGAGGCGAGAGGAACCCAAGGCATCCAAAAGAAGATGAGAAAGAGCGAACGCTGCGACATCAGAGTCTGCTGGTTAGAGACGGAGGGTGCAGAGGCACAGGTGGGCTGTGAAGGGAAGCTGAAGGACTTTCAGACAAGGTGCTGCTCTCCTCAGCACAGGGGCTGAGGGATTGCATGGCCGGGCCCACCCCCATCCGCCCGCTGCCCGGCTTAGCTGCCCCCGGAGCAGATCCTGTCCACGGCACGGCAGAGCCCGGGCAAACGCCCCAGAGGGGTTGGCAACGTTGGCAGAGACAGAGTGGAGCGGGTGCAAGATTCCTGTTGTTTTATTCTTGCCCAACTCAATCAATTCTTATGGAAATATCACTATTTCCGCGGTTTAGTGATATTATTAGCCAAGAGGTAAAAAAACCTTTCTGGAGGGACAAGCTAGCGAAGCTAGGGTCTGCACTGTTGTGCCTGGGGGCTACAGAGAGGTCCTGCTGTTCCCTGCTGTGATGCGGGGGGGGGACAGCCCCCAGCCCCCCCTGCCCACACGGTGCCAGCTGCTGTGGCCGCTGTCAGGGGAAGGCCGGCTGCTCTGGGCTGCCAGCCCCGTCCCTCGCTGTACCTGCCAGCGGGGCCAGGGTCCGGGTCGGTGCATGGGATTTCCTCCTTCGACAGCATGCCACTGTGATCAGGTCACTGTTCCTGTACTGAGCTCTTCAGATGTGCACTGCCAGGCTTCTCACTCTGCACCAAATGATTCTTTGGGCCTGTAACTTCCCAGCTTTCCAGTTCCATTTACAGAGGGAGATGTGAGATTGGCCATGGCCCTGCTCCCACCGGTGCCGCTGGTGGCTGTTGGCACTGCTCACTGCTCACCCGTCCCACAGGCACTGTCCCTAGGAGCCCCTGCAGCTTTGTGTGTGAGGAGTCTCATTAACCCAGTTTCAGAAATCCAAGGTCTCAAAGGAATTACATGGAATGGGGGAAGGGAATACTGCCATGGAAGGTCACGAGGGCCTTCTCTTGGAAGGTTAAAGGTCTTGCCAGGTTTGTTCTTTCAAGGACAGCAAACCTGGAACGAGGCTCATTTTTGCAGAGAACCTGTTTGTAGAGATGTGTCCTGTGTTACTTGAGATAATCTTGGTTACAGCTCCTCCTTTTATTGGGATTTTTGCTCTAAATGTGATCGTCTTCAAGGGAAGGTGAATGAAAATATCTTCATGACAAAATGCTTCTTGTGTCCTACAAAGTGCTAACCTGGCATATTTAGCATCTCCAGTCCCCTAGAGAGCTTACGGATGATAAATAATGCAACAGAAAGTGCTGGCTGTGCACAGCTTTACACCGCCTCTTCTGAGAACGCCAAGGGAACCGGGCAGCCCGCAGCCAGTTGTCCTGAGCGCCGTGGAGCACCTCCACGCTGCTCTCCTCCGCCTGGCTCTGTGCCCTGGCCCCGTCTGCCATGAGTCCCAGCGGGATCCTGGGGTGCTGGAGGAAGAGGAGCTGCTCCTTCTCAAACTGCCCTCCCTGAGCACGCACAGACACGGGGCTGTGCGGCCCCCGGAGCAGGTGAGCGCTGCTCTCAGCCCTGCAAGAGCCAGTGGGTGGCTCTGCCCTGCCCCTGCCCCTCGGCAGCCCTGGGCTGTCCGGCAGCCACGCACAGCTCTGGGGAAATGGCTCCATCCTCAGATGAGCTGTGAGGCTGAAACACCGTTGTTAGATGCCTGGCTTTAATGAGCTCCATTAATTTTGTCACTTTTCGCATTTTCACGTTGTTATTTCCTGCAGTGGTGCGTTCTCTGGACAGCCCTGGGAAGGTGAGCAGCAGGCAGCAGAGCCCAGGGTGCTGCCCCTGGGAGCTGAGCGCTGCCGGCACCAAGCCCAGCACAGCTGGCGGCTCTCAGCGCCAGGGGAGGCTCGGGAGGGCTGCCAGGGGGGACACGAGGGCTTAGGTTCTGCTTGGGATAGGCACTGCAAGGTGGTGATGGTAGGGTGGGATGGGATGGGATGGGATGGGATGGGATAGGATAAGATAGGATGGGATGGGATGGGATGGGATGGGATAGGATAGGATAG
>VXAV01006517.1:987-12261 GCA_013399715.1 Alectura lathami
GATCAGGGGGCTGGAGCACCTCTCCTGTGAGGAAAGGTTGAGGGAGTTGGGATTGTTCAGCTTGGAAAAAAGAAGGCTCCAGGGAGACCTCATTGCGGCCTTCCAAAACATAAAAGGGCTTACAGGCAGGAGGGGGACCGACTTTTCACACAGGTAGAAAATGGTAGGACAAGGGGGAATGGGTGAAAACTGAAAGAGGGGAGGTTTAGGTTGGACATCAGGAAGAAATTCTTCCCTGAGAGAGTGGTGAGGCGCTCGAACAGGCTGCCCAGAGAAGTTGAGGATGCCCCATCCCTGGCTGTGTTGAAGGCCAGGCTGGATGGGTTCCTGGGCAGTTTGATCTAGTGAGCTAGTGGCTGGCAGCCCTGTCCACGGCAGGGGGGTTGGAACTAGATGATCTCTGAGGTCCCTTCCAACCCAAGCCATTCTATGATTCTAAATTCAGTATTATTACACATTACTTTGTCATACCTAAAATCCTTAGCTCTGTTTCTTGTATTGTAATTGTAAGATGCCTCTTGCAGAGTCTCTTCTAATATTTGGTCATGACTGAAAACTCTCTCTCTGCACTTTCTTGAGGAGGTCTCTCTTAGAAGCATTGTTCCTGTTGATGTTCTTTTAGTGGATTCTGCACATACAACAGCCTCTAGTAAATGTGAACTTCCCTCTCTAGTTTGGTTTTCATTAGAGGTAGCGCTGCAATAATCTGAAATTACTTCTTTCCCTTTCTGATGATTGCTCACAAGCTGCGACAAAAAAGGAAGTATTACAAGCAACTGGTAAACATGCTGTTAAAACAATGGCTTCATATATAAGAACTCAGAGAACATTATGTGAGAAATTATATAAGTGCTCAAAGGTAGCAGGGAGGTTACTTAAATGAATAACTAGAATTCTATTGATACACAAGACAGAAGTTTTCATAGGAGAGGCAGTCCTAAAGCAGTATGCCATACCATGCGGTGCCAAGGGAAGTACGATACTGAGAATCACTATTTAAGTAATAAATCAAGCCTGACTGTCAGGGAACAAAACCTGTTATTATCTAAAACTTGTTTAGTTGGCCGTACAAAATGACTGAACAGATTTTCAGTTTCCTGTGACAGTTAGCTCCTGTCCTAAAAAGATGATGTGACATTTACGATGTCTTAAGCTAACTCATCGAACTCTTGCACAAGTCTAGAAAAGTGCATAAGGTTAGGAACCATGTTTCACCTGAGGTTCAGTAACTACAAGCTGAGAAGTTGTGTCTGAAGACATACTCCCCCTAATCTACAGCCACTACAGAAGGGAATCACTTCATTTACCTTCAATCTTCTAAAAGCCAGGCACCTAGATGATATTAGACATCTCTTCCCCCCTACCACTGATGAGGAGGACCAGCTACTTTCAGAGAGTGATTCATTTCATCCTAAACTGTGCAGAGGGGAACTTAAATTACTGCTTTATACCTCAGGGTTTTCTCTAACAATGAGAGAGAGAAATCCCATCCTAACTCTATGTCATCACATGGAATTTCATTTCAGTTACCTGAGTTTATTCTCTATTTTTGTCAAAAAATAGAGTGAGACATGCTATTGAGTATCACCCAAACAGCTTGAGTACTCATTAGCTTATTACACATTTGACTAATCCTGAAAGCTCTTGGGGTACAGCCTTAGCACACTCGCATATTAATTCTTTCACAGCAATGTGGGAGAACTTATTAGTCCTTTCTTGGGACTTAGATGGAAATGGAGGATGCAATATTTTATTATGTTTTTAATTTTAATTTACACATGCAGCAGAAAAGCTACTGAATTGAATTCCATACCTAGACGTAGTCCCCTCAAGTCAAGATAAGGTGCACTGTAACATAGCAGTTGGGGGAAAACAAATATTTCAGTTTAAAAAATTGAATTAACGCAGTACATTCCACTGCATCACATCTGTTATGTGAGAAGGTTTATAGGAAAAGAAGAAAAAAATTTAAAGAGAGTAAAAGCCACTTGATATATCAGGGACCACGTATTACAACAAATCAGCTAACTTGATTACATCTACAGGACATTTCAAGCTCTCCGTTTTGAGTTTGTTTCACCACTAGAATCCTCTGAAAAAAACAAGGATAAGAAAAAAACATGGAGAATAATATACTGTAGGCAACAGTTACTAAGACAAATATCCTGGATTTTTTCCTTATTACATTGCCTCCCTGCATTCTGCCTTCAAAAACAGCAGATGGAGACATTAAAAAACTTCTAAAACTGACTATTAATTGAAAAGATATCATAGACCCATATCCACTAAGAAGCCTGCTACACAATCTTAACTGTAATATTGAGTAAGCCTGTATAATCAGTTTCACACAGCTGTGCTACAAATCTGAAAAGTCAACACTTCACAGGTTGTTGTGTTTCTGAAACAATTAGCCTAGAGACACTTCAGCACCTTTACATTGGCTACCTTTGCAGAACATTTATTACACACTGTGGTATTCAGATTAATATTATCAACTAAAGACTGAATCAGCTGATAGCTTTTTTTGATGCTTTATGCCATCCTAGAGGAGAAGTGGCCATAAAACCATCTTAAACACCTAGTTATACAAGATTTATTGTTGATTTGCAGCTCTAGATTATTC
Source organism: Alectura lathami (assembly GCA_013399715.1). Taxonomy (NCBI): domain Eukaryota; kingdom Metazoa; phylum Chordata; class Aves; order Galliformes; family Megapodiidae; genus Alectura; species Alectura lathami. The sequence continues at coordinate 3,611 of VXAV01006517.1, forward strand.
AAAGATAAATATGATTCCAGTTTTACAAAGGATGTCTACTACACTCTACAGCATAAATGTACTTCTCCTATGTTCCCTGTCTCTCCTTTATTTAATCTAAATAGGAAGAAGTAATAACTTTGCCTTCCCTTCATGATCCTCTCTAAACTTTTGCCTATGTCTTGTTGTGTTCAAATGACCAATTCCAGACCACCATTACAAGACATACATCATGGACAGAGCAGCAAAGGGTTAGATAATAAATGAAAATGAGGAGCACCTGTTGTATCCGGGCACACTGGCTCCTTCATGGGAGGACACATACATAAAACTCTGCATCAGTTTGTTCAGACAGTCTTGCACAGGCAGAAGTAAACAACATAAAGGCAATTCTAAATATATCTGTAAAAGATCCCCAAAAGCAGTCTTGCTAGTCTGTGAGAGAGACACAGCTGTAATTTCTGTTTTGAATACTTGCCACTACAGTGGCAGGAGCTCTAAAAGCAAAAAACAGCATACCATGGTATGGGGGAAAATAAAAAATAATCAAGTGTCAATACCATGGGGTAGAAAACTGGAGCTGAAATTGGCCAGTATATGTCAATGTGTTACAGTGGAATAAGAGAACAGTTGTTTGGAACTTGCTTTGGAGACAATTTAATACAAAGAAGATATGCAAATGTGCCAAGAGTTTTTGAAAGTCCTGTGCCAAAACCAGATTTTCACGTCAGCCACTGATTTAATTTTACTAGGATTTCCTATACCAGTAAGCTCAGCTGATTTCAGAATGTGGATATATCAAAACAGAAAAACACTGCAAGACTTTTAAAACAAAAAATGAAGATGTATCAGGCATTTAAATTCCTAATGCCAGTTTAAAAATATCTGCAACTGCAAGTAACTTGACTATTATAGAAACATTTTCTGATAAATGTAACTTATCAAATACTAATAGAACTGTGTATGTACCTGCTCATTTGTTGTCCTCTGCAAGCTAGATCCTGTTAAAACTTTTGTTTCTTCCACCTGAATCATAGGAAGCTGAGGCTCAAACGTGTTTGTTATTTGCGTACAGTCATCATCTTGCCTGGGGATAACGGGTTCTGAATTTGCCTGCACTTCCTTTGTGTTAGGCTGTATCTCGCATGGCATTACAGGAGTGTTAGACTGCACTACTGACCCTGACGAGGAATTCAGATCTGTCACAAGCTCTACTGGCAGGGCATCACTGTTCTCATCTGCTGATGCATCATTGGAAAATATACGACTAGGACACTCTATTATGTCATGCAGTGGGTTTATCATTTTAAGACTGTCAAAATCACTGAGAGGTTTCAAGCAGTCATTGGTTTCAAGTACAGCAGTCCCTATGCTCTGTTCAGTGAGTGCCAGCTTTTTAGCGAAAATCTTCCCAAAGTCTGCCAATGAAAGATCTTGATCTTTATTGGATGACTGTTCCTTTACGCTGTTATCTGTGTCAATCACGGCCATGTAGGGTCTCTGGCAATCCTCTAAAACATGTGGAAATATATCTTGTGGTGTAATTATCCCCTCCAGAAAGGTATCTGGACACAGGATTGCTTCTGGAGAAAGATCTTCATAACTTACTTTCTGTGAAATCTACATATTAAAAAAAAAAATATATTTATAAAAAGGAACAGAACAACTTTTTCTGAAAAACATGTGATTAACACTCACTGTACTAGTCAGCAGGATACATGTTTTGTTTATAATTTTGGCATAAACTAAAAGATCTGGAAGCCTACCATAAGAATTCATTTAATTTCTTAATAAGGGTTAGACCAAAGCCTCAAGTTTCAGAAGCAGAGCAGCTGTTGACTTCCTTAGCAGTGAAAATACAGAGTGAGAGAGACCAAAATAAAATCAAATACACTATGCCATTGCCAATGATCTGGGGGTGTTAAAAGGCTTTGAAACAAAGGCATTACAAACTTCTGTCACACTGAAACAATGCAAATGAATATACAAAATAAAAAGCATATTGATTAAACACCACATACTCTAAGTTTTGATTATGTGTTTATGTGAGTCCCAAGGTCTGGAGAATTTTTGCCCCACAAGCTTCAGGTCAAAATCCTAGAAGTGTCTTTGGAGGCTGCATGTTTGAGCTTCCACACTGAACACAGAACCACAAAACCACAGCAGTTTTGGGAACAGAAATTCTGCTGTTTCATCTCTAATTACTTACAGCTGTTTTCAACTGATGCTCCCATTTTTATAACAATTAATAGATTCTTTTTCTTTTCCAAATGCTTCTGCAGGCCTAAAACATACCTTTCTATATAATGTGTGTATGTAATAATGGTGTTGCTTAATAATATTGACCCTCCAAGTAATTTCTTTCAGTACGTCTTTAGACTCTTGCTGCCAGCAAGTGGCAATACTGTGCAGTGCAAGTATCTTCTAACATAGGTAGTAGCACAGTTTGGATAATGCTCGCACATAATAAAACAGGGCAGGAAATGTACTGTGTTGACTGATGCTCAGTTTGTAAGCCATTCTAAGAGTGACATTCTATATTGTACTTGTGCAGCTAATTGTTCCCTTCTAACTATTGACAAATGTAGGCAATGCTTTCCTGTATTGAATTACAGTTTATTTTTAGATCACTTCTCCAATTTTTGCAAACTTTGAGCAATTGGGGGAAATAAAAAGAGTTCATATACTTTCTGCATAACTTTCTGTATGTAGTTGAAGAACTGTAGTTTAAATGGCAGGTATGCATATTACTAATTTCCTATGGAAAAGATTTGCTACACCAGCTGAAGGGTAGATGAAACTAACATTTATGTTAATGGAGAAGGATCAGTCAGGCATAAATGTATAATATGTCAAGATCCTGAACACCCAAAAGCCAACTGAAATCCAACACTTAAATACGACAGGTGTTCAAAACCCTCCCTTCTAACTACAAGTGCCTCTCTGTTAGCAAAACCAAGTGGGACTACAAGCAGAAAATACCTGCAGAACATTACCACAAAGCTTCCCTCTCCCAACAGGACCCTCAGCTGTCACTTCTCCATATAAACACCTAAAGCCCCAACGCCTACAGTTCCTGTATCCACAACTGTCTGCTGGGTAGGAACAGAAGAGGTGGTGAAGGAGCAGGGCTGACATAGCTGGCAAGTGAAATGAAGCACCGGCAGGACTCTTGACAGGGAGTTCTCTCTTTTGTCTGCTGCAGCCTGGTAAATGTTATGAACTTGCTGAATTTTCACTCAAGGAAGGAGCAGGATTCCTCCTCAGTCAGTATCAACATTGGGGTTAATGCACGTTCAGATCCATACAATTCCAGGAAAGCTATGCTTCAAGCAATTCATTTCACACAGGGGTTCCTGCGTAAGAACACCAATGACAACAAGGTATCTCTTCAGCATTAACTTCCTAATCTTTTTTTTTTTTTAGGGTTTGAATACCAGCCATCTCATGGCATCTGTGAATCTCTTCCACTGAGCATGCGCAGGGTACTTTGAAAGCCTTGGTCTCTATTACGTCCAGCATAATTCCAAATCAAGGTGCTCCTTAATCCAGGCATAAATCCTTCTGATTTTCTAGCATCAACCCAAAATCCTGTTGCCTCATCTTACCCAGCAAGAACACACTGGGTAACAGCTGAGCATAGCCACACTCAAATTCAGAACCTCACATAGAAGAAGCAGGACACAGAGGTCCAGCAGATGCCTCATCTAAGACACCTTGACTGTGGGTATAGAAACTGTGGGTTAATAAACTCCCTGCACCAAAGGCCTAAGCCTCAAAGCAAGGCCTAGCCAAACCCTTATTTGTCTGAACTCTCCCTGTGCGCTGTAGGAGTAAGCTTAAAAGAGGTGTGTTACTTCCAGCAAATGGCAGTGCATTCATATCTGCTTTGCGATTCTTGATCTATAAGGATTGTTTTACACTTTTGAGAACAGTTAAAAAGTTATTGACATTGTGCCTTGCAAAGGTTACAAAAGATGGAAGTGGACTGAGCAATATGGAAGAGCAAGTAACGAAGGTACAGTGGAAATATGGACTCTTATTCCCACTAGCTCTGCGTCAAACAATAGCAGAGTTCAATCTTCCAACGCTGAGATACAAGAGAATCACTATAAAAGAGTTAAGGCTTCAGAACGATCAACACTACCAGCTTTTGGGAGAAAGCTGAGCTGAAGACTACTGCAATATGCTGGGGCATGAGAGATGCACAAAGAGAATCACAGAATGCTTGAAGCTGGAAGGGAATCCCTTGCGATTGTCTAGTCCAACCTCATTGCAGCAGGCTGCCCAGCACCACACCCAGTCAGGTTTTGAGTACCTCCACAACTGGAGACTCCACAACCAGTTTTGGCAACCTGTTCCAGCGTTTGACCCTTTCCACAGGAGGAAATAAATAAATACATTATTTGTGTTCAGATGGAATTTCTTTGGTCTAAATTCCAGCCTTCCTGCTCCAGGCTCCTGAAGGCCTGTGGAAATCTTCTCAATGTACTTTATCTTACTGTTCTGCAGAGGCACCAGCAACATCTGTTTCAAGGCATTTAGATTTCGTTTTGGTTTTGTTCAGTTCTGCACAATGGGACTGCTTCATTTACTAAACCTCCAATTACAGTTGCATATTGGCTAGCTGTATGTTTTTCAAAAAGAAATACTGGAACTGGTATCTTACTGTAAGTTTTGGGAGCTTTCCCAAGAAGGTGCAGATGGCACTGAAAATTCCATATACCCACTAAGATCCCCATTTCTCTATGACCCATGCAGCTAACGTCTTCAGGCCTGCAGAAATTCTCATGATGGCCCATGACATTGTAATAGGAATTGGTAACAGCAGCTCTTTTTTGCCACAGAAACTGCAACAGAGCTCATTTCAATCAGAGCTTCCTTGTCCAGCACCTATGGACCTGAAAGCATTGACTTGGCCAGGGATGAACTGAGACCGAAAATCAAAAAGCACCAAGATGGGCTTGTGCCTAAGCAGGCCAATAGCAGGAGGGAGAGCATTGCCTCTACTAGACAGATGTGCTTAAAACCTTCACCGCTGCTTGGACTTCACTGACCACAAAAATCATGACTGGATTGTGCTGGAAGAAAAAAGGTAAAAGGAGAACAGAGAGGAAATGAGGGAAGGTTTGACCACTGTGTGTTTGTGTCTGAGGCTGCAGGCATAAATCTTGCTCGAGATACTTCTGGCTTGGATGTTTCACATTGATAGATTGTTGAATTTCTTGTCAGTTTCTGAAAGATGTGGAGAACTCTCTCTTCCCTCCAAGGTTTTCTTTACTTTGGAAAGCTATGCATTTCCACACGCTTTCTTGCACTGTATTGGCACTTATCTAATTTTCTGTGGAGCTGGTTTGAAAAGATAATCTGCTTAAGCCAATCAAGCAAACTTAAAAAAATTGATGATCATCTGACACTTACTGTTCCTCAAAGCTCGCTTCTCAATGGGGGTCAAAAACCGATGACACAGAAAACATGCAGTCCCTTGCAATACCCAGTTAGATAGGCTTCCACTGGAGCAGAACCATCTCCTGTTAAAATCTCTGAGAAAGCAGCTGACAAATGTTGAGGAGGTAGGTCCAGAGCTATTCCCTTACTTTCACCAAAGACGAGTAACAAAGAGACTGGTGCTACACATGCAGGTAGCGAGGACAGGTAGCTCAGTACAGTTCTTCACAGCCTTCAGTAAAGGTTTAGATGTGATACTGACACCATGCTGTGGATAACTAAGCTGCCAACGGAATGTTAGATAGGTCTTGCCAAAAATAAAATTTGTGAGAATTACCCAAACTATTTGATAAAGTGCTTGGGGGTTCTTTGCTTTTCTGATTCTTTGTTTTAGGGAAAGTAGGTTTGTCCTTCTCAGATTTCGAAGGATTCCTTGCTGATATTGCAGATTGGCTACTCTGGTAACAGCCATGAAGCCAAAACCTTAGGTCAGGCAGCATATTGTCAGATCAGGTCTCAGAGGAGAAAAGGAGTGAGTGAGCGGGAACTGTTCTCCTTCTCCCTGTCCTTAAGTAAATATCAGTCAGGACAATCTTAGGACATTCAAATACTAAAACTTGTGGAGAAAACCCTTGAAATAACAACTTTTTTCTGTGTTCTGTTCGAACTGTTTCCTCTGCTGCTCATTGAATAATATTTATTTATAAATCTGCAGCTCTCTATTAACACACTCACTTCAGTAGAACTGTTTTTTTTTTTTTTTTTTCCAATGTAGCTTTCATCATTTAGGAAATCGTTTTATTCTTTAAAAATTCTTCTTGTATGGATATGTATGTAAGGATACATACATACCAGTTTTGAACAACACTACAGGCAGTATAATAGTCTCAGGCTTCAAAAGAATTTCTGTTGAAGAAGGAATCTGTTTCTAATTACATGAGAATGTCATATACAGGTGGAAAGCTGACTGCTCAGCAGAACAGAATTTAATAAGCTGGCTACCATCTATGCCAAACACATTAAAAAATGAAGATAATTAGTAATTAGGGAACTCACAATTACACATAGATTAGATTATGCCATCACCACACAAACTGACTTTCAGTTATGCATTTCATATTATTATCTCTTTCATTTATAAAGAAAGAAATGTCCCATCACTGGATCACAGCTAATCTTATAATGAGTAACCGAGGGTGTATTCTCTCATGGTGAACCCAGATACTTATATTTCAGAACGTGAAGGGAGCATACTAAAAAGTTTGTGGTCCGCAGCATCTGCCCCTTTGTCTTATGCCTGTTGTTCAAATTTGAAAGGTTGTATCCTCACGAAATATCAGGAAAGAGACTTTGATACATTCCTAGCAAGAATGTGCTACACAGGTGACAACTGTTTTCCCATACAATTTAATTCAGCTGCAAGCCAGCAGGCTCTTTTGCACAAGAGAAATGGGAGTCAGTGATTTCGTTCGTAATTAGTAGCTACATGTGTACAGCAGGAAATGCATCATTTCTGTACATAACCAATATACCTGATATCCATATGAATGATCATGAGCTATATGATTAAAGTTGATTTCTGGAGAGGAAAATCCTAGGGAAAAAAAAAAAAAAAAAGTACAGTTATTAAAGGCAATTTTGCTGTCTTACTATCCAATACATTTCTACGTGTATCAAATTCTCTGATAGGTAACAGACTTCAGTGGTTTATCATTCTATGTAACCAGATTTTGAAATCAGAACACAGGGGACACACAGGCTACAAAACTACAACACTGATATTAACAAAATACTCATCAAATTAATGTTTCTGGTATGCACCCATCAACAAATTGCTACCATACAAATATGCACAAATGTATGAAAAATGAAATAGTAACTCCAAGTTATTGAGTAAAGAACCACAGATGGATTGTTAAAAATACCATAACCTATCACATTCTTAGAGACAGAGGGGAAAAAAAAAAAAAAAAGGCCAAAAAAAAAAAAAACCACCACCACCAACAAAAAACCCTCAGACAAACCCCCACTCCCAAAAACAGAAGAATGAGTCAAATAAGCACATCTTAAACCATGTATGTTGAATGTTGCCAGGTTCTTACTTCAGTGGATAACCATTGGTAAGCTCAAAAGGGGAAGATCCTTCTCTCAGACAAAACTACTTCGCAGCTATGAAAGGTTCTGCACCAGGAAAGGATGGCAATAGGAAAAATTTCCACAGATTGAAATGTAGCTAAAACATACACTAACTCAGGAGTAAGCTGATAAAAAAAAAAGATAGTTTTGAATACATTCAGGTCTTTAAATTGGCAAAAAGATAAATAAAAATAAACCTGAAGAGCACTAAGACCACCTTGTGTGACCTAAAGAGTGGGTTGTCTTTATATTGTTAGGATAAATCATATGGACAAGGAAATTAAGTGAATTATGTAAAAGAGCTGAAGAGAGAACAGTGAAATTATTATGTAACTACTACCTGTTTGTTCATGCAACCTTCTTCAAGGCAGTTATTAAGGAAGATTTAAAGCTTTAAATGAATGTGCTCACATTTGTGTTTAAAATAATTAGTAATGCACTTGGAATAATGCACATAAGTATCTGAAGAGAATGGCTATATTTAACAATCTTGAAGCTTTTTTCAATAAATATGTTATCACAGGCATACATGATTAATGACTATCCTGTGGATCACTCTGTTCAAATACAGTGTACCAAACTGGAAAGAATATCCTTCATGCAGCTCCTGAGCAAGGCATTCTCACTCAGGAAAAGCGATGAAATTAAGAGCAAACCTATTTTTCAAACACTAAAAACATGCTGATATTTCTTCTCTAAACTACTGGCTAAAAACACGGATTTCGTAAGGGAGCACTTGCAGTTCATACAAACACAATATTTAACTTTCAGCATTATGAACTCTGGCAACATCCACAGAAAGAGCGCACTGAAAACAATACTGACTGACAAAAGAACCTGTCTTACCTCCTATTCCAGTCATTAAAGCCACGCTGTTATTAGCAAGAGATAACCTTTACCAACAACGAAAAGGAAAGCATAAGAATCATGAAACCATTGTATCGTCCCGTTTTCATTCCTATAAACGCCATGAGCAGCTGAGGCCAACCCTATGCGTCCTACGTCTGCCTGGACGTGGCCGGCCTCAGGCTGGCCGGGATCCCCGCCCGGGAGGAGCGGCGAAGCCCCCCCGGCAGAGCCCGCCCGCC
>VXAV01006517.1:18307-32466 GCA_013399715.1 Alectura lathami
TAAATTTTGTATTTTTAATTTCGTTTTGATTCCCGTAACTGAATGGTTTCCCGGAATCCTTTGGTTGAGCAGCAAAGGACGTAGACAGGTTTTGCAAAGTGCCCTTTTAAACCACCATTTTGGCACCTAACAAAACGACAGCAGTGGTAAATTTCGGATTTAACTATGAAGCTATGTCCTGCTGATTTCAAGCTAAAAGTCAATGTAGTGATAAAAACGTTTTAAACAGACTCGAGAATGTGACCTGACCGTGCGCATCGACAATTTTTTTTACAGCACTCAGTAACCCAGAGTCAGTGTAGAAATGTCAGCTGCACAGCAGGAAAAAAAAAAAAATGCACTTCAGGTAGGTGAAATGAGCACAAAGGCTTCATGGAAGGAACCCTCTAGGTCCTCAGCTGCCCCCGCTCAGTACAGCCCAGGCTCAGCAGTGGGATGTCCTGTATGTCAGAGCAGCAGTTGGCTAGGAAGTGTTAGCTGATAAAAGATGGTTATTTTTATAATCAAATAAAAGCACTTTTCTCTGCTTGGTCTTTGTGAAGCCGTTTTACGCTTGCTAGGACAGGCGTTCTACTAGCTTTGCTTACAAACATGAGGAGTAGTATTTGAAGAAAGATTTTTTTTTTTTGAGTTTTCCTAAACCTCATAACAATTGCTTTTATAAATTCTGACTGTTGAAATCGTTAGGAGTTGTCTTTGTTATTTCAAGGCTTGCAGGACCCTGTATGTGACATGTACTAATTCTGATTTTCCTGAAAGAGTGTGGTAATCAGAAGGGCTAGTATTTTTGTAGGATATCAGTAAGCCTTTTCTGATTTTGGTTTTGTTTCACAGTCTTTGACAGTAAGACATTACTATGACTATGTCTTATTTCAATTTTTCTAGCTAAAAGATAACTTTCCATGCTGCTGAGGAAAAGTTATAACACCTCTGTGGAACAGTTTGGGAAGAACATAAATTTATAAAACAATGTAGATTATATTAGATGGGGAAAAACAAGGGATAATGTTGAATTTCTTTTTTTAAAAAAAATCTTAATTTGAGGGCTGTTCTTCTTTATTCCGTTTGCTTTCAGAGGAAGGAAGAATTTGTTCATAAGAAAATCAGTCCTCTAAATGGCATTCCCCAGTTGGTTCCATCAGCCTCAAAAAATCTTGCCACACCTTCGGTGTGGATGGATAAAGAAAACTCAGTGGTGCTGTTGGTACTTACATGACTGAGATGGGTGCTGGCAGGAAAGCAGTCTGACAAGCAAGATGATTCTGGCATCTTAGGGACAGACAGATTTGTCCAGCTTCTCATTTTTCTGCAGTGGATGGTGGCTACATTTGTGGTGTTTAAGCCAAGCAAGCAATGGGAGAAATACTGGAAGCCTGGTGGATAAATTGTTACTTTTAAGGCAACATGAAGGGATTTTTATCCACTTCAATGTGGTAATGTGTAGAGCCCTCAATCCTCTGTGGAAGCCTCCACAGTGCTAGGTTTGTACTGACATTCTGCAGTGCAGTATTTAGAAATACGACTCGAACTGCTATCCAAGTATCTTTGGAACTTCAGGATATAGTTACGTAGCTCGCATCCTTCATAAGGTCTTAGAAGGTGTTAATGCCGTGCAATGGCAAAAGCAAAATGCTGAAGTATTGAAGAGACAGTTTTAGGGCATTTTGTTTCCCCGCTGTAAAAAATGAGTAAACATCCTTGATGGCCCAGGAGTCTAAAGGTACGACACAGAGCAAATAGACTTGGATGCTGATTTGTAACTGAAGGAGCATCCGGTCTCAGCTACGTGAAGGGAAGCTGCGAGCGCTTCTCCTGAGTGTTTGTTACCCTTTTGAAGCAAAGGGGATGATGAAATGCATCAGTAACCTGGGAATTAGTTACGGCTGCAGAGAACTGCTGCAGAGTACTGTATGTGAGAAGGATTTGCGTGTCTGAGGTGAAGAAAGAACTGTTCTGAATGGCATAAACCTGAATCACTGAAGAACACTTACTAGAAAAGTAGAGAAGATACAATCAGAGGGAGGTAATGTTGAGACATCCGCTCTTGAAGCTGAGGATTACCGGCAACATATTGCTGCTGATTTACATAGTTAAAATAAAATTAATATTTTTGTAAGAAAGAATGAATAGAAAGAAATATCAATTTAGTGAGTGCTTACTTACATATGGTGGTGGTAAGGACTAGAAGTAAAGATGTGTCAGATTTTCCTGACGTTAGAAGATAAAAAGAGATGTCAACGTTAACTGACAGTGGAGGAGAGTTGTTAGTAAGGCATTTTGAAGAGACGAGGGAAATGTGTTTTTTATTTTTAAAAAGAAAGTAAAAATAAAAGCAGGTTGAGGAGGCAGGAGCAGATTTGAGACGACTAGAAATACATGTTTTTAAAAGGGAAGTTGAAAGGTGAAGATGGGTTTCTGTACTGGTTTGTTAATTAAATGGCTTTGTTGGAAACAAAAGGGACTTTGAGATACGACTTGCAGGAATTTATAGAGCTCTGTCCTTTTTCCACAAACTTTAGGCTTGCTTACGTGAAATACTCTTGTTGTTGCAGGTTTGCTAGCACAGAAACAGTCCTGAAAATGTTGTCCAGGCTCTTCCGAATGCATGGCCTTTTTGTGGCCTCTCACCCCTGGGAAGTCATTGTGGGAACAGTGACCCTCACCATCTGCATGATGTCGATGAAGATGTTCACTGGGAACGATAAGATCTGTGGCTGGAATTATGAGTGCCCAAAACTTGAAGAAGTAAGGATTTAGATTTATGTTGTAGTACGTACTGCTGATCTGCAAATCTGGGGTATTCAGCAGTGTAAGATCAGGTTGTGATGTATTAGAGGGAAAATAACTACGCAGAAACTTCTTTATTGCCTTCTTTCCCACGTTGTATGCAAGCAGCGTTGTGCTGCCAGATGTCTTCATTAAATCTGGAGCACCTCTCCTTTGGGGAAAGGTTGGGGGAGCTGGGGCTGATCTGCCTGGAGAAGAGGAAGCTCGGGGGGAGCTCAGCAATGTCCACACACACCTGAGGGAGGCTGCAAAGAGGACGGAGCCAGGCTCTGCTCAGTGATGCCCAGTGCCAGGACAGGAGGCAGTGGGCACATCCTGGAGCACAGGAGGCTCCCTCTGAGCACCAGGCAGCACTGCTGTGCTGCGCGGGTAACAGAGCACTGGCACAGGCTGCCCTGAGGCTGTGGGGTCTCCAGTCTCCACCTTGGAGATGTCCAGAAGCTGCCTGGGCGTGGGCCTGGGCACCCTGCTCTGGGTGTCCCTGCTGGAGCTGGGGTTGGGCCAGGTGGACCCAGAGGGCCCCGCTAGCCTCAGCCATGCTGGGGTTAAATCATTATTTTCTTAGCATCTGGTGAACAAGGGTTTGATATTAATATTTTTGCAGTGTTTTAATTTTGGGGAAAAACTAACAGTGATACTTATTTTGTCCCCTCCCCACAATCCAAGCCCTTCATTTTTAGTGCAGCTTCAAAATAGATTTTGCTTTGTTGTTGACATTGTTACTAAAACTTAACAGCACTTCTGTATGTAAAATCTGACCAAACCCCTTTGTGTCTCATACAGGATGTGCTGAGCAGTGACATCATAATCCTGACAATCACACGCTGCATAGCAATCCTTTATATTTACTTCCAGTTTCAGAACCTAAGGCAACTTGGATCAAAATACATTTTAGGTATTGTATCTAATTTTGTGTGCGATGCATGCATTTTAGTTGGTGTGTTGTTGTTTGAATAAATTGGTAGTGGATGTTAGAACATCAGCATTTACATACAGAACAGAGCTACTTGGATGTATGCAGAACACTTATTCTGTTGTCTAGCAAAAAACTGAAGTGTAATTTTTTAAAAAAAAAGATTGTGTAGGATTATACAAACATTGGAAATACAGTTCTGGAAATAACTATTTATTATGTGAAACTCTAAAAATTAGTGCTGTTTAAGCCAGTTCTCATTTTATTAAACGAGGACACTGATGACTTTTATTCCTCATATTCTTACTTGGAATGCTGTAAAAATTTTAGATTTCAATATTCTTACAAAAACAGCATCCACTTCAGCTTGTATCTCAACTGCTGTTAATGCAGACATTTATTTGTGTCAAGATTGATTTAGAGGCATGTGATTTTTTTTGTAGTTCATTTTGGTTTTGTTTTACCCCATCCTCAATATGTATGTGTATATAAAAGGATTTTTCCTGCTTTTTTTTTTTTAAAGGAATTGCTGGTCTCTTCACAATCTTCTCAAGTTTTGTTTTTAGTACAGTGGTAATTCACTTCTTGGATAAAGAATTGACAGGTTTAAAGTAAGTAGTGAATTGTTCTGGATTTCTCACTTGAATGTTTTTTTTTTTCTGTACAATAAATCTTGGAGTTTATTTGTAATGTATTCCTGTTTGTGTGTTTGTTTTTTGTTCCCAGTGAAGCTTTACCATTCTTCCTCCTTCTAATTGATCTTTCACGAGCAAGTGCCCTAGCCAAATTTGCACTAAGTTCCAATTCACAGGTCAGTTTTTCTTTTCTTGTTTGTTTGTTTTGTTTTTCAATGAAACTTTTGAATTTAATGTTCATAGATGAACAATCCATATGAAGAGATGCACAGGTAAATGTGGTGTTGGTGATGCACAGAAAGGACCAGATGCAGCCCAGATTCTGTATTCTGTAGTGTCTTTTATTCAGGGCAATGTTCCAAGTGAGTAACAACACTGTACAGGCAGTGTGCGTAATCATATGAGCAAAGTTAAATTTATGAGTACTTTATAAAATCAGAATTTTAAACAGCATTGCTAGTAATGGGGCTAGGGTTCTAAAACAAATTAATTTCGCTAAAAGTACTTTCATACCAGCCAAATACTGTACTTCGTAATTGAGTGTGATTATAACAAAAAATAAAGAATTGTCTGTCTATGTACATATAATGTGCAGTATATTACCGTATGTATTTGTAATGTTGTTATGGTGTTTGCATGTTATTGTATAATAATGGCAAGTACAGCCTTAGTTCATTTTCAAGGAAGTATTTCACAAATACGTTTTCACCACAGCTTCTTAAAGTCTGTGCCCATCAGGGTTGTAGGAGCTTAGAATAGTGACAAACTTAAAATGAGGAATTTAGAAATTAAATGATCCTTTTGTATAAACAAAGACTGTCAAAGCACTGACAGCACTGGGGAAATGGAGAAATGAACTACTATAATGCATTCTTTGATTGCCTAATGCCTGTTTTACAAACCCTTATCACTGTAGTACTTGATCTACGAATCATGTTATGTGTGCTCCCTTTCTTCGATTTTTGTCCCTGTTATAACGTACAGAACCTTTTCCTTCTAGGATGAAGTAAGAGAAAATATTTCACGTGGAATGGCAATTTTAGGCCCTACATTTACACTGGATGCACTTGTGGAGTGTCTTGTGATTGGTGTTGGTACTATGTCAGGTGAGCAATGAAGTCCAGGGGTCTACATTTTTTTTTTTTTTTTTTTTTTCAAAACAGAAGATATTTGAAAGCTGAGATACTAAGTGCCTCAAACAATAGGTGTCGTCTTGGGAGTGGAATGGCTTAATCTATTTGTCCATTTTGGGGAGCGGGGGTCGTGTGTTAATAAGCGGTCTTCCTGCTTCCACACAGGACAAAACTCATTTTGGTGTAGCACATAGTTGTGGGTGGTGGTGTTGTAACTTTTGGATGATTTATACTGCTAGCTCATTCATCTTTACTAAGGGATTTCTGTAATGCACATGTGACATAACATCGTGACTTCTTCTGCATATCATGCTTGTGAAAGTGCCGGTGGGGCACGTATCTCCTGAACACTTAATTGCCCATCTTTTACAAGGGATTTCGATACCTAATGTTGGCTAACTGATCTTTGTTTAGGTAAGGGAGGAGTTTCAAACCTTTGTTGTAAAGCTCCAACATCTTCAGTAAACTGTAATTATATTTATATTTATTGAGATTTACACTTTAAAGATGTTGTGTAAATACCATAAATACATACTGTGCTGAGAATAAGCTAGTGCAAAACCACAGGGCCTCACATGCTTGTTTTTCACTCATCTAGGCAATTCCCTCTGTAATCTGCAATGTCAGTTTAATGGTTTCTTTCATACTTCTGCAACACCTCAAGTATATAAAAAGCTGTTGCATATTCTAAATAAGTATTTTTTTTACTTTAATGTAGGAGTGCGACAACTTGAAATTATGTGCTGCTTTGGCTGTATGTCTGTTCTTGCCAACTACTTTGTCTTCATGACCTTCTTTCCAGCTTGTGTGTCCTTGGTATTAGAGGTAAGAGCCACTTAAAGACATCAAGCTTAATATTCAGACCCTGCACTTCTTGCAGGCTATTTGTTACTGCTTTGAGGTATACGCCAGCATGTTTGTCTTCCTTTTGAAGTGAACAGAGGGAATGCACAAAGAGTTACTGTGGCTCAGCTGATGGATAGCGGCTTCTTAATGCTGCTGTGAATGAATCACACTCAACAGTCTGAGTTCTAATCTAAAGCAGATTTAAAAATAGATATATATAGTTTAAATTAATGTCTGTCCAGGGTTTCTCACTGTTTAAACTCTAACGTAGGCTAAACTAAGGCAGTAGGCTAAGTCTTTTGTTGGTAAACTCTTCTTTCTCCTTTTTTTTGTAAATGATCAAATAACAACACAGTTGATATGAAGTTCACTTGTTGGTTCTTCAAATATCTACTAAATAGGACCCTTTTTTTTTCTTATTATTATTTTTAATATATTTCTGCAGCTTTCTCGAGAGAGCCGTGAAGGCCGTCCTATCTGGCAGCTTAGCCATTTTGCTCGCGTTCTGGAAGAAGAAGAAAATAAACCAAACCCTGTAACACAAAGGGTCAAGATGATTATGGTTTGTAGCTTTTTTTCGCCTGTCGTTATGCAATCAGTAAGGTGCCCGTGTGGAATGAATAAAGCTTTTATTTTGTATAGGCGTGTGTTCTGCAGTCCATTCCTCCAGCTTACACTGGTAATTTTTAATAACATCCTATAGTCTTTGCATACGCCATTTCTGTACAAAACACCTCTGGCTGTTTAATGTGTGCATGTGCGCCGCTTCCTCTGCTTATTACTTCAGCAAGAGGAAGGATGTGTTGGGAGGGGTTCAAAGCTGTGAGTGTTTCGATAGGCCAGTAAATGATGTAGATGAGAGGTGTGGAAAATAATTTACCTTTAGATTTCTGAGGCATGGGAAACAAAACTTAAAATGTTTAGTAGGTTAGGTGACTAGTTACATTTGTAAAAATAATGCTTTTTTTTTCTGCTTTGTGTTTGATTACAGTCGCTGGGTTTGGTTCTGGTTCACGCCCACAGTCGCTGGATAGCAGAACCGGCTTCTCAGAACAGCACAGTAGAAAACGCAGTGGGATTGGATGAGAACGCACCAAAGAGAATCGAACCTAATGTTTCACTGTGGCAGTTCTACCTCTCTCGGTAGGTCACCTCACAGAAGAGACGTATTCACTAGCAGTGTCCAGTTATGGTCCTTGGGGTGCAACAGTTATAGTAGAATACCTTGGAATTGGAGATGGCATTCTGTAAGAAGTACTTCAATATTACACCATTCCTCCCATCTCCTTAAAATAATGAGAATGTGATTGGGAGCCAGCTGTGCTGGGTGCAGCCTAACGCTGTCTTGTTCCACTAACACTGACACTTTCCAGAGCATCCTGGAAAGTAAGTTTTGTGACTGCACTGGAATTTATGCAGAGCTTCAGACCATTCACACTCAAGTGCAAAAAGATCTACGTCATTACTTTTCCTTCAGTTCAACGGAAGGCAGAGCAGCTGTGCTTCTGTATTTCTGAGAATTCAGAACCTATCTTTCAAGGGATTTTTAACTAAGATTTAGTAAATAGTGCATGAAATCTGAAAATACTTACACTGTTAGTAATACAAAGAATGATTTCTCTACCCTAAACTGGCATACTTGAATTCCTTGTCAGAAAGTGTGTGTTGACTGACATTTGATTGTGTAAGTGATGATTGTACTACTGCCCTTTCTAGAGGAAAGGGGTATCAGAAGTTGTCATTAACACAAAGATTATATATATATCATACTTGTTTTTTGTTTTCTTTAGGATGGCCAGTATGGATATCGAACAAGTAATCACTCTTGGATTAGCCCTTCTCCTTGCCGTGAAATACATTTTCTTTGAGCAAGCAGAGACGGAATCCACGCTTTCACTGAAGAATCCCATAACATCTCCAGTGATGGTCCAGAAAAAGGTCCCTGAGAACTGCTGCAGGAAACAACCTGGACTCTCAAAAAACAATCAGAAATCTAACACAGCAGAAGAAGCTTTAGTTCCTAAAGATGGAAATGGTAATCTTTAGTATCTTGAAGTCTGAACCTGTTGCTGTACATTTGCAACAAATTGTGAAATCTGTGTTAGCATGTTGTATTTGGGAACAAAACTTAAGGTTTTGTAACCAAAGTTCATTTTAACTGTCTTTATGCAGCTGAAGTCATAAAACCTGTGTTAGCAGAGTCATCAACCAAAGCTACATTTGTAGTTGGCAGCTGTAACCCTGTGGAAACTTCGCCAGCTCTTAACAAAAAAGAGGAAGAAATTGAGTTACCTAAAGAACCACGTTCCATTGAGGAGTGTGTTCGTATACTTGGAAATGCAGAGGTATGCAAAAAAAACCTTTTTCCCCCTTTTTTAAGCCTCTGTGACAAAATCTGATCTAAGAATTCTTGAAGTTTATTATCTAGCTTTTAAATGATCATACTGATTATAATGTCAAAGGATTATATGGCTTTAGTAACTTACAAGGTGGGGTGTGGGAGGGAAACAAAACACTTTCAGAAGTCATTTCTACTCCAGTCAGTTTCCGTTGCATTTTTTTCTCTCCTAGAGATGAGAAAACCAGATAGGTGTATGTGTTTCGAAGCTGTAAACAAAACATCTTCTGTTTATCCCTACGAAGCAGCATCAACAGCATCATAATTTGGGACATACTGAGTACTTTGAACTTAGTTATGTTTGCTTGTAAGTGGGTGTCTGAGTACAAAGCTCTACAGGAGGCCAGGATATGATCAAGAAACTGACACTGGCAGATCATCCCTATAGATAATGGGATATGATGTTGTCAAAGTTACCCTCTTTCATTTGGGGACATTTGAAAGGATTTTCACCAATCTATACTTATTCTCCCCAACCTTTACATTTACAGAAGGGAGCAAAATTCCTTACTGATGCTGAGGTTATCAGCTTAGTTAAGGCTAAGCATATTCCTGCGTACAAACTGGAAACCCTGATGGAAACTCAGGAGCGAGGAGTGTCCATTCGCAGACAAATGTTATCTCAGAAACTCCCTGAACCTTCGTCTTTGCAATATCTTCCTTATAGGAATTATAATTATTCTTTGGTGAGTAAAAGGCAGACAAGTAAAACTCACTGTAGAACCATTTTCAAAATCTACAAAACATATGCTCAAAGTGATGTATACAAACGAACAACGAGTTTGGTCAAAACAGATATCTTAAAAATGTATACCAGTGCAAACATGAGGCACTACTTTTTTATTGCTCTGATGTTTTTAAACCTAGAGAGGTACATGAACTTTGTACCTCACTCCAACAGTATTTCCAACCAAGATATGCAGTTGCTTTATCTCATAAATGCATAATTCTACTAATAATGAGCATGAGTTCAGCTGAATGAAAATATTACTGTGAGCTCAAGCTAAAGTGGAAGTTTACTTAAAATTCATTTCATAGCATGAAATTTTTAACAGCATTTGAGACTTGGTAATATTCAATAAATCTTCCAAATACTTGATTTTAACAGTATTAGCTATTGATAACCATAGCTATAACTTTTTGTGTTGGGAATTGTTTGCTTTATTGGCAGGGCTGCAGGTTTTTAGCTAACATACCTTGCAGTCACATATGGTGTGCAGCATGCTGTCGTACCAGTCTACATGCAACCTGAGTGATACCTTTATTATTTTTGCAAGGTTCTAGGAGCTTGTTGTGAAAATGTGATTGGATACATGCCTATTCCTGTAGGCGTGGCAGGACCACTCTATCTAGATAACAAAGAGTTTCAGGTTCCAATGGCAACAACAGAAGGATGTCTTGTAGCAAGCACAAACAGAGGATGTCGAGCAATATGGGTAAGTACTGTTTGATGAGCTTGGAAACTTTCCGTAACATAAAACATGTTTGGGGGTGATACGAGGCACATATTTGACTTGCTAGAAATTAAAACTTGTTTTCAATAATCACTTTGTTTCCTTTCTGCTTTGGCTTAAGCTTGGTGGAGGAGCAAGTAGCCGCATTCTAGCAGATGGGATGACTCGAGGACCTGTTGTAAGGCTGCCCACTGCTTGCCGGGCTGCAGAAGTGAAAGCTTGGCTTGAAAGCCCTGAAGGCTTTAAAATAGTGAAAGAAGCTTTTGACAGCACAAGTAGGTTAGTACAATGGTTATTATGGCTTATTTCCTGACATAAGACTTCTATAGACAGTAAAAAGCTCCTAATCGTACTTCTGCCTGCTGCAGTGCGTTTTCATTTTGGCTGTCCTGTGTAACATGGATCTAAGAAAACGGAAGTAACTCTGGCTGTAAGGCAGGGCTGATAATAAACATTGTATGATGACAAGCAGTAAACAATTGGATCACAGCAACAGATGCCTTTGCATTGCCTAGTGATAATGCATTGCTTATTTTATTCAAGCATTAAAAAAAAAAAAAACACTCAAGCTCGCTTGAATCTTTAGCAGTACTATACTATCTAGTCTTTCTGGTAATCTTGCTGGTGTAAAGGTTCCAGAGAATACAGGGTAAACTGAAGCTAGAAAAGAGATGTCTAAAAAATGTAAAACCATATTAAGAATAAGCTTATTTCAAGGCCTAGAGTTTCTTCAAAGACTAGTGATCACTTGCATATCTTAGGAAGATTTAGAAAGAGATTTTCTTATCAGTTATGTTTCTTTCTGATCTTACAAGCATCAGCCCAGGACATGCATACATTTTGGTGAGAATCAACTCATGGTGCTGTTCAAATGCAGTGCTTTGCAGTTCTTGTTTGGCTGTATGCATGAGGTTTTTATTTGTGGAACCTGCACCATTGTTGAAGAGGTTTTGCCTTGCTTTAAAACTGACATGAATTTCCAAAGGCTGCACTTTCAGTTTGTACTTGATAGTTAGATGTTTCAGAGAGTACAAACAAGTTAAATTCTTTAGTACTTTAGGATATTTTATTTCATGAAGTGGAGGGCTAGAAAACAAAAGCACAGCAAAAACTTTCAGGGCAGTACACCTTAAGGTATTTGCTTGAGAGAACTATGTGCATGGTAGCAGAAGGCTTTTTCCTTTGCTAGGAGAAGAGGAGCACAGATCGCAGACAGTGCTGTTAACCATTCTGTGCTGTGCTTTACTGTCATTTTGCCACTTACAGTCCCCAAGGATTAAACTAGCTTTAACTAATCATCACATTTTCATGCAGGTTTGCCCGCCTACAGAAACTTCTCATCAGTTTGGCTGGCCGGAACCTTTATATCCGTTTTCAGTCCAGAACAGGGGATGCAATGGGAATGAATATGATTTCAAAAGTAAGACCCAGTCCCTATAAATCTTCTTAATAAATGTATATTTGTTTTTAAAATATAATAAAAAAAAAAAATTGTATCCTACTGATTGTAGTTACCTGGCATATGAAGACAGAAAGACAAGATGCAGCTCTGTTTGCAGTGCTATTTAAAAAAAAAAAAAAAAACTGGCCTCAATGAGCATAAGCAAGGATGGGATGAGAACAGTGAAGGAAAAAAGGCTAAAGTAACTTTATACTTTGGTGTTTTTAAAGAAAGTATTCTGGATAACACAGAAGTTCAGCCACTCACTCTGTTGCTTTGGGCCAAAGATTTTATCTAGTAATATTTTACCTTTTACTGTGTTTATTGTAAATAAAGGATGACGGACCTGGTGAGTGGCAGAAGGGTGGTGTGGTTTATTTATATTTTTTAATTTGTTTTTAAATGTGGATGTGGGAGAACCTTAGCCATAATATGTGGGATGCCTCATGCTGAGATAGGCTTTAATATCGAGTGCTGTTGCTGTGTAAAATTTCTTAGAACCATCGCGTAAAGTGGCCTGTCCATAGGTGGGTTCTAAATGTAGCAGACCTTTGCTAGTATACAGAAGCTCTTTCTTCCTGCATCCAAAATGAATTCATTTCATGCCTGTCGTGTTTGATTTGGTTCACCTTGTGTCTTCAGTATGGTAAATGGGAACACATCCAGGGAATCCATACATACTGGCAGTGAGCATGTGCTCTTCATTAAGTATTTCCCATGTAATTCTTAGTATGGCTGGAGAGTGGATGGCAATCATGCTACCATTTGTGCCTCTTTCATGTTCCTTCTGGGAATCCTGTTCTTCTTGGAGAGTGATCAGTGTTATTAGTGATCTGATTAGGCTTAATCTAATCTTGCTGTTCTGCTGTCCTTGAGTTGCTTGTTTTACAGCCGTAACTGATACACTAGCCCTTAATGGTATCTGTTTCTGTTTTAACAGGGTACTGAAAAAGCACTGGCAAGGTTGAATGAAGAGTTTCCGGATCTCCAGGTTATAGCCATCAGTGGTAACTACTGTACAGACAAAAAGCCTGCTGCCATCAACTGGATAGAGGGAAGAGGGAAGTCTGTTGTCTGTGAAGCAGTCATTCCAGCCAAGGTTGTCAAAGAAGTAAGTGTCTGCATTATTTCAATTTGCTCATAGAAATATATACCTTCTACATATTTTAAGTTGTAACAGTTGTGTTCCATGGAAGGATGATTCCTACAAGTATTTTCATACTACTGCTGTACAGTGCATCGCTGAGAAACCTCTCAGCAGTAAATATTTCTCCTTTCACTACCTTTTCTAAGGTAATGCGCTGTATCCTTAGTGATGAATGTCGACTTGAAGGCATGGGGATTTTCACTTTTTTCCTTTTGGAAATTATGCCACAGCTGCATATATTTTTGCAGAGTGAAGTCAGCAATTTTGATTATTTTGCTCATTTGTTATCTCTTGCACAAACTTGGCATTCTCTTCAAAGTTTAGATGTCACCTACTACAGGGAAAACAGATAATGAAGTGGTTTCACTTAATTTCAAAGCTGCCTTAGCTTCTTGCACGGTGAAGGGTAACCTTTAAAACCAGTGCCAGTCCTAGCTTTTAGATTTTATAGGTCTAACAGAGTCCTTGCACCTCCCAAGCTATTCTCATTTACGGACTGAAAAGTGGAAGTTTCTCTATGAGGAATGAATAAATAGACTGACCTAGCGTATCTTTGAACATACTTATCTCTGGAACTTTTTAAATTCTAAAATCTCTAAAATTCTGGGAGCAGAGGTGGACACAGTGTGGTCTAATTATGTTTTTCGGTTTTGCTATATATTTTCATCACTGTTGTAGACTTCGTGCAGATCTGACATCCCTTGCTATTCCTGTTACACCAGATATATTTTAGATCTGCACACAGCACTATTTTGTTTGTCGTCTTTGATCATTTCAATACTTAATTACTGTAAATATTTTATCCAAATCTTTCAAAACAGTATGGTGTACAGGTCAATTATTACTGTGCATCATGTTTATTTTCCATTGTATCAGTGTTTTGTGTTAAAACGCTTCAGCTGAGCTCTGTGCTCTTATGCAGAGAAAAACTGGGGAGGGTTTACTACCTGGAACAACTTGGGAGAAAAGTTGTTCTCCCGTCAGGGTAAATTAATGGGACATTGCTGCAAAGCTGCAGCTTCATGCTGCATGGCTGGTTTGCTTCATGCTGAAGATGAACAAGAATTGGAAGCAGAGAAGGCATCACATTCTGTGTGGAAGCAAACAGGAGGCTGGGGGAAGGCTTATTAACATGGGATAGGGTATTTCTACGCCTGCTGAAGGAATGGTGTATCGCTTTGTTTAGGTACTGAAGACGACTACAGAGGATATAGTTGAAGTGAATATAAACAAAAATTTGGTGGGTTCTGCGATGGCTGGCAGCATAGGCGGCTACAATGCACATGCAGCAAACATTGTCACAGCCATCTACATTGCCTGTGGCCAGGTAAGCTTGTTGTACACCAAATCAACTCTTTTTTAGTTCAGTAATTCTTATTGAACGCTCAGGCTGAGTGTTGTTTTT